>CM031240.1:10797453-10861236 GCA_018340775.1 Taxus wallichiana var. yunnanensis | reverse complement strand
TTTATTTTGTAAGTTTAGGAATATAGATGAAGCATTACATTTAAATATTCTATGTCTACATTTCAAATTTGTTACAAATTCGTACATATACATTTGTAAATCTTATATCATGAATGGTAGTTTTTGCAAACTATTTTATTTGAACTAAACATGAATAAATGAAGACTTTCATACATTGAGGTGTTGCGAAGAAAAGGCTATGAGAGCCTTGGATTTGAGGGCTACTTTTCAAAAGTTCGCATTGCAGTAATGGAGAAATGGTAAGCGACTCAGTTTGTTGTTATGTATTGGGGTCTTGTGTGGTGTTTCTTAGCCCATTGTGATGATAGATCTATTGGGTTTTGTAAGGGTGTAATGCCCATTAAAACAACCCACTTGAGACCCAAGAACAACCTAGGATTAGTTAGGGAAAATTATGGAATAATTGTTTTTTGTTTAAAAGAATCTACAACCAAGTTACAAGACAACAGTTGTCACTAAAAGGTTCTAGAACAATTCTAATCTACTAGAATATACTTTTCTTTTATTAATAATTAATAGAGGTCATAAGGTCAAAAATTTAGGGTTAGAAGTTTCAATTAGGTTCAGAGGAAAAAATCCTCACCATACCCACTCTCTAACAGGCTTAAAGTTTCAACTTAATTTTTCTCATACTTAACACATTCAAATTTTTCCTAAATTAATCCCATTGGATAGGAAATTTCTCACCTTTCCATTGATATAAATAAGTCCTCCTAACTCCTCATATTTTTCAAGTTATGGGTCGGCGGGCCTTGGGGTGAAAATTTTCCCCAAGGGCGGGCCTGCGGGCCTCAGGGGAGAAAATTTGCCCAAAGGGCGGGTTGGTATGCCACGGGGAGACATTTGGAAAAATTCTACGTAGGGAAAAAAACCACATTTTCACCCATGTTCCCACGGTTCCATGCCTAATCCACAAGGACACGTGGCGCTTCACAAGTCAGCGCAAGGAGAACGGGGTGGCGGGGGACAATTTGCAAATTCTCCCACGCATGGGGTGAAAGTCATCCTTGCGCCCACACTCCACGAGTCCGCAAAGGACATGTGGCATCTCCTAAGCTAATATGGGGAAGGTGGGGTGGTGGGGAGAAAAATTGACTTAACGCCCTGAAGGGCTAAGAGGGTACAGAGACCCGTGCCTCTGCCAACACCTTGCGATGCCATGTGGCAGCCCCACGATTGGTCGTGGGCCTGGGAACAAGCGGGGAAAAAGGAAAATTTTGCAAATCTTTTTCAAGGAAAAAAAAGACAAAAAGGGATCCATTCCTCTGCCGATGCCTCATGACACCATGTGGCATCACCTGATTGGTTGCGGGTCGGTGGGGAAAGTTTTGGAAAATTTTCCCAAAATTTTCGAAAATGCTAAGTTCAAAAGAGGATCCACCCTCCGCTATCACCTCATGGTGCCACGTGTACAGCCTCGATTGGCTTTAGGTAAGATACTTAAAGGCAACAAATAAAATTTTGAAAATTTTCCCAAAAATTTTCCTAAGTGCTTAAGGGAAAAATTGGACCAGTGGGCCCGCCAAGGAAATTTTTCCCAAAATTTTAATGCCAAGTGAAGAAAACTTCAGAAGGCCATAACTTTTGATAGAGAGCTCAGTTTGGGGCAAACAAGGACTTTCTAGAAATATCTCAACGTCCTCTTTGCATAGAGCTCATTAATTTTTGGTTTTGATAAAGTTTAAGGGGTCAATTTTAAGAAAACATCCTGTAGGCTTTTATAGTGTGAACTGGTAAATTTTAACTTGTTAGATCTATTCAATTTGATCTTCTTCCTCTCTCAACATGTCAAATAGACATGGGGGATTGTTCTTAGATGAATTTAGGATAGATTTCAAGGGTTAATTTGTTTGATTGAGGCTCAATTCGAAATTTCCAACATTTGACAGAAAAATGACTGCAAAAAGACAGTAAAATGGTTCAAGCCGATTTTACTAAGTTTTCTAAGAAATTTTCTTGAGTATTAATGTCCAGATGAATTCTTTTAGATCCTACCACTTCAATTTAATTATTTAATTTGTTATTTTATTGTTGTAGGTTTGAACTATGCGTTTTTGGTTTAGATAATTGCTAGTTTGATATTACAAATAACAAGGATCAAATTTTAAAGGATTTATTTTCCATTTTCATCTTATAAGTATTAAAATTCATTCCAATTCCAATCTAAAACATTTTAGTTGATTCAAAACAAACCATTCAAGACCAATAAGCAATTCTCGATTTCTAATTTTACACATTTCCAAAGACAAAATCTTTGTATTTTTCTCACATGCATTTCTTCCTTTCAAATAGAGATTCTAATACATTGAAATGATCAAATTCAATACTAAAATGCAATTTGAGAAAATAATTACATTAATTTTTTGGTTCCAATGGAAAATTTACAACTTATTTCTTTTATTCCTTCCAAAAATCATTTATCGACACATGGCAGAATAATACATTTTCTTTTCACGTGTTGCACATTTCCATTTTCAAAACAGGGACTTCCTAGTGCATGATAAACACAAATTTCCAATTGAATAATATCATATGAACAAGGTAAACACTTCCAATAATTCTAATGAAACTCATACAACCTCCTTTCCATTTGATTTCAAAGTACAGTATACAAAACAATATCATTATTTCACATTCTTTCCAAAACAACATCTAAGTATAACTCTTTTACCTTTCCAATTTCCACTTGTAGTCAGTACAACATCTTTCCATTACAAACATTTACAAGGTCATCCACTTCAAGTGGGAAAGGTTACAATGATATTTCATTTCACAAGGGACTGTCAAACTGTCTTTTCTCAGCTCTAGAACAACAACATGCATTCTTCTCTTTCTTCCAATTTTGATCACAACAAAGGCAGGGGAAAGGCAACGCTCTCCACCCAACCAAGACATCCAATGAAAGGAGAAGTCATCCTTCTTCATTGGCCCCCAAGCCCCAACCACAATGCAATAAAAGATGTGATCCAACTCATGGCAACAACATACTTCCACAAAACGAATACACATAGTTTTTACAACTACAATAACACATAACAATAATACTACTAAGGCTTCACCAAGCAAGTCAAAGGAGAAAAAAATATGGGGGTGCTTCTTATGCCTCCCAAACGGGGAAATAGGTATCACCACCTGAGTTACAAACCACCGAAAAGGATAGTATATCAAATCCCGACATTCCTTATGCCTCCCCAAGTACCCCTTATTCCTCACATTTCCTTATGTCTCCCCAACCTCTTATGGCACCCCATAACGAGTAAATAAATGCAAACTATTTCTTTGTAAGGTGGAACCAAAATCCCAACTCCCTCCACCCTTATACCTCCCTAAAACACACTTGGGCCTCCCACATAATAAACCCCATAGCCTTCTCCTAAACCATTCCTAGGCCATCTACCCACAGCCCACAACAATAACAAACATACCAACATTTACATATTCATAAAATAGAAAAGAAGAGTATTTCCAAGAGCCAAGCTCTTACCTCTCCATGATGGAGTTTGTTCCAAGTTCAAAATAGCAAGCTCCTTCCAATGCAAGCAATCCAAAAATCAACCCAACACAAGCATGCAACAATCTTCCAAAATTCTCCAAGCAAGAGCTCCCAAAACAACAAGGAAATTCACCCAAAATGAAGTCTCCCAAAAGTGAAGCAACCCAAAACAAGGCAAGAAATTTGAATTTTATAGAAGAGGGAAGAGAAGAGGATGAGGTGGATCCATGTAGGATTCCACATCACACATCCTCAACCCCAAACACAAATTCAAATTCATTCTCCAATGCATAATAAATAGGTTGGTGAATAATATGACAGTTTTCTTATACACTCAAGTCCAACCCACACCCCAAAGGACTGAAATTAAATCATGTAAGAAAAGTGCAATTAAAACCTACAATTTGTCTTCCCAAAATGCATTATAAAAGTCTAAATTTAACCCTCCAACCATAGGCAAGGTTGGTATGTAAATTTAAGAGGTATGGGACAAGTTTAACTTGTCCCACAAGCCTCCAAAATCAGCCTCCAAGGACAAATTCAAATTTCCAAGAAGGTGGAGTGTTTCACACTCAAAAGTTAACTTACACATCACTTACACATTACTTACACATTCTTACAACACTTTAAAACATGGCCAACAACTCTATTAATTACATTCTTATGAAATCTTTTAATTAATTAACTAAACAATATGATTACTCACAATATTTACACACCATTAAATAAATAATGAAAGGGGTAAGTGCACCACAAAATAAACACATGCAAAAATTAAACAAAAGGGACCAAAAATAAAAGAAATACATAAAATCCCTTGGTCACATTTAAAGGTGATCCCCCCATGGGAATCCCTAACACTAAGAAACACACACACAAACAAAACTAGTTGCCATGGTGACCTTGTTGAATTCATCTAGAATTGCAATGTGGTTGGTCTCTAATCCCCTATATTTTTTGTGATATTTTTAACCTGCAAAAATACAAATACCTCCTTCAGCCTCGTGGCCATATCAGAACATCCAAAATAATATAAATATAATTTCAAAATCATAAATATATATATATGAATCACAACAACATCTAGACAATCAACAATATCACTTACAATTTCATCAGAACTATATAATCATCAATTTTAAATTCAATTTTCTCGGTCTACTCAATATATCCAAATTTCATATGTCTAACAACATCCATAAATATATATATATATATATATATATATATATAACCATGTCAACACCATGTCAACATTCATATAAAATGTCTCTAACAATCATCATGCATCATATATGAATAAGAGTCAACAATAATCCATGATCTGACATCTAACACCATACTAAATCAAAACTATAATAATGTCCATAATATAGTCATCCGTATCATGATCAATATCAAAAGTGTCAAAGGGAAGTGGGCACTACAAAGGGCCTACAATTTTATCTAGCAATCTCTGATATTTGTTTGCCATGCAGAAGCCTTGCCAATTGGGTGCAGTCCTCCTCTCTTTTTTTTGGTCTTCACGCTTCATTATTTTGGATCTATTCATGGTTATTGATGGAAAAATTTAATTTTATCTACTTCCATAAAGGGCTAGGTTCGCTACTAGGATTCGGGAAGAGTCCAACCCAGTCCGACAGATTGTGTAGCCATCTCCTTCAGATTTTGTGCACGTTTCCTCATCTCTTTTCCTTCTTCATTATGCTCAGGACTAATTTTATGGATTTCTCCACCTTCACTTGACAAGGAATCTCTTCTCTGTGAAGGAAAGACCTTGGAACCATCTTAGATCGTTGGTTACAACTATTGTTGTTATTCATCCATTAAGTTACAATTGTGGTTCATTTTTCACTATTCACAGATGAATGAATGCCAACTTCTTAAAATTTTCAATTGTCTTAAATGACATTTTGAGCCCTTTTTAATGAAAATCAATCTTATTGCTATGCATTATAAGGTATTTGGTGGGTACATTTTTAGTTATTTTTTGTTTAGTTACAATATTTCTACGTTGTGAGCAGCAATCAGTTACTTTATTTTATTTCTTGTAGGTCTCTGACATGCAAGGAGGGGATATGTTTACAGTAACTATATATTGTAACTCCCTTCTGCTTAATATAATGACAGACACACACATATTAAAGTGTGTCATGCCTTCCCGTATCTCTTCATTTTCTTGAATCTTCTAACACTTTTTTAGTAGTATATATGCATACATAGATGTCTGTGTTGTCTATGGATGGTTTTAATATAAGGAAACACGATCTTTTGGTTCTTGGTAGAAAAGGATGAAAAGAGGGTGTTTCCTTGAAAATTGGAATAGTGATAGGTGGTGATACAAGAGAATGTACACATGGACTTATGTACAAAAATACAATGTAGCAATAATTATTTTGCATCGATTTTTATTATTGTATATGCATATGTAGATGTTCGTGTTGTCTATAGATTTTTTTGCATACTGGTATATAAAAATGCATACATAGAATTAGTTCACACCTTCCATGGAAAATAAACCCACACATCAATCCCCATATTGAGAGAACCAAGCGCACCAAGCGCACCACATGTTAGTGTTTAAGCTTAAAACAAGTCATTAAAACAAGTCATTTTGACTCCCCAACCCATAGGTAGGGTTGGTGTAACAATTTAAGAGGTGTGGGACAAGATTAACTTGTCCTACAAGCCTCCAAAATCAGCCCCTAAAGAAAGATCCGAATTTCAAAAGGAAGGTGGAGTGTTTCACACTCAAATTTACTTACACATTACTTTCAACACATAATCCAAGAGCCAACAACTCTGATAAATGCATTCTTTTGACCCATTTTAATTAATTAACAACATGATTACTCACTAATCTTGACACAATTTAAATAAATAATAAAGGGAAATACATCACCAAATAATCACATACAAATATTAAATAAAAGGGAACACAATAAAAGAATACACATAACCCCTTGGTCACATTTAAAGGTGATTCCCCCATGGGAACCCCTAACAACAATTCAACATACACAAACAACAAATACACGTTGCCATGGTGACCCTTGTTGAATTCATCTAGAATTCCAATGTGGTTGGTCTCCAATCCTCCGATGTTTGTTGTGACATGTTTACCTGCAAAACATAAATACCTCCTTCAGCCTTATGGACGCATCAAAATGTCCAAATAAATATAAAATATAACTTCCAAAATCATCTATATATATAAATCACAACATCATCCAAGCAAGCAACAATATCATTTACAATTTCATCCATAACCATATGATCACAAGATTTGTTCAATTTTCTAGGTCTATTTGATATGAAAAAATATCACATGTAAGGAATATATATATATATATATATATATATATGTATATATATATATATATATATATATATACACACACACACGCCCATGCCAATGCCAAGTGTATCAACATCAATATAAAATATCTCTAATAATCTACATGCATCATATATGAATCCAAATCAACCACAATCCATGATTTCTAATGTCTAACATCATACCAACTCAAAGGCTAATATAATGTTCATAAGTATAAGTGACAATATCATAATAAGGGATAAGGGATTCATTCATCTAGCATCCATTCAAGGAATAAGGGATGCATCAACTTTTCATACATTACATAAGAATGGGAAGTTCATTCTATTCCATCCACACATGTTATACATTTCTACATTATAGCTACAACTTGTTATCAAGTGCAACTTGCACAAGGGCATATTAGGGAACAATTTATACACACACTCACAAGAACTACATGGACTCTGAGATGTAGTGCAATGCTCGGTCGTAAGTTCACTCTTGGGGTGGCCATCGTGGGTCAAATAGACTCCCGATTCTGTATTTTTTTAGGTTTGATGTGGTTTGTGGGCTTGTGCAGGTGAACATCTCTTTTACAGGTTACAAGTACCCCGGCGATCATAGTGCGAACAAAAGGTGATCAACAGAGAGAAACTGTGACACTTTTTTGACATGACAAAAATCATATCCAGAGCTTCTACGCAGTCATGGGTGCCTAGATCGAGTCACCAGCTGCCCCTGTTCTACCATGGACTCCCCTACCCAACCTTGTTCATGAGTTATAGAATTTATAGAGATTGATTACGACGTTGTTTTCATCATTTTCATCACTTCTCCCTCCCTAGATCAATGTCATATTACGTGGAAAACAACTAAGTCTTCTTATCTCATCTTCTTTCTTAGGGTTTCATATTTTAAATCTTAGCTTGCTTGAGTCATTTTTGTATTTCAGCATTTATACATCATTTATTTCAGTAATGACTCTGCAATTAGATTTAATTCAAATTAAATTAAATAAGTTTCTCAATGAATCTAGGAAATCTAGGTGAGGTCTTTCATGATTCTAGTGGGAAATGTGTTATGTTTAGCATAATGTAATTATTTATGCAAAACCATTTTTGAATACTAGTTGATTATGGTTCCCAAAAATGTAAATATGAAATGTGGTTTTGCATACATTACTCTAATATAATGAGCATATCTAGAGGATGATACTTTTTTGAATTCAAATAAATGATAAATTATGCATAGCTCAATTATTTTATTTTATTTATTATGGGAAAATAGTTTTTTGAAAGGGACTATACCCTTGAACAAAAGTGCTCAACAACAAGATTTTATCCCAGAAAAGCCCAACAATAGAAAAAATCTGTCGAGGATAGAACCAGCAAAAGCAAACCAGCTGCTACAAAAACAGCTAATAAACAACAACAAAACAACAACACAGCTGCCTATCAACTGCGTATTAGACCATTTGCCTAAATGTATCAATGAAAGCACCCAAAAGACAAGAATCAAACCTTGTCCGATATGGTGGGGGATTTAGATTTGGCATTCCCCTTCTTTTTCCTATCCACCACAGTCCATTCCTGATTTCCCACATCCACTACAGTCGGAGGAACTGCAATGGGTTTGATGGGGATGTGACCCATAGGAAGGGGGGTCGAAATATCCTTAATCACTGAGTCAATGAACTCCTAAAAAGAATAGTCTCACAAAGCTTCTTTGTATTGGTTCGTGAATCAACCATGATGGGTGAGTTAACTTGCAAAAGGAGGACTAGATTCCTTAACCGGATCTGAGTCAATTGTGAGATGTTCAGGTAGAGAATCCTTCCACCAGGCTATTTTGGTCTTACATTTGGAGTGTTCACAATCATCTATAACATGATCAATTTGGAAGCAACGTCTACATCTGAAGGCAAGTCTCTCATAGTCTATCCTCTACACCCAGAGCCTATCACCAATCTGTAGATTGATTTCTACTGGTAAGAGTTTGGAGGTATCGAGATTAACTAGGATTCGAGCATAAGTAGTATGTGCTTGAATGGAGGTCTTATCATCAACTGCCACACTTGAGCCTAGAGTATCACCTATAGCAGTGAGACAAGATCTGTTCCAAAGCTGCAGTGGGAGTCCTGGTAAACGAACCCAAATCGGGTAGGTATCAAAAGACTCCTTTAACGGGTCGAAAGACGGATACCATGGTTTGGACATAAGCCCGTGTTCCCCCCAAACCCAATGTTGGCTAAAAATTAAATCCCTATCCTCAGGGGTTTCAAAGACAGCAATGAAGTAAGCTTTAGCACAAGGGTAAAGCTCAATCTTACCTTGTATTTTTTCTCTCCATCTCTGGGTTATCCAGTCATGAAGCTGAGAAAGCTTAGGCCAAAATTTGTGAAATCTGCATATGAGACCCAAGTGGGAGAGATTTTCCTCCTCCTTAAGAACCTTTAGAAGTAGATCCTCCTCGATTTTCAGCGTCGGGACCTCTTGGGAGGGTTTCAAGAGCTCATTTCTGGTATTCTCCTTCTGTTTGGAGACCGCTGAAGCATATGATCTGGACCTATTGTCGCTGTTTTGTTTTTCCTGGTTCCGGCTGACCCCTGTTCCTCTCCCTCCATCACCAGAGCCACACATAGTCCCTTGCAACCTGCAGTTGCTAGTGTTGAGTTTTGAAGGAGATGATGATTCTTTGTCTAAACCATCTTTACCTGCCCCATAAGAGAGCACCCCTATTTTGTGACCAAACAGAGAAATTCCATGTCGGTTTTCCATAGCTCAATTATTAACAAGGCATAATATAGATAATATATATGATAAGATAACATGATCAAGTTTTTTTCTTCGTAAAATTAAGATTTGATTTAATATACACATAATCATGCAAATGTGGATATATTCATTGGTGTCAAGTGGTAGAAAATAGGTTCTACTAATAACATGTATCAAACTTTGAAATGAAAACTAAAACATACATAATAACCATTTCTATAATGGATACTTAAGTTGCCGAAAAATAATGTTATGGTTATGGAAATGATTTTTCCACAAAGTGGGGAAATGTTTTTTTACAAATGGTACAAGTCAACACTAGTCTTCACAACCCTCTCTCAATTTTCCTTGATTCGACGCAAGTCATTAGAAAACTTTTTCTTTCCTACAACACTAAATTTATATTAATTACTTTAAGCACCCATGAAAATAGAGAATATTAATAGGAGTATGTATTATCCTTCCATTATTATGATGAGCCCTTTACGTATTGAGAGATTTCACATAATTATACATAGAATTAGATTTAGAAGTCTACTTCTACATTCATTAATAGTGAAAAAATCTATTGTATGTAAGGGTACCAACACTTTATTTTTAATAAGTGGAAACAAGTTGTAGATTCTATTTACTTCTCTATATTCTTCAAATCGATTTATGTTCGAGATGTTTTAGTAATAGTAATATAATTTCCATATAACTCTAATGTGATCACTCATCATTATTTCGTGTAAAGATGGCCTTTATGCTAATGTTCTAGTATAAACAGTGCATTAAAATAATCAACTAGTGATGTGAAGGTATGCATAAATCCTTGAGGTGACATAAGGAATGAATAAATAACATAGTATATGGTCCAATCACAATTAGAAAACCTAATGAAGGACTGCAGTAGACCACGAAATCAAAGTATCGTTGCAAACATTCAGTGAACACCCACAATAAACGCCCATATAGAACATGAAACAACAAACATTACTATATTAACTTAAATGTAGGAATTGCAATCTCATGGATACAATGAAAGTATTTTTTATTAACAAGTAACAAAAAAATTTAAAATACCAAAATAAGGCATTCTATTGGACCCCATCGCATAAAGCGCAACAATAAAAATCAAGGAAAGTAATAAGTGGGTTCAATATTATATTGGAAGGTGATCAAATATATGCTTTTCCAAAAAAAAAACATAGGATGTGTGATAAAACTCATCTTTGGTCTAGCGTTTGGAACTTTTGAGATTGAAAATTTGAAAAAAAAATGTACCAGTTTTATCAAAAATTATATGGGATGGTGCAATTACATCACTATGTGCATCACCTTTTGTCACTCTTTGCTAGAAAATGTTTACTTTGTTTGTGTGTCATTTTGACACTCCGTAATACACAAATATGACATTGTTGGCATCATTGACTAAAAACTATTACATTTTTTAGTCAATTTTAAAAAACAACTAAATTTATAGGATTGAAACAATTTTTTTTCTTTCTATTTTTTAATAAAATTTGTAAATCTGATATATCTTTTAGTCATAAAAATTTCGTAATACAAACTTTTTAAGAGATCGCAAAAACAACAATAAAATATCACAAAATTATCAAATCTACTAATGTTAAAACCTATTTATACCAACTCCTCCATAAAGGCACATTTCTTCAAATTCATTGGTATGTTATTCTCACGTAATCATTGCGGCACTTCCCTCGAGTGCTCCAAATATTTTAATACTTTAAATCAAACATTATATATAAAAATATTAAATGTAGTGAAAAAACTCGCACAATATAACTTATAATTTATCATAGTTAAAAGTTAAACAATATAAATTAATAAAAAGTTGAAAGAAGACTTCAAAATCCTTACTATATCTGGTTCGAATCTCTCTATAGAAGATAGAGTCGGGCCCAGGATAGACTCGAATAATTACATTTATATAGTTACTCCTAAAACATCACCTATAAACTTGAGATTGTACGTACAAAAAATTCTAATTGTTAACCTTTTTATGTATTATGTGGAAAGTGTTCTTGTAGTGCCCAACACATTTAAAATAATTAATTTTTTTAAAAAGTGTGTTTGAAAGTCATGGTGGAGGAGTTAAGAGGAGTAGGTGAAGTGAAGGGTGAAGTGATGGAGTTGGTGGTGGTAGGAGTGGGTGAAGGCGTGTGGAAGGAGTTCAGACATGGCGTGGACTTCCATCAATGTCCATTCAGGCCTATCACATTCCTTATTTTCCCTTTATTTCATATCAAGTGGCATTGACCACGCATGAACCCAGGTTAACGTTTCAAATTTAGAAGTATTTGGATAGTTGTAGCAAAGGAAAACGTGGAAGGAGAGAGGGGGATACAATGAAGGCTGCGAGAAGCAATTTCAAGGTATTTTTTTGGACCCAAACATCTATGTTTTTATTAGCTCCCTCTCAGAAGTATAAAGGACAAAGTACGTTACCTTTGGATGCATGGAAAATAACTTGGTTTCAAGGAAAAAAATAGTTTTGTTACAGGAGTGTTGGCACCAGGAGAGTGCAAAACATATTGTAGAATCCCTTTGGCAACTATGACCTTCATGTCCCTGTATAGGAGTTCTGTTGGGGCGCATGAAATATTTGAAAATACCTTAAAATAGGGTAGGGACAGGTTTTTGTCAAAGGTTGTAGTTGCAGGTGTTATGAAAACATTTATGCAAAATGTGGAAGCTTAGACAGGAACATGAACTATTTGGTAGAATGTCTACAAAACTAAAACTAAAAAGTTGGGTTTCGTTTTGGCTCACCGTTTGGACCCTGAACAACGAAATGTTTATCTGTCTTCACAAACCTCTAGTATTTTTGCTATAAAATCACTTGCAACCTTCAGTTTAGGAGAAATCACTTTTCTAAATAGTTTTCTGAAGGGGTTTTATAGGGCTTTGGATGCTAGTTGACTAGGTCAAACTAGAGCAATTACGATCGATGGCTCTGGAAAACCTGTCACCATTTATAACTCGTTTTCCAGTTCCCAGTTCTGTTGACTCCAAATAATTCCCAATATATAGGAGGGCACATAGGAATCTTCCGTGGAGATCCCATCCATCAAAATTTAGTTGTTGGATGAGGTGTCTTAGCCCTCGAGCTAAAATTGGGTGTTGTGGCAACTAGCCCAATTATGACCGATGGCCCCGAAAAACTAACCGCCAATTGTAAACCATTCACTAGTTATGAAATCCATCAGTTCCTATGAGTTCTTGGTATATATGAGGACTCAAATAACTTAATTTTTTTGTGTATTTTCTCATCAAAATACAGTTTTTGAACATGGTTTCTTAACCTCCGAGCCAAAATGGGATGTTTTGCAACTAGTAGAAAAATGTAAAATAAGGTAACCAAACCTAGCCAAGACAATAAACCATCGTGAAAACTTGTTGAAATGTATAAGTAACTGTATGAAACTCTCTGTGTGGCTTGTGGTGTGAAATGTGACTTTTGGAAAAAAATAGTGTTTTCTCTCTTCCTTATCTCTTTCTCTCTCCTTAGTCAAGAAATGAAGTGAAATGAATATATGTCTCTAACCCTCTCTTTTCGAGTGCAAATAGTAATTACTATGTAAATGGAAAACTAAAAACGTTAATTATGCTAGATTTAGGTGGATGCCATGCCAACGATTTATTGTTGATTTTATGCTCACATGGTTTTGCAGGATGCAAGTAAGATGGTGAAATGCCTTGGTTGTAACTCATTGTGTATTATTGTAATCTATGAATGTTAATGGAAATATTTCTATATGTATTACTATATTACAAGTAAAGTTTATTAATGAAATTTGGTAATATGTATGAGATGTTAGTTTTAGGGGTGCTTTGGGAATGTGCATTTTACCATAGGCATCTTTTGATTCATATTTACAGATGGTGAAAAAAGGGGGGGTTAGATATATATGTTAAGTGAAATTGCATAGGATAATTCAACATTTTGCAAAGCATTAAAAGTTTTAGCATTCAATTTTTGTAATATTTTTTTAGATGCTAGTGTTTAAGGGAAATATTCATCTAAACATGGGTATTATTTTCATTCCCAATTTTTGTATTGTTAAAGTTGGATAAATATGTTAAATGAATTTGAATTTGATATCATATAGTGCATTCTTGTTGTGAAATTTATGATGAAATATCTAGAGTGTTGTGTTATTTAACTTACAAATATAGAAAGGAAACCTAAATATAACAGTAAAATTTAGCTTAAAACTTGTGCATATCTACCCTTCTCTCATGATCTTTCTTAGCATAGAAGAAATTAAAACCTTAGAATGAACTTAAATCTTTACCCTTGATAACACCTTCTAGCTTAAGTAAATAAGTTCCCCAGGTTTGAGTTTATCGTCATAGCTGGTATGCTTAGCAACATTTCCAGTGAACTCGACGGTTAGAAACGACATGGTCAAACTGTGTCTTGAGTATGTGGTTCTCTGCTAGGTTTGGTAATCATGTGTGTAGTAAGAAGAACATGTTCTCCTTGTTGGTATCCAAATTGATTCTCCCTTGCAAGCTGAGTAGCATCAAAGATTTAACAAGAAGCCTAGAGACAGATAAATCATCATGTTTGTCGTTTTGTAGCCAGGGAGGCAATTCAGCTAGCTTTTTGTCACTCATATGTTGGAGAAATGGATAACACCATATAAAAGGATTTGATCTATCCTCACTATTTTAAGCCATGCCTTTCGACTAGGGTGAGAGGACCTATTTTGTAACCTCTTTTGGTGAAGGAAGATGAAGATATCCTTCTTTGCACAAATTTGAAAGGAAACCTTGAGAAAATATGATCAATGCACCACAATTTAACTCTCATGAGTTGTCACTTCTAAAGAATGGTGATATTTTATAAGAATTTTCCATGCGGAGTTGCGGATCAATTTATAACTTTTCTCCTTTTTATAAAAGGGAAAAAAACTTCAAAACGTTCCGCCGACCCGCCATCCCGCTTGTAACTTGAAAAACTGCCACATGTCCATCTTCGGGGTCAAAGTAAGACTTTTTACCTGCCGCTTCATATTTGTTGAATAGCCAATCGAGATCTTTATCGGGCCGCGGGGCCAATTTGGTTTTACAAATGAGACAATAGTGGTCAATTTCCCAAATATGTTCCTTATGATATTGAAGGATTTTCACCATCTGAGCATGGGTAGGGATACCAGTTCTGTTTGGGGAAACAAGGCCTTTGCCAAATGTATCTTTCTTAGGAGTTTCTTTTGAGATATTGGTGAGAACTAGAGTTTTATGTTTGGCCTGAGGCCCTGCCCCTTTGAGAACTTTACTCCTAGTGTTATATTCTTTTTCTTGGGCAACCACAACATTCATTAACAACTGCCTATCCTCCTCAGATGGGATTCCTCCATCATACTTCTTAATCATTAATGCCCTTAAGTATTCAAAATAATTATTAGGAAATTTAAAAGCTTGTACCATATCATCACTAGCTTCTTCCTCAACTTCCTTTTCAACAACACATGGAGAATAAATAGATATCACACCACTCAATTTCTGATCACAACAAATTAGGTAGCTAAAGGATCGGGTAATAATTTTTTTCTCGGGCTTGGGGTTGTCTATTTCCTAATCCCACGGGACCTTTATCCCTGTCATCGATCTATGATCACCTCAGGATAATTTACAAATCTTTCTTGACCTTGTGGCTTGTCTTTGACCTTGGGAACCTTGTCTAATCCCCTTCTCTGCTCTAGCCAGTTTATAGGATATTTCCTTAACAGCTCCAACCAATATTTTACAACCTCCTCCAGATCCACAACTTTACTTGACTGAGGCTTCTCTAGATAGATCACCTTGATGCCTTCTCTCTTAGGAGGTTTACCAATTGCCTTGATGTTATTTTAAATCTAAAAATCCATGGTGAAGGCCTGCCTCAATGTTGTTGGGTTCTTATTCCTCTAATAATAAGCATCCTTCTTATCAAAATTATCAGAGTATTTTATCAGAAGGAAACATCACTTGGCCTCAGGATCACAGGTAGCCTATTCAGGGTCTTATTGAATCTTGTATTGAAGTCATGAACAGATTCATTAGGATTATTTTTAATATTTTCAAATTCGATAAAAAAACCTAAGGTCTATTTTATCTCCATACTTTGTAATCTAAAAGCATTCTTTATTTATGTCTACATGAATCAATAGATTTATCGGAAAATATTTATACCAGTCCCCTGCATCCTCCTCTATAGTATGAATAAAAAATTTTATGTACACATCCCCAAATTCAATCTCGTAGTCTTCCATCATATTGAAAAAAATATTTAAGTGTTGATCACCAGTAATAGCATAATTTCCTTAAAATTTTGGCAGTCTATTTCTAACATCCTGGGGTGCAACATTTGGATATCCAACCATACCTTTGAAATCTATAGGACCAAAAGTGTTCACAACAAATAGAGGTCTAGGTGGGGGCTAGGCCATATTGTTTTGGGGAGGTGATCTTACAGGAGAAACAAAATGATGAGGAGTGAGGGGTCTATGGGGCACATGAATGCAATTATCAAAATGAATGTTCTCTAAAAAAATTGTTTCTTGGAAAATCCTATCATCTTTGGAGAACACAGGGACAAAATGAGACACAAATTTTTCAAATACAAAAGAAGGCCCCTCTCTAGATGGAGAATTTAGATCTACAAAAAGACTACCTGATTCAGAAGCACTTGAGGAAGTATGGAAATATTCAATGATAGGCTGATCAGTTTCCACAATTGATAACTCTTTTCTTGATTTTTGATCTCCAATAACTTTCCATATTCTTCTTCCTTTAGAATTTGTCTTTCCTAGTTCTTGAAACAACTTTTTGGTAGGGTCTCTAGCAAAGAAAGATCTTCTTCCTTCCATCTTTGCAAAGATTAGTGATAAATTTCAATTGATAGAGGTTAAGACACTAACATTTATCAAAAATTAATTCAACACGGAGTTGTCACTAAGGATTTTCACCTTAGTTGTGAAAATGCACTAAAATTGATCTATCAAATGTCTTTCAACACTAAATTCATGCAAATCTTCATAGATATGACCTTCCTTTACCCATATTTAACATTGATGATGTAAAATTAGTGCAAAAACCAACTGAAACTTTAAATATTACACACAAAACTTGTAACTTTGCAAATCTTACAGATCTCAACAAAGGATGACATTTAAACAATGTATTTGCACTTAGATCATGTAAGAAACATTATCGGGGTTCGGTAGGTGAACACCTTTGTTCAAATAGTCCTCGGCAACAACACCAAAAGTGTTGTTGCCACACAAATTGGTCCCAATGTTCAAATAATCCCGGCAATGCGTGCCAAAAGTGTTGATGCTAGACAAATAGGTCTCGATGCTCAAATAATTCTGGCGATGCTAATAAGTCATTTGAAATGGCGCTAAAAGTGTTGTTTTACGCACAAATATGTCTCGGTGATCAAATTATCCTCAACAACGGTGCCAAAAGTGTTGTTTCCACACAAATAAGTCCCAGAGTTCAAATAATCCCTAGCAACGGTGCCAAAAGTGTTTTTTCCACACAAATAGGTTCCATTGCTCAAATAATCCCCGATAATGCTAATAAGTCCCCGACAATGGCACCAAAAGTGTTGGTATCCAAATTGATTCTCCCTTGCGAGCTGAGTAGCATCAAAGATTTAACAAGAATCCTAGAGACAGATAAATCATCATGTATGTCGATTTTTTTAGCCAGGGAGGCAATTCAACTGGCTCTTTGTCACTAAGATGTTGGAGAAATGGATAACACCATATAAAAGGATTTGATCTATCCTCACTACATTAGGTTGTGCCTTTTGACCAGGGTGAGAGGGTGCATTTTGTAACCTCTGTTGGTGAAGGAAGATGAAGATATCCTTTTTGCACAAATTTGAAAGGAAACCTAGAGAAAATATGATCAATGCACTACAATTTAACTCTCACAAGTTGTCACTTCTAAAGAATGGTGATATTTTCTAAACATGGTTAAGGTTACTAAAGACATCATGGAATCATGATTGCTTACGCATATTTTATTAGTAGAATTTATTCATTTGTGAACATACGGGGTAAACACGGGTATTTTAGGTAGGAGTCACTATTTTTGAATACTTTTTGGTGGAAGATTAAGCGGGATAAACTTGATTTTGCTAGATCTTTGAGAACCTTCACAATGATTAGAAAACTAATGTGAGAATGCTTCATAATAGCTAAAATATCCTTCATCAAGGGAGGTGTGCATCAATAAAGGCCAAAATTTACTTTGTCTCACACAATCTCCAAGAATTTAACATGAAGGCTCGAGCTAGAGACTCAATTAAAAGTAAAGACCCCTGGTTCCTAACGCTAAGATACACTCAAAGGCGTACGGAAATTTTTATCAACAAAATGACAATAAAGTGATTTTAAATTGTTTATCTCATCACAGGATGAAGGATATTCTCGTAATGAAATTGCAAATGCCACTAAACTATCACAGGGATGAGATCTTGTGTGATTCGGAGGGATTTTAACACAAGATTGCAATAGGAACAAGAAATACTATTTACAGACATTATGAAATAAATCAGACACAAATTTTCCCAAGATTAACATAGATTAATTTGAAGTTGATTAGATTCATCAGCAGGGGAAGGTTTTTTAAACAATCTCAGAGCTTGTCAATGGTTGTACACTTGCAACCAACTTGACATGATCAAATCTAAAACATAAGAGATTAATGATTTCTCAGATGGTCTCTCAAGAAGATGGGCTTTCTTAAATTTTCTCGTAAGAATTCAACCCCCGACCATTTGCATGACTAAAGCATGATTTTTATAACACTCAATTTACATCCAAGCTTTCCCCAAGAAAATAATATTTGAGGAACCTTTGTTTGTTACATGTTTGATCATGATTTCTAGAAAATGACGTTTAACAGGTTTGCAACAAAAATTTTCTAGTTGTTCAAAAAGGTGAATCATTACAAATATTTCCATCATTGTTTTAACTAGGAACCTAGTCATCTCCTTTGGCAACATGTTTTTCATCCTTTGCACCTGTAACCTCCATCATTTCATCCTTTTCCCATTTCTTTGCTCTATAACTTTTCTTTGCATCCAACTTCTCTGGTAATTCACATTTTCCAAGTGCCCGAGCAATTCCAACTTCAAAATATCAACCTTTACATTCCTTGGACTCAAAAATTAAGCTCTAAATCCATTCAATTGCACTTTGAAGAAAAAAATGACAAGGAATTTCATCAAAAAATGATTAAAATCAATGTGTATTTGCATCTCCTGAGTCTTGGAGCATAAATGGTGGCAAAATAAGATGCAATGCACAACAACCATTGATTCTTCCCTTTCTCAACTCTAGATTAGAGCCATCCACATGGAAAAATCTGATTCGAAGTGGGTCTGGGGCTACCTTTTGTATTTTATGAATTTTGGAGAGAACACACAATTTTCACATTTTGCCTCCGCCCTCTGCCTTTGAAATATGGGATCAACACGTAGCTTAATCTAGGTCTTTAATGGAGTTGCGGCTCATTTCTACAATTTTACCCCTTTTTAACAAAAAGGAAAAATTTCCAATTTTCCTCTGCTGACCTGCCTTCCCGATTTTATCTTTTGATGCGAGCCCCAGCGGAGTTGTGGGTCAATTTACAACTTTTCTCCCTTTTTACACAAGGGAAAAAAATTTCACAATGCCCCGATGACCCGCCTTCCACTTCTAACTTTTTAAACATGCCACGTGTCCTTCTTCAGGGTCAAAGTAATACTTTTCCCTGTGGGGTTGTGGATCAATTTATAACTTTGCTCCTTTTTACAAAAGGTAAAAAACTTCAAAATGTTCCACTGACCCGCCATCCCACTTGTAACTTGAAAAGCTGCCACATGTCCATCTTCGGGGTAAAAGTAAGACTTTTCCCCTGCCATTTCATATTTTCTGAATAGCCAATTAGATGTTATCGGGGCCGTGGGAAAATTTAATATTTTTTACAAATGAGAAAAAGGTGGAAAATTTCAACAAAAAGACCCACTGGGCCGCATCCAATCAGAAAGGATTTTGTTTCCATAAATGTTGGGACAAAAATTGACAGGGAAAACAAAACATGATTGTGGAAAAATAGAAGGAAAGGAAAAACCCAAATTTATGCCCAAGTTACAAATTCTTTCACATGGACAGAGGAACGGAAAACAAATTTTGGACTTAATGTGATCCTCGACCAAAGGAAAGGATTGATCATGGTAACCAAATGAAGGAAAGAAAATTCATGCATCAATATAGGGAGACAGAAAATATGACAGAGCCCGCAGATTGAAAATTTTCTAGAGAAAATGGGGCATGATCAAATTGAGCAGACAAGAACACTCCTAAGGTAGTGCTCCATGGGAATCCAAAATTAAACATAGTGTAAAATCCTCTTGGTTGGGCACACATGTAGAGTGAAGAGTGTTAGGTGGAAAAGATCGCCAACTACCCTTAAAAATCACCTTTGAGGGTAGGGATCATAAATGAACCCAATACCCAATCTCAATTTTCATTTTGGTTCTATGGTGCAATACTACTGAACAACATTTTAGTGAATGATTAGTTTGTGAAAACGTAACCATAAGATGATGTGCTTGGAGAAAGGTGAAATTTAGATCGTTCTTATAAGGATCCATGTTGTGTAAACTCTAATTTGATCCTTAACCCTTTAAACGATGGAATACTCCATATTTCTCTCCCACTTGTTCTATTATGTAATGGATGTATGATGTGAAACTTTGTGTAGTGCCCACTTTCCTTTGACACTTTTAGATACAGATATTGATATTGTTGATCTTATTATGGACACTATTATGTTTTGTTTTAGTATGATGGTTAGATGTTAGATCATGGATTATTATTGATCGGATTAGATTATTATGCATGATGTTTACTAGAGACATTTTTATATGTGGATGATGATATATTGTTTGACATGAACATATTATAGATGTTGATTTGGACTTGTGACATTGGATATTTTGAGTAGACCTAGTATGGAAGATTATTGATGATGATATAGTTGATTAATTAATTTAAAATGATAATGTTGAATTCTTGATATTGTTGTGATTCATGTGTTTAGATGATCTTGAGATGTTGTTTATATCATTTTGAATGTTCTGATATGGCCACGAGGCTGAAGGAGGTATTTTCGTTTTGCAGGTTAAATATCACAACAATGTCGGGACTGGAGACTAACCATATTGAAATTCTGGGTGAATTCAACAAGGTCACCATGGCAACTGTTGTGTGTGTGTGTTGTATGTTGTTAGGGATTTCCATGGGGGAATTTCCATTATATGTGACCATGGGTTTGTGTAATTTATTAATGTATTCCTTTATTAATGTTGCATGTGTTTATTTGTGATGTGTTACCCTCTTCTTTAGTTATTATGTGTTGTGTAATGTTGTGGTTAATCATGTGTAAAAATAAATAAATCAATATGTCATAAGAATGTAATAAATGAAGTTGTTGATTTTAAATGTTAATGTTGTAAGAGTGTGTAAGAAATGTGTAAGGTGTAAGGGATATGTAAGAGTATGTAAGATAGATTTTGGAATGTTAAACACTTCATCCTCTTAGGAATTCGAATTTGTCCTTGGAGGCTAAATTTGGAGGCTTGTGGGACAAGTTGAGCTTGTCCCACACCTCTTAAAATGATTCACCAACCATACCTATGGTTTGGAGGTTAAATTTAGGCCTTTTAAATGCATTTTGAAATGACTATTTGTAATTTTTAATTGCACTTATCTTACATGGTTTTAATTCAGTCCTTTGGAGTGTGTAAGTGAATTTTGTCATTTTATTTATTGTGTTTAAGTGCATGATGTTGACTTTACTCTTGGGGTTGAGGAAGAATGATGTGGCATCCCACAGGGATCCACATCATCCTCTTCTCTTCCCTCTCCTTTAAATTCAAAACTCCTTGCTTGTTTGTGGTTGTTGAAACTTTGTTCATTCCTCTTGGGGGCGCATTTTTGCTTGCTGTTTTGGGAGCTTGTTGTGGAAGGAGTTGGAGCCTTTTTGCATGCTTGGACATTGCTGATCTTGGACTGCACTTTGACATTTGGAAAGCTTGTGGATCTTGGAACAAACTCCATTATGGAGAGGTAGGAACTTGAGCCTTTTTAGAATGTTTTCTTTCTCTTGCATGCATGTATGAAATGGTGAATGTGTTATGTGTTCTTGGCTGGTTGGGTAGATTGCTTAAGACATGGTGTAGGAGAAGGCTATGGGGATTTCAAATGGGGGCATAAGGGAATGCCAATGGCATCTATTTTATTGTGGAGGGAGCTTTGGTTTGGGATCCACCTGGAAAAGAAATAGCTTGCATTTCTTACTCTTGGGGGGCATAAGGAGGGGTTGGGAGGCATAAGGTTTATGGGTTTGATATGTGATATTGGCGGTATGACTATAGGTGGATGCCCAATTCCAAATAGGGAGGCATAAGTAGTTTCCCCATAGTTCCTTGCTCTTGTTGGCTTGCTTGATCAAGCCTAAGTTTTGTGTGAATGGTTTCAAATGCAGTTGTGAACTGCTATTTTTGCTTGGACTGTGTTTTCTTATTGTTCATGCATGTGAAAGAATGTTGTTTGGTTGTTGTGGAAGCCATTGTTTCCATGTGTTGATTATCATCTCCTATTCCAATATGGTTGGGGCTCGGGGCCAATGAGGAAGGATGGATTCTCCCTTCTCATTGGATGTCTTGGTTGGGTGGAGAGTGTTGCCTTTCCCCCTTCCTTGTTGTGATCAAAGATGAAAAGATGGAGAACTAGCATGCTGCTATTTTGGAGCAAGAAGAATATATAGTTTGACAGTCCCATTCTTTTGAGCAAGTTCATTGTAACCCTTCCCACCTTGAGTGGATGAGTTGTATAATATTTGTAATGTGAAACCATGTGCATTGATAGAGGAAAGATTGAACTTAAATGGTGAAATGTAAAGAACTATCTTCCATTTTCTGTTTTGGAAAGGAACTGTTGATGGCCAATCACGGCACCCACTGAATGTAAACGCAACTCAATGGGTTGAGACTCTTAGTGCGATTGCATAACATGGAGCTTTTCCCAAGTGTGGGACCTTGCGAATAGGAAAGCTCTCCGGATGAAGGCTGGTTCCTATTCCTCTGTTTAGATGCACACATAAAAATGCATAGGGTTTACTAAAAAAACCTAATCTAACTTGCAACAAGGAGACAGGTAAGAAGATTCATAAAAATAAACCTAAACTAAAAAGGTGATGCACCAAGGAATGAAGAACACCTGTCTTGCCAATAAACACAAACCATTAAAATGTAATGCAAGATCATGCATGAGATAACCAAATTTGCAGCAAAAGATCGAAGGAGGAAAATGAACACAGAGAGGGTTGAGAATCATCCATAGGCATGGATTATTTTCTCCAAAGATTGATACAATACACGTGAAATGCCAAGAGGTAAAATTCCATTACTGATTTTAAAAGGGAGGTTTGAACTCCACAAAATCCACCTACAGACAAGAGGAGAAGGGAGGAGCAAAAAAATAATGTCCAACCTTTATAAAGAAGCCCCTCGTTAAAATTTATAGGAAGAATGAGAGAGGGAAGAGAGAGGAATTCTAAATCTACCCCAACCACCTCCATATTGTATTTAATTCATCTCATTATGGTGGTAGGTGAGAACCCTAGTAAACCCAAAAAATGGTGAACTTTATTTTGCATTTTTGTAGAGGACCTTGTAAGCTTTCCGAAAAGTCCAACCTTGTGTTAATCCGAGCTCCCTGTGAAAAGTTATGGCCATTTGAATATCTAGGTCAGGGTTTGCTTTCTGTCGGGTTCGGGGTGTCAACACTCAAAATGTTGCGCCTCCTGAAGATGCGCCTTAACACATCCATCCTCATGTCAACATACTTTTAAGTGTGCCATAGGCACTGAAAATGTCATGTCGACATATTTTTACCTGCGCCTTCCAACCTGCGCCAGGGCGCAACCTTTTTCATGTCGACATCTTTTTACCTGTGCCTTCTAACCTGCGCCAGGGTGCAACCTTTTTCATGTCGACATCTTTTTACCTACGCGAGGGCATAACCTTTTTCATGTCGACATATTTTTACCTGTGCCAAGGCGCAACCTTTTTCATGTCGACATCGTGAGTTTCTTTGATTTCCATATTCTTCCATTTGTCTATATTTACCGGGAGGGAGATATATACAACATGAAAAAAATAGTGTTGTATATTTTATATACTGTATTGAAATCAAATGGAAAAGTGATAAGTTGTAAAGTTGTATTGGAATATGAATAAAGGATTGCATTAGTTTTCAAAATTGTATTGTGTATTGGAATTGATTTGTTGTCAAAGAATGAGATTGTTGTTTGAAAAAAGAAGAATGTGTATGAAGAAGGACAATGTTGTGATTTCTCTTAAAATGTATATTAGAATTGAAATCAGAACTGCACTTTAACTTAGAATTGAATGGTTGATTTAACAAGAAAATGTATTGGACTAATTTAGAAGCTATACACACATTTAAATGAAAAAATTGATATACAAATTTAAAAGAAGTAGTTCATTGTTATAAACTTCATTCTGGCAATTCATATTTTAATAAAAATGAGTAGTTCAAACTTGCACCAAGAAACAAGATATGAAACATTGAAATTCAGACTTGGTAAGTCCTAAGGAACTCAAATTTACCATAACATTTAAGAAATAACTTTCAAACTTTATTAAAAAATCCAATTTTGAACTTGCACAGTCGTTTTTCTGTCTATTGTCGAGAAAAATACAATCTTGATTAAATTGAACAAATCTACTTCCCTAAAACACTCTAAACCCTCCTAGATCAATACTCCATGTTTGTTTGACATGTTGAGTGAAGGAGGAAACCGAATTTGATCAAATTGAAAAGTTGAAAATTGCCAGTTTGCAAATTAAAAGCCTGTAGATTGATTTCACAAAATTGACCACTTAACCTTCATCAAATTCCCAAATTGATGACTCCTGTGTAAAGAGGGCATTGAGATATTTATGAAAAACCCTCGTTTTCCAAAAAAATGACCTCACTAGCTGAAGTTATGGCCATTTGAAGTTTTATTTCAATTTGGCATTCAAAAAGTAATAAAATTTAATCTAACTGTTAAAAATTTAAATTTTAAACTTTGGAAAAATTTCCCAAAAAGGTCTATGGCCCCACCATCCCGCAACCAATTGGGACCTGCCACATGGCACATCGGGCGGTAGACTGAACTAAAATTTATCCTTTTGAAAATTTTGACTTGGGAAAAATTTTCCTTTTTCTCCGCCTCGGCCCGTAGCCAATCAGAGGGTGCCACGTGTCCTCTAATGGCTATGGTAGAGGTACGGTTTGTTTTTAACCCTTATCCCTTTTGAATTTTTTTTGGAAAAATTTTCCTTTTCCTCTCGCTGGCCCATGCAGCTGACTATCGAGGGCACCACGTGTCTTCTTGGGGCTATGATGGAGGTGCGGATTTCCTTTTGAACTTAACCCTTTGAAAATTTTTGGGGAAAAAAATTCCATTTTGGCCCCTGTGTCCAGGCAGCCAATGAGAAGGTGCCACGTGGCACCTTAGGGTATGGGTGGGTAGGGCAGAACCCCCTAGTTATTTTGGTTTTGACCCTTGGGAAAATTTTGAAGATTCTCCCGCGGCCCGTAACTCCGCTTTTCCCTCGGCCTTCTCTTTCTCCCATGGGTGCGCGGGCTCGTGCATCCCCTTTTTCCTTGTTGTCTCTTAGCGGCGTAACTCGCCAAGGATCCCCGCCACTCTACCAACCCCTCACCCCTTCTCCGCTTTGCATCAAGACTTGACACATGTCCTCCATGGACATGTGGAGGCACAGGGGAATGTTTTCCCTTGTGCCCACACATTGGGAAAAATTCCCTAAGCCGCCGCATGACCTGCCAACCCATTCAAGGTGCTTTCTCCTCCTCTTGACACGTGTCCCCCTAGAGAAAAATTGACCCTAGTACTCCTCCCGGCCTTATCTTGAGTTCTATAAGAAGTTAGGAGGACTTCTTTATATCACCGGAAAGGTGAGAAAATTTCCTATCCATTGGGAATGGTTTAGGAAAATTTTGGAAGCATTAAATAGGAGAAAAATCTAGTTGAATATCTGAGCCTGTTAGAGAGCAAGCATGGGGGTAAATTACTCCCTGAACCTAACTAAAACATATAACCCTAAAATTTGAGCCTGGTGAACTTGAAATTGTTAATGAAGGAAAACATAGGTTTTAGTAGTTTGGATTTTTTTTTGAAACTGTTTGTGTAAAGCTGATGTCTTACTGAACTTTGATTGTAGACACTTCAAAAAAAATTATCCCCTAATTTTTCTAGCTAACCCTAGGTTGTTTCTTGGGTCTCAAGTGGTTGTTTAAACGAGAATTACAGCTTGGTATCAGAAAGCGGTGGTTCAAAGGGTTGGACCGTTGGGCACACTAGAAAACTTGAGACATGAAAACTTAAACCTAGTACACTTGTAAATGTAGAAAATGACTTAGCAAAGTAAGTCTTTTTCCTGCCTCTTAAATTTTGCCTTAATCAAATCATGCATGGGGCCACGGAGTGAGTTTAATTTTTTTCCAAAGTATCCAAAAAGATAAAGTTCAAAAAACAAACCCTGCCTCACCCCATCCAATTAGAAAAAGCCACTTAAATACAAAAAGAACCAATCGAGAATTGAGTGGAGCCACGGGACTGTCATCACCAATCGGCACTATGATAATTCTTCACCAGGAACTCCTCGTGTTATGATTATTTACTAATGCACAGACCTTTAGTTTGGTGGATGTAATCACGGAAACAACATAACACAAGAATACCATCACTATGATAAGACAGAATGATGACAAATCTGAAATATCAAAATAAATTATAATATTAACATGAAACTGTTACAATCTCACCCATGAGGTACTTCAAGTGTTATTGACTTCACTTGCCTTTCACTAAGACTATGGGAGAAACTTTACAATTACACCTCTTAATGGCTTCTTCAACACACCTCTAAAGCGATGGCTTCCTTCGCACACTTCCTACAATATTTCTCACTACTTCCTTCTATGCTAAATGAGGGGGGTGGCCTCTCTATTTATAGAAATTCCAGGCTTATCCATCTTATCTCTAAGATAGGATAAGAAATCCACTCTAACAAATCATATTCCATACCTTAACTCTTATCTGTACATGTAAGCTTATCTGTTAAGATAAGATAAACCTTATCATTTTACATGGGTTCCACATTTTTAGACTTTTTACAAATAAAATACACAAAATATTTATGACCTCACTCCTTGTCTTTATTACCAATATAATATTTCTAATTCCTAATCATGTAGACCCTACTTCTCTAATTACCCAAACTTTGACATTTTAACATTACGTACCACTTACGACAAATATTTACTTTTACAACATTCCTATTGTACTTTGAAGCTATTCGTACTCCACATTATTGGCTGACCTTTATCTTGACGGTGCCGTTATCTTCTATCGAGGACGCTACTACTAATTACACTTAACAACATCCTATTCCTAATACATACATTAATGAAATAGAAATTACGGAGGAAAATTTTAGTGTCGACAGACCAAATTTTCCTTTTTTCCAAAAAAGCAAAAAGTGACAAGTTAAAACATTTTCCCTCCATCCCCTGACCAACCAAAAGAAGCCACGTGACCACTGAATGTTGAGGAATAATTTTGACAGGAAAAAGACACCCGCCAGACCATCAAAAACACAAAAATTCACCATTCATGCCCATAATCCTATTTTTTTGCTAAGGATGAAGATTTTGAAACAAAACCAAGTGAATCATGGTTTCGAGCATCTTTCGACCATGGATTTGGATTTTCAAAGGCATAAAAATATAAATTGATCATTCTCAAGCTTCCATGGTCGGGGAAAAATAGGAAAAATGGCAAAGCCCACAAATTTTGAAGAAATTAGGGAAAAATGGTGCGATATCAAGACAAACAGCAACATTAGCTCGACTCGGGGATGGGCACTCCCTACGAGTCTTTGTAAGAACAACTATTAGACCAAGTGCCAGAAACAGACCATTGGGAAATAGAGTTGAAGAGAAAGCTAGCGTAGCGGAACAACCACAACCATCCTCCAAAAAATTGAACCGAGAAACCAGCAAAACCAAGTCACCGAGGACCAGAACAAGCAAAAACACAAAATATAGAAAAAAAAACCAACGAGCTATACCTTTGTACAAGTAATGCCCACATTTTTGTGTGGAATCAATCCAGGAAATGCTTTAAGTGCCTGCCATTAACATGCAATTCAAGCAATTCACCATCCAAATCCTTCAAGAAGAAGGTATGCTCACCAATCCAAATGTCAATGGAGTAAGGGCCCATCCATAGTGCATAAAATTTTCCATGCTTTCCCTTGTCTTCATGTCTACTATCCCACAACAACACAAGATATCTAATGTCGAAAGCTTTGGGAGTGACCTTCTTGTCAAATAACGTCTTTAATTTTTCTCTGAACTTCACATGCCTTTGGTGAGATGCTCTCATTTCTTCATCAAGTTCAACAATCTAGTTAATGCGAGCCTCATATGGACTAACTTCTTGATCTTCCAGTTGTTGAATGAACTGATATGAGGATAATTGCATATGCAGGGGCAGCAGAGCTTGAGTTCCATACACCAATTCAAATGGAATTTTTCCAGTGGCTCTTTTAATAGTAATGTCAGCCCAAACAGTGAACTTCAGTTGTTCACCCCATTTTATTTTGTTCAACTCTAAGGTTCTTCTGATAATCTTCAACAAATTTTTATTACTGGACTCAGCTTGTCCATTTCCTTGGACATTGTAATTAGAGGCATATGTCAAATTGATCCTATATTCTTTGCACATTGCCACCAAAGGTTTAGCTCGAAGCTCATATTATTTTCAACAACAACTTTAAGCTGGAACTCCAAACCTACATATGATATGGTTCAACATAAAATCCATGACAATTTGGTGTGTTTCTCTTTTGGTGGGATTACCTCCACCTACTTGATGAATTAATTAATGGCTATAAGAATCCACTTATGGCCATCACTTGAAAAGGCTTCAATTGATATAGGTTGCAAAGGTAGGGATCCTGAAGCTTTCGGTCTTCTAGAGAAGCATTGGTAACTCTCACATCTTCTAACCAAAAGAATTTTATCCTTGAAGAGAGTTGGCTACCAATTACCATCCCTCAAGATCTTGTGTGATGTGACTCTTCCAGCAAAATACCCCCCATAAACTCCTCCATGAAGATCAGCAATTATCTTGGGGGCTTCATCTTCAGTAATGCACCTTAAGAGAACTCCCTTAGGGTTCTTCTAAGATAACCCATAATAAGTAATGACATATTTATGGGAATCCAACTTAAGGTCTCTTTTCTGGTTCTTTCTCAAATTCTGAGGGCAATATAGATGTATGAGATAAAAAATTACATCTTTGTACTACTCAAAACTCATCAATTTTTCAAAAACATCTACCCTTCCTTCTTCTACCTCATTCACCTCAATAGTCTACAAGTTTCTCTCAGCCATGAGCTTAGCCAAGCCCAAACCTCTCACTAACTTCGTGGTTTGGATATCCATGTCATATTCTTGCAACTTGTTCACCCATCTGCATCTTTTGCTTGAGACTTCCATCTCTGATAAAATGTCTTTCACCATAGTATGGGGAACATAAGCAACAATTTTAGAGCTCAAAATGTAAGGCCTAAAAACCTTTGTTGCTTTTACCAAGGAAAATGCTTGTTTCTCCACAATAGTGTATTTCAGCGCATCCCCCCTTGCAATGCCTTACTAAAAAAGGTAATTGGCCTCTTAACCCCTTCATCATCTTTCTACAACAAGACAGATGCAATAGTGTTTTCTGAAGCAAAAGAAAATAGTTGGAAAGGATTCTTATAATCTAGAGCTACTTAAACATGGTAATGCTTTAATGCCTCCTTGATCCCATTGAAAGATTGAATGGCATCCTCCTCCCATTTGATGGCCTAGTCCTTCTTTAGCATGCCAGTGATTGGAATATTCAACTCAACAAAGTTTGATATGAATCTTCTGATAAAGTTTATCTGCCCAAAGAAGGACTAAATCCCCTTCTTGGTTCTTGGAATTGGGACCTTGTTGATGGCATCTACCCTTTTGGGTCAATCATTACCCCTTCTTATGACACAATGTGACCAAGCAATTTTGCCTTCTGTACTCCGAAATGGAACTTCTTTGGATTGAGTGAAATGCCATATTCTCTACATCTTATCAGCATTTTCTCCAAGTGCTGCAAATGATCACCTCTCTTCCTAGAGAACATAGTTACATCATCTTGGTAGACAACAATAAAATCATTGATGTAACCAGAAAAAGCAACATCCATTGCTCTCTGAAAAGTTTCTCCAGCATTCATCAGACAAAGGGCATCCTGACATATACATAAGTCCCCCAAGGAGTGGTAAAGGCTATTTTAATTCTTTTTGATTCCTTCACCACAACTTGGTTATAACCAAAGAAGCCATCCAGGGTAGAAAGTAGCTCAAAACCAGTCACTAGCTACAACATGTTTTCCATGTTTGGTAAAGGATGCATGAGAATCGATATAGTGAAAGAGGGATTTTGAGAACCGATGTCGAAAAAAATGCACCAAAATGAAGTTTCACTCTGATGGTAATGTCAAGCTCCAACGCAATAAGCAAGATTCAAACAATGGAAAGAAAATGCAAATAAGAAAACATGCCTACTCATGCTCATAGATCGAAAAAAGAAAGTACAAATAGGGGTGCTGTGTAACCCCCATGCCTAAACAAGGAAATAATATCAATGATGCCACTGACGCATATGATGCCACTAAAGGAGGAGTTAAAATTCCAAATAAGGAATGTAACTCCTATGACGCACTGACGCAAATGACAATGATAGATTCTATGACAGAATATAACACTTGTCATTTGACTTCCTAAGACCTATGACTCTCGCAAGGTGAGATGACTCACCTAGGTGATGTCGATGATGACTAGGCATGTCACACACACCAACAAGTAGAAGGTTGTTTCAAGAGTTGGGAAAATCTAATTTAGAAGGAAAAAGAATTTGGAAGGTTGTTGGATATCAAGCATCAAGAAAAGTGATCTCCATTGCTAAAACTCGATTAGCTTGTGATTGAATATTTCAATACTTCCTCAAGTGCTTCAATCGAGTAGTCTCTTTGTTGAATTGAATTCTCCATCTGGTGAGGGTCATTATTTTTGATCCGGAGGATTTTTCACTATGAAATTTTTTCTAAACTTCCCTAAAATTGGACCATGCTGAAGGGCTTATTGAGACCTTTCCGACGGTATGCTGAACTCCAGAAACAGAGTCCGTATGCAAATTCTATCGCCGGTCGAAGATGGGCCTCCAAACGGGTCAACTCTGGTCAATAGGTCAACCAGTGGACCAATGACAAGGTGACACGTGGCAGTTGGTGATGAGGAAAAATTGATGGTACTGTAATGTTTCAAAATCAGTTCCATGGTATAGAGCTCATCGCAAGCTTTCCGATGCATTTTGAACGGACCAAATCTGAGTTCGTATGCGAAAGATATGCATAGTCAAAGTTGCGGTCAAATGATGACGTGGCACACTCTAACGTGGACAAATGGCATATTATTGGCGTGACACTTGGAAGGTTTGTAGTGGATTTAGATTTTAAAATAATAATTTTAAAAATCTATTTAATCCATTCCATGTGAATAAATTCAAATCCCATGGTATAAGGAGGATTTTGTGGCCAAAAAAGCTATTTTAAGGCTTATCTTATCTCTTTCCCACCAAACGTGGGGTCAATGGCTAAATTGGGCTCCTAAACCTATGGAAGGGGGATTTGAACCTTTTCCAAAATAGTAATCAGCCTTCCCAAGCTGCCACTTTGTAGCAAGTGATAGAGAAGGAGATCACATCTATTTAAAGGGAAGCTTTTGGTAGGTTGAAAAGGGGGACAGCCAAGGACCAGTTTGCAGAGATCACAATTTTCGAGGCACTTATGGTTCGAATTAGGACTTGGTGTAAAAATGAAAGTTGTTCAAAATTCTGAGAGATTTCCAGAAAGGTAACTTTTGTTGCATGAAGTGCTATAGATTTTTCTTTGTAGGCGTTTTTCCATCGCAGTTTCACAGAACAGGCACGAAGGACAAGCAAAGATCTGTATTTTGCATCCACTTCTGATCTGAATCAGACCATGAAGGAAAAGGGAAGTTTTTAATAATTTTATAAAGTTTCCAGAAATGTAAACCTTATCTATATAGGTCTTTTATATTTCAAGTTGTAGACGTTTTTTGAACGTATTTACACAGGGAACAAACAGAAGAAATACTGTAGGAGCCACGGATGAACTTGGGAATGATTATGGTAAATTGCAGAATTCCTTGAGGTTTGAATCAGCTCATTTGCAGGTATAAAGGTCTATTAAGTCAATATTGAAGGGATATTGTACTTCATTGGACGTTTAATGGATCGATTCACTTTTTGTGAATCCGGAGATGTAGCCTTCGGGTGAACTCCGTTATCAATTTCTTGTTTTGTGGATTTGTGCATTTCAGTTTTTAAAGCTTTTATCAGTTGAAATTCATCATTGGATTAATTTTATTAATTGATAAAATAAGTATAAAACTGGAGTAAATGGATTGAAGGAACTTTCAGTATCCATAACCCATAACAAGATTTGAATACACTTATCATCTTAGATTCAAATGTCAGTTTGAGTGTATGATTAAAAATCAACTGTGAAGTAAAATGGATTTGTATTAGATTCAAGCGATTCACTTAAAGTTGAAAAATCAGATTAATTGGTCTTTTTGGAAGAGTTGAGGATTTGGGTTTCAAGACACCTAAAAATTGGATCAAATTAACTCAAGATCAATGTTGAGTCTGTAAATTTCAAAATCTGAAATTTTGAAGTACTTCAAAAATAAATAAATAAATAAGTACCATTTTTAGATCAATTTTGTATTTAGAACATTTACTTCTCAATCTACCCCGGTATTTTCCAAATCTAATAGAGTTTTCCAAGAAATAGAGCCTTTAGAGGGTAGTAATTCTAAAAATTACATCTCTGTACCACACAAACCTCTCACTCATCATTTTGTTTCCCCTGTAAGATCACCTCCTAAAAATAATATGGCTCAGCCTCCACCCAAACCTCTATTTGTTGTTAATACTTTTGGTCCCATCAATTTTAGAGGTATGGTTGGCTATCCAAATGTTGTGCCAAAAGATGTAAGAAATAGATTTCCTAAGATCGAAGGAAATAATGCAATCACTTGTGATCAGCACTAGAAGCTCTTTTTCAATATGATGGAGGACTTTGAATTAGATTTTGAGGATGTATATATTATATTATTTACCCATACTCTAGAAGAAGATGCAAGGGACTATTATAAATCTCTGCTAGATAATTACATTGACTCCTAGACAGAGATGAAGAATGCTTTAAGAATGCAGTATGGTGATAAAACAAACCCTAGGTTTATTTTATTAGAAATTGAAAATATAAAAAATAATACTAATGAATCGAGTGCATGATTTCAATACAATATTTAACAAAACATTGAGAAGACTTCTTGTTAATTTGAGGCCATGCGATGAATCATGTTTGATAAAGTATTCAGATGCATTAGATAAGAAAGATCCTTATTATTTGAGGGATAAGAACCCTGGAACTTTGAGGCAAGCCTTTACCATGGCTCTGCAAATTGAGAACAACATTAAATTAGATGGGAAATCTCCTAAGATGGAGGGTGTTAAACTGATCAACCCTGAGAAGCCTTAATCAAGTAAGGCTATGGATCTTGCGGAAGTTGTAAAGAATTTGGCCGGGGCTATCAAATAAATCTCTTTCAAGCTAGCCAGGGCAGAGAAAGGAATTAGACAAGGTTCTCAAGGTCAGCATAGGCAACAAGGAAAAGAAAAACTTGCAAATCATCCTAGAAATGATCATAGGTCTGATGACCGAGGTAAAGGACCCATGGGAGCTAGACAACCCCAAGCTATGGAAAATAGAGTAGTGTCTAATCCTCTAAATTCCAGAGTTGTTGAGGAGAGAAATGAAATTGATTGGTGTGACAAGTGTTTCTTGCCCCACCCACCATGTGAAGTAGATCATCAAGTTGAAGAAGTTGATGATGATGACAACATTGATGATGATGCATGCATGGTGGATTGCTCTACAAGCTCATAGAAAGGAACAACTTCAACTGAAGTAATAAGTGCAAGAACTACTACAAGTATTTGGGACTGCATTCACCAGGTACCTCTTCTTCCTCCCTCTCATGATTTAGAAATAGATATGGTACAAGCACTTGAACTTTCTAATAATGATTTTGAGTACCTAAGAGCTCTAATGATTAAGAATTACGATGGAGGAATCGCATCATAAGAGGATAGACAGCTATTAATGAATGTTTTTGTTGCCCAAGAAAAAGAGTATAACACAAGAAGTAAAGCTGTTAAAGGGGTAGGGCCCCAAGCCAAACCAAAGACCCCAGTTCTCACCAATGTCCCAAAAGATACTCCAAAGAAAGATGCATCTAGAAAAGTCCTTGTTGTCTTAAGTAGAAGTGGTGTTCCCACCCATTCCTAAAATGTGAAAAATCTTGTGCCATCTGATGAGTTTGTCAATCTTTCTCCAAATGCTACTTTTCCCAAATACATTCCTTATGACATTGCCCAAGTCTTCAATCAGATCAAGATTTCTATCCCAATTGTTGAACTTCTTAGGATTCTTGGGAAAAAGAAGAGGGCTTTTGAGTATTTGGGATTAGAAGAAGATAGGAGTGCCCAAGGCAGAAATATAAATAATGTAAACACTCCTCCTCCAACCATTGCAGACCTAGAAAAACCACTAGCATTGGAGGAGATAGGTGAACCACCTGAAGTTTACTTGGGAACATATTTGGTTGAGTCTCAATTAAATGTTGATCCATTTTTTACAACACTGATTATTAAAGATAGACTGTTACACAATTTTATGTTTGATTCCAGAGCATCATGTAATGTTATGCCTCTGGAAGTCATGAATGAATTGAACATTAAAGTGACAGCAGCCTATGGCAAGTGTACTATAATGGATTCTAGAGAGGTACCTATTGTAGGATGTGTAAAAGGCTTGGTGGTACAACTTGCAGCTTATCTGGGTAAGAACTTGATACTTGATGTTGTTATTGTTGATTGTCCCGCCCAAATGGGGCATATTGTTTTCAAGAAAGTGGGTTGCGAAGTGTTGGTGGAAGTGTTGAGATTGATATGTCTTTTTCCACCATTCAAATTGAAGGAAGACTTGTAAATTTGTATGGAGAGAAGAAGATGTTGCACCTCATTGAAGATCCTAATATTGATTCTTATGAAGTGTTGTATGTTGATGTAGATGATGATAACTTTATTGGGTTTTCTGATGGAAAAGAACATAATATTGATCAATGTAAATGTATTGACAACCATTAAGTAGGTTTACCTTTGACCTTGTTATTCGATGGAGCTTGTTCCAAGTTTGGAAATGGTGCTCGCATTGTTTTGATTTCTCCGAGCCAAGAAGAGTTTGTATTTTCTTTCAAAATTAACTTTGAATGCACTAACAACATTGCTGAATATGAAGCACTATTATTAGGCTTGAGAATTGCATGGAAATATGGTATAAAGGATATAATTGTCAAGGGGATTCAAAATTGATTGTCAAACAAATTAGAAAAGCGTATGCTACTAAAAATAAGAGAATGAAACAATACAAGCATGTAGTATGGGATTTGATTGAAATGTTTGACTCTTTTAATATTGTGCACCATGATAGAAAGTTTGATGTTGGTGTAGACAAGTTAGTAGTGCTAGGATCCAAATTTGGAAATTGTACAATGTCTCCATTTTGTGAGTATGATGTTAAAATACTAACAAGGCCATCTATCACGATAACGTTAAAATTGACAAGTGTTTGATGATGATGCCCGGTGAAAGCGGTTTCTATAGAACCAAGGTGAGTTTGCTGAAAAAAATATAGATTGGGAACTAATGGTGTGTGTTGCTAAAGGAAAGGAAACTTTATTTGGAAAAGACATCATCTAACTGAAGACAAACACGATTCCTAGAGGTTTGGTGGCTCTTGAATCAAACTTTGATAATGTTGATTGCATTATTAAAAGAAGTATGTTAGTTTCAAGAGATGTGGAAGAACACGACCTGGGAACAAAGGAAAAACCACATAAAATCTAGTTAGGAAGCAATATCAAGAAGCGAAGAGAAGTGGTCCTATGTTCAATTGATGAATAAATATCAAGAGGCGCCTAGCTTGGTCTTACTCTATGAGTTGAAGGCATACAGGAAAGATTTGTTCCAACATGAAATTCCTCTTGAATCTAATGTCGAGCCTTTTAGGAAAAAAAGAGGCTCATCAATCCGCTCCTTTCTTTGAAGATGCAAGAAGAAATGAAGCGATCGAGGGATGAGAGGATCATTCAGCCCACAACGTACTCATCTTGGGTTGTAAACCTAGTGCACATTAGAAAAATGAATGGTGATATAATTTTGTGCATAGACTTCAAGAACTTGGATAAAGCATCATTGAAAGATAATTACCCTCTGCCAAACATGGAGAATATGCTATAATTGGTAACTAGTTCTGAATTGTTATCCACTCTGGATGCTTTCTCTAGCTATAATAAAGTTGTTGTAAAGGAGTAAGAAAGAATAAATATTTCCTTTACCACTCTTTGGGAACTTATGTCTATTTCAAGATGCCTTTTGGCTTAATGAATGCTGGAGAAACTTTCCAAATAGCAATGGATGTAGCATTTTGCTGGTTATATTAATGACTTCATTGTTTTTATCAAGATGATGTAATGTGTTTTGAAAAACAAAATGATCACTGACACTTGGAGAGAATTTTGTTAAGGTGTAAAGAGTATGGCATATCATTAAATCCCAAGAAGTGACATTTTGGAGTGCAAAAGGAAAAACTAGTTGGTCACATTGCATCAAAGGAAGGGGTCATGATTGATCCCGAGAGAGTAGAAGACATCAACAAGGTTCCAATTCCAAGAACTAAGAAGGGATTTCAATCCTTCTTTGGACAAATAAACTTTATCCTAAGATTTGTGTCTAACTTTTATTGAGCTAACCATCCACATTACTAGCATGATGAAGAAGGACCAAGTTATCAAATGGGAAGAAGATTCCATTCAAGCTTTGATGGGATCAAGGAAGTACTAAAGCATGCCCCTGTTTTGGTAGCTCAAATTATAAAATGCCTTTTCAAGTGTTTTATTTTACTTGAGAAAACACCATTGCATATGTCTTATTATAGAATGATGATGAAGGGGCTGAGATAACAATTGCCTTTGTCAATAAGGCATTGCAAGGAGCTGAATTTAAGTACACCATCATGGAGAAAAAATAATTTTCCTTGGTGAAAGAGTCAAAGATTACAATGTTGTGTCCACTTCATGTCCCAAAAACGCGAGTAAGAAGTTGGGCGGGATCGGAAATCGAGGTTGTTGCGCGAACACCCCTTTCGCGTGAACCCCCTTCGCTTCTGAAAGCGCCACGTAGGATGAAGAAAGCGGTTGCGCGAATGGGGGTTGTGCGAACAACCCTTCGTGTGAACCCCTTGAATTCAAATAATTTTAGCGAAAGAGTTATATATAGATATTTATATAGTTTTGGGCGGCAAATTTAGGGTTTGGGGGTTCGGGCGAAGGGGTTCACGCGAACCCCCTTCACGCGAACACCCTTCACGCGAACCCCCTTCGCGCGAACCCCTATGTGGCACCAATGTGGCACCTTTGTGGCATATTTTGGCGCCAAATCCATTTGGAGGATAATTTTATACCAAAAAGTGCCACTTAGGTGCCACGTAATTAGGGTTAACGAATGAATAAAATTACAAAAATTTAACACAAAATACAGAATTTTATTAGCTTTCTAAAAATATAATTTTTATTTTTTAAAAATATGTTTTACTATTTATTTTTTATATTTTGCTAACATATGGTATTTTAGGACAATCAATTATACACAATCAACCCAATTTGAAAAATAGCAAAATATATCAAAAAAATTGAAAAATTAAATTTACTATTTGTTGAAGTCTTCTTCTTACCTGTGAAAAAAAATCAATTTAGATATAAATCTTAAAAGTTATTGGCATAAACATTTGTACACCATTTATTTGAAAATATTTTTACTAAATAATTAATTAAAAAAATATATAAGTCAAAAAATATGAAAATTTGACAGCACCTCAAAATTCAAATCTTAAACATATATCTAAAATTTCATGGTGAAAAAATAAATTTTCATTTAAAAGAACCACCCAGGGACAGTCATTCCTCTTTTATAACATAAGAAACAACGTATGAATAAAATTAAGAAAAAGACCGTTTTTTTTGTAATTTTTTTATAAAAAATTTACATGTATTCTACACTCTAAATAAAACATTTCGTTAGTTTGTGGAATTTCATGAATGTGTATGGTTTTATGGCTATTACCTTTAGAAAATCAATGAAACTGAAAATTCATGTGTATAATGGTACAAAACATACCAAAAAGTGGGACATTTTATTGTGCTTTTACCCGAAAGCAACAAAGGTTTTCAGACCCTACATATTGAGCTCTAAAGTTGTTTCTTATGTTCCCCACACCATGGTGAAAGAAATATTATCAAAGATGGAGGTCTTAAGAAAAAGATGTAGATGGGTGAACAAATTGCATGAGTATGACATGGATATCCAAACCACATAATTGGTAGGACGTTTGGGCCTAGTTAAGATTATGGCTGAGAGAAACTTGAAAACTATTGAGGTGAATGAAGTATAAGGAGAAAGGGTGGATGTCCTTGAAAATTTGGTAAGCTTTGAATGGTACAAGGATATAATTTTTTATCTTAGACATCTATGATGCCTTAAGTATTTGAGTAAAAATAAGAAAAGAGCTCTTAAGTTAGCCTCTCAAAAATATTTCATTACTGATTTTGGGTTAGCTTGGAAGAACCCCAAGGGAGTACTCTTGAGATGCATTACTGAAGATGAAGCCCCAAAATAATTGCTGATCTCCATGGAGGAGTTTGTGGGGGAGATTTTGCTAGAAGAGTTACAACACATAAAATCTTGAGGGCTATTTATTGGTGGCCAAATTTCTTCAAATATACAACTCTATTGGTTAGGAAATGTGAAATTTGCCAGCATTTTCTGGAAGAATGAAACCTTCAGGATCCCTTCCTTTGCACCATGTATTAGTTGAAGCCCCATTTAAGCAATGGGGAATGGATTTCATTGGCGAAATTTTGATCCTTCCAGTGTTGGTCATAAATGGATTCTTGTAGCCACTAATTATTTCACTAAGTGGGTAGAAGAAATCCCCATAAAGAAGGAAACACACCAAGTTATCATGGAATTCATGATGAATCAAATCATATGCATATTTGGAGTACTAGCTAAAATTGTTGTTGATAATGCCATCATTTTCAGAGCCAAACCTTTGGTGGCAATGTGCAAAGAGTATGCAATAAAATTGACATATGATTCTAACTACAATCCCCAAGGAAATGTACAAGCTAATTCCAACAATAAAACCTTGTTTAATATCATTAGAAGAACCTTGGAGATGAAAAAAAAAAGAAGTGGGGTGAGCAAGCAACTAAAGTTTGTTGTTTAGGCGATAGAATCACCATCAAAAGAGCTCTTTGGTAAAAGCCCGTTTGAGTTGGTATATGGAACTCAATCTTTCTCGTCCCTTCATTTGTAATTGTCTTCATTTCAGTTTGTTCAACAAATTGAAGATCAAGAAGTTAGTCCATATGATGCTCGAATCAATCAAATTATCGAGTTAGATGAAGAAAGAAGGGCATCCCATCGAGTGGCACGTGAATTTTAGAGAAAAGTTGAAGAATTTACTTAACAAGAAGATGACTCAAGAGCTTTCAACATTGGAGATTTTGTGATTTTATGGGATAGAAGGCTTGAAGATAAGGGCAAGCGTGGTAAATTTGATGCATTATGGATGGGCCCTTATTTAATTGATATTCAAATTGGTGAAAATACCTTCTTCCTAAAAGATTTAGATGGGGAACTCTTGTCAATTACCGAGTTAATGGAAAGAATTTGAAAATTTTCCTTGATTGATTTCTCATAATCAAGGTATACTCCATTGTATAGTGTATATTTTTTTTTTTGTTCTTCTTTTTTGTTTTTGTTCAATATGGTCCTTGGTGACCTAGTTTTTCTAGTTTCTTGGTTTGTTTTTTAGAGGATGGTTATGGTTTCTCTACTCTGTGCAAGCTTATTCTTTGACTCCATTGCCCAATGGTTTTTTTGGCACTTAGTCTACTATTTGTTCTTATGGAACTCATAGGAGTGTCCATCTCCAAGTCGGATCCAATGTTGGTGCTCAAATTAGTCTCACCCCATTTTTCATTGAAATTCTTCAGTTTGCGGGCTTTGTCATGTTTTCTATCTCCCTGTATTGATGCATGAAAACTTTGTCCTCTATTTGGTTGCCATGATCAGTCCCTTCCTTAGTCAAGGATCACTTAAAAGTCTTTTTTTTTTTTCGTTCCTCTTTCCATATGAAAGAGTCTCAGAACTTGGGCGTAAAACTCAAATTTTTCTTTCCTTTCGTTTTCCATAGTCATGTTCTATTATCCCTATCATTTGTGTCCTAAATATCTTTGGAAACATGATTAGATGTGGCTTGGAGGATCAAATTTGGGCCTTATATCATTTCCAAACTCTTTGTCTATGAAGAAAGATTCATTTCCAGGCTCAAATGGTGATTTTCCTGCATTTTACGGATTTGACAAGTGTTATTTTCGGTAAAATTCATATCTCAAAGCATCAAAGTGGGAACATGGACCTTTATGTTGGATGCAGATTGTTGGGGAACTTTAAAAACTCTAAGGATCACTTCAACTCAAAACTTGTCCACGTGAACGGATGACACTCATCGAAAAATTTCCTTCTTGTTTGGCCTTGGAGTTACGCTGGGGGACACATGGAGGTTTCCATTTACCTTACCTAGACTTAGACATTTTTTTATGCATCTGTAGCTTTTGGTGGACCATGGACACGTGGAGAATAGGTGCTCATTTGAATATCTGCCTTAGGGTCCCACCTTAACAATTGCGATAGGGAGACATGTGGAGGCTTCCGCCGGCTCCTTTGTATAGTTAAACTTTCCAAAGCATTTTTGAAAGTCCGGGGACATGTGGAGGGGCACCCTTCTTTGTTTGGGGACCAGCCCCAGAGTTTTATTTTGAAGAAGTTCCGAGTGGGGACACATGGAGGCTTCCTCTCACTTCGCCCTTGCTTGGACTTTTCAACGGCCAAAGAAAAATGTCTTGGACCCTAGACACATGGCACCTTCCACCGAACCTTCAACATTTTTAACAAACTCGCGATCGAGACACATGGTGAGACCATATTTGTTTTGGGTCTCTACTTTTGGGGACCGTAACACCCACCAACTCAAACACATTAAACAACACAATAAAATACAGGATAATTTTTTTTGACTTGCTTGAAGATAATACGACACTACACAAGTTCTCTAGGGAATACAACCAACTAACGACATGCTTTCCACAACATGGACCCACACTGGTTACAGATAAACATGAGGCACACACGTAGGACACAATGGTTCATCCAAAATACGCAATTTTACAAACAAGGTCTTCCCACAAAAATTTCTTTAGAATCATGTTTTAGCTATAAGTACTCTTAAATTCTTTACTTTTCCCAAAGGAATCATGTTAGGAGAATCTGAAATTCATGTTTCCTTTGAAGAATTTTCCCCTACCTTGCTAATGTTAATATACAGTGTAAACCAATTATTGGGTGGTAAGAGGTTGCTTCATTTACTTGATTAACTTATTCATTGGTTAGGAGGCGGTTAATTTATCAAGGCTCTTAACTTCATCAATTTGTTTACAACGTTGTGCTTTTAAACATATATGTTTTACCTTTTCAAGCGGTCATATTTTTATTTTATTTTACAAGATACATGTATCTAAATCTTGGATTCATCATTAATATCTTATTAGTTGTTAATAAAGATTTCATTGGGGTCAAGAGTCTAACCAAAAATATTAAAGGTTTCACTCGGGCTTCACTTGAAGAGATAGACATAAGTATATTGTTTACATTTTCAACGGGTAAGATAGATCGAAGAGTTTCTTAATCAAGTTCCTTCTATTTATTATAATTTTATTATCTTCCAAGATTTAATCATTGATTTCACCTTAAGACCGATTCTAAGGACTCACCACAATAAGAGATTGTTGATTAGTTTACGTGGGGTCACAAGGTATATTTGTTTCTCTTGTTTTTGCTAGATTCAAAACATAGTCCTCTACCAAACGACACATGACCAAAGGTAACTAAAGTGATGTAAGTTGATTCAAGTTTAGATAGTTAGAATTAGGTTTGACAATTCAAGGATAAATCATATTCCGAAAAGTGAAAATTTAACGAAGGATACGCATGTCAAAACAAGTTCATTTAATCTTATTGACTTTCAAATGATAACAACAACCTACATGAGAACAATACAAAATTATAACGCAATGCCTTCTAAATAGTCTCCACAATTTCCATACCAATGTTTTAAAACAAAAGAAAAACATTCGTACAATAGCAGTTCCTAAGAAGGCCGGAATCCACTTTCTACATGTTTTTATTTTTTCTTTTTTTTTCTAAACCAAAATGACTTAATAATATTAAGATGATGTGCCTATAACAGCTTAATGTTATATCGACTGTAATAAATAAATTGGAAAAGAAAAGGGATGAAACACACAAATGACCCAGTATGGGCCACATCCTATCCTAACAATCCTTCTATTAAACTTTCTTCTAATCAAGAGAATGTCTTAAGAAAAAGGACAAACTTGACAAGACCAAACATAACCATTATAAATCTTACAGGAGGTTTACTCAATCATTCACAAGAGCACAACACAGAATACATAGCTTCTAAAGGATCTGTCGTCAACACAAGTTGACATCAACCTTTCTGGTCAACACATAACCATTCTACTAAAATGACAGCAAGGAGGTCGTATCACAACGAGCATCACAATAACCAGTCAACCAATGAGTTTCCAAATACACCAACCTCTAAGTCACAGGAGAATGAAATTTAAACATTTTTAAGGAGCAAAACGTAGAGTAATTTCTTACGCATAAAACCAACATCCCAATTTTAAGATTTGAAAACTTCCTCAATAATGATCAAGTAGATCTCGTATCCTCCAACATATGTGAAAAAATCAAGGTGCAAAAAGAGTATTTACTCGAAATTTTAAGCTATCCCAAAGATGTGAGTAACATCTCAAGGAGACATTCCATAGGATCAACTACATTCCTCAAAACATACAACAATCACCAAGGGAGAGAAGATGATTCCAAAGACAAGAATCTCCAAATGGTGAACATGAACTGATACCAAATTATGAAGATCAAACATGACGCTTGAAGAATAAAATAGTTCTTCGAGGGATTTACAAATAACAAAAATAACTAACCTAGTTTGAGAGTAATACCAACTTGGCTTAATTCAAAATCATCAAGCTAAGCACACACTAAGCCAACCGAGAAGGGTTACTAGAACCTAAAACGGACTAAAAGAAAAAGATAGAGATAGGAATAACATCATTCACCTATACACAATGCACTTACAGTACTCAATCACTATTTCGTAAATACCCAACATAAGCCAAAACGACAGATCTCGAACCGAAACAAGTATCCAAAGGAAATAGGCACTATAAAATTGAGTCAAACAACAATGTTTGATAAAACATTCAAATCATGAGACCATCACAAAGAACTAGGAATTTTCATTGTAGGACCCCCACCTCTTTTGTTTTATTAGTCTTAAGAACAAAGTTCACCCAACTAATATTTATTAAAACCCAGAAAACAATATAAAAGGCTTCAACCAGCGCAATCATTTCTAATGCCAAAAAAATATGAAAGAGCAAGGGAAGTGGAAACCAAACAACATACCATCACACGAGACATTTATATGAAGAGCAGAGTCATTTAATGAATCATTTAAATAACAGCATAAGAATCAATGGTATAGAGAATATCGTGCCTGATTAAGCTCCCACCGTCGAGCACAAGATGAATAGGGTCTGCAACAACATCTCAAGCCCACACTCCATTGTCCTCCCTACTGCTGGGTCATTTACACTCTTCTCACAGCCAAAACGTGGCACAAGAAAGTTACAACCAGGGTATGGAGTCCCCAAAACATAGCTCTGCAATACCCTGAAGGAAAGGTGGTCTCTAGGATGCTAAGATAGAAATCGTGCACAAATGGCTTGAGTTAAGACCCCTCTCCCACCATAAATGACCAACAAAACAATGCCCAACCTGCTCAGCCCACCCTTTAGTTGCAGCGCCCTGTATTGCATGTAAAATGTGGAAGAGTAAAACCAGAAGGAAGATAAATTGTCTGATAAAGTGCCTCAAAGAGATGTGGTTTCTAGGGATGCCACATACGCAGGATGAGCACAGAAGGATCTACAGAAAATGACCCACATGTGTCCCAAATGGCTAGTTGTCTTTACCAGCATTCACACAGCCAGTGTTAGAAGGAGCTTGACAAGGGTAATGATGTCCTCCCAGCAAAGCAACTAGAAAATAGGAAGAAATAACAATGTCCCAGCCAAACAAGGACTGTGCACCAACTCTTCATGTGAATAGTCGCCCTAGCTTGACCAGTTAAGGCCCAACCAAGGAAAATGTGCCTTCCACCATCACGAAATCCTAAGCATCACGAGAATGAACTGTTCCATTCTCTTGTTGCACGTGCCTAGGGAGGAAATCAAGGAGATTGAGATCCAAAAGAAAATGGCGAACTCCATGGAAGAATACACTCCAATATTTTCCATGTTGTCCCCACAATACTTCCTCCACCATCACTTTTCCATGCAGAAAACTAGGCTTGACATGCGCTGGATACACAAAGTCCAGGGCATGTTGAAAAAAAAGGACAAAGAACTGTTAAAAATAATAAAAACATGCGCCCCACTATTAAAATTTTCTCTGAAATCACGAGCAGGGAGGAAGGAAGAAGGAGGCTACAAACCATTCAGAAGCATATACAAACTTGACCACTTCCTTCAGCGTCGAAGTGGAATAATTCTACCTTCTGATTGATTTGGCCTTGCTCATCTTGTTGAGTTGGAGCGCTTTGGTTTTCTACTGCACACTGGATCCTATGGGCACGAAGTGTAACAGTTTGAGATCATGGGACGAGCTAAACAAAGCCATGGCAGTGACTCCACCCTGCAACTCTCTACTCTCCAATGCGAGCTCACACTTAGCTCAGTCCACGCTGACTCATTGCATCGTCCAATGCCTTTGGCATTATACTGGATCACGGGCTCTTCAACTTCTTTCCGAGATCAAGGGTCTCAGCTTTACTTGTCTCAGAGGAACTTTCCTGCTCGAGCTCATCCATCTAAGCCTGGCCCTTTTTCAAAATACTGTGACTGGGAGTCACCCCTCCCTCCATGATTTTCAAACTTGACTCATAGTCGGGCTCCATTGAGTCGACCCATGTTTCCTGTCGATCCATGGAGCCGGTGATCAACAAGCTATTATTTCGAGTGCTAAAGCGCAGACAGGAGCCATGGCAACAAATTAATGAGCCAACCATCCAATTGGTCCTGTCAGCAAGAAAAGAGGAAAAAAATCTCTTCCACTGTCTCATGCCAAACATGAAATTAAAAGTTCATTAAAGAAGTGACAAGCAATGTCTCCCATCCACCAGCTAACCATAACATAAGGATAATAAATTTTATTTTATTTTATTTTTGGAGCCCACGCTTTGGGGACAGGCCGCTTGCCAGAGAAACAATGGTAGATAAAACATTAATTCTATAAATTATCAAGGGTCCTTCAACATTATAAAACAGTCCCCTCCTACAAAGGCGCCACATAAAATGGAATGGTCCTTACCACGCAAGCTAAGGTAGGCCTACGGGGGGGAAATATTGATTAAAATATATATATACACTTATCTTTAAATTAACTTGATATTAGGTGCCTTAAAAGAAAAGTTCTAAACACTCTTCTTTTTTTTAAAAAAAATATCCTTCAGAGCCTTTATATAATGGCATCGGCAATAGACCACTTAACCGGGAATTCGATAAGCCTAAAATGACCAAGCTTGTAAAATATGTTATGGCGAACCCTCGACTAAAGCAAGCAAAGTGACGACGGCACCAGGAGGTAAGACTGGGAGAAAATACGCTAATTTAAATTTACAACAAGATCATAAACACCCAACGATCAAAAGAAGCTCAAATAACATTCGGCGCTTAGCAAAAAAGGGTAAAAGAAGTAGAAACCAAACGAGGCATTACAGGGACCATCTCAAAGTGTGCCATTGAGACATGTGGAGGCTTCCGATGGCTCCTTTTTTGCTAAGAATTTTCAAAGGCCAAAATGCATTTTTCTTAGGCCTAGGGCACATGGAAGGCCCGCGCTAGTTTGGAAACTTGCCCCTGTACTTCTCCTTTATATTTGTGCAAAGGAAACACATGGATGAATATGATATAAAGTATAAAAGGGGCATAATCAGCGGTTGTTGTGTATTTCATCTAGTTTTCTACCATTTTTTCTCAAAGACTCCTGGAGATGTGAATACGCACTGTTTTTCATCATTTTTGATGAAATTCCTTGTCATCTTTGTCTATAAAGTGCCATTGAATGGATTCAGAACTTAATTTGTGAGTCTAAGGATTGTTAAGATTGATATTTTGAAGTTGGAATTGCTCGAGCACTTGCAAAAACGGGAATTACCAGAGAAGCTAGATGCGGGACAAAGTTACAGAGGAAAGAAAGGGAAAAGGATGAAATGATGAAAGTTGTAGGTGTAAAAGATGAAAAAGGTGTTGCCTCGAGAGCGAAAAGGATTACCTGTCATATCCAGTTGTGCAGAGCCTCCGGAAAATGATTAAAAAGGGGATTTCGCATGACATAATCAAAATGATTAGAAGGATTGCCAAAAAGTTGTGTCATGACATCCTAGTCATTAGTTGAGGGACCAAAAATGTGATCGGTTCACAATTAGTCCACCGGCGTGCTTTCGGATTTGAATTTTTAAATGTCACTTTCTCGAGGAAAATTAGTAACAAGTAAATTTCTCTCGAATATTCTTCTTTTGGGGAGAAAATTGAGTGAGCAAAATGTATAAATGCAATAAGAATACTCTTGTAAATGGTCGGGTTCAATTCTTAAGAGAAAATTTGAGAAATTTGTCTTTCTAAGAAACCAAGTGAGAAAACCTTTTATTTTCTTTTGTGTTAGATTTTCTATCATGTCAAGTTAGTAGTACATGTATAGCCATTGACGAGCACCGAGATTGCTCTAGAAGCTTTCCCCTGCTGATGAATCTAATCAATTTTGAAATTAATTTGTCTCCAATATCTAGTAATTTGTGTCTGCTTTTTTTTTTTATGTGTACAATTGGTTTTTTTGTTCCTATTGCAATCTTACATTGAAATATTTGTGAAATCGCACATGATATCATCCTTGTGACAGTTTAGTGGTATTTTTAATTTCATTTCAGGAAGTGCCTTCATCTTGTGATGAGATAAACAAATTTAAAATCAATTCACTATCATTTGTTGATAAAGATTGTTTGTAAGTCTTTGGGTGTACCTTAGGCATGATTGATCAGAGATTTTGGTGTTTAATTGAGTCTTTCAATTCAAGCCTTTGTGTTAGAGTCTCAAAGATTGTGTGAAAATGTGTTGATCTGGGCCTCCATTGAAGCACACCTTCTGGTTGAAGGAATGTCTTAACTATTTTGAAGCTTTCTGTTGTTGAGTTGTCCATTGTTGTGAAGTCCCTCAAAGATTTGGTATAATCAACTTTATCCTGCTTCATCTCCCACCAAAATCATTCAAAAACCATGAATCCATCCTGAACTACCCCTATTTTCCCTGTATATCAACAAAGGAACAAAATCTACTTACTAAAATATGCAAAACAATCAAGATTTCTTAATGTCTTCAGTAACCTTAGCCTTGTGTTGAAATTATCTCCATCTTTTAGAAGTGACAACCCTTGAGAGTTAAATTATGGAGTATCAACCGTATTTTCCCAAGGTTCATAAAATTTGTGCAAAAGAAGGATATCTCCATCTCCTTCATGTCAAACAAAGGTTACACTACGGTGTCCTCTCACCCCGTTTGAAAGGCATGACCTAAAGTAGTGAGGATAGGTAAAATCCTCTTTAAGGTGTTATCCATCTCTCCACAAATCTGAGTAAAAAGGGTCCGCTTAGATCTCATCCCCGGCTACATAACGACACACACTATGATCTATCTGTCTCTAAGCTCCATGTCCAATATGTGTTATTGCTCATCTTGAAAAGGAGAACAAATTTGGATACCAACATGTCCTTTTCAACCACAAATAATACATTTTTGTTGGTCCTTTTGGCCTTGTTAAGTATTACCTTGCTTCGAGGCTATTTACTAGAATTAGCCTATTTTTTCCTTTTGATTAGAAGCAAGTGCATGTTCTTCATTTTCAGTAGTTGAGTGAATAGCTTCCTCTTGTTGTAGCATATTCACTAACTCTTCAAAATTTGTTATTTGACCAGGTTATGTTTTACATGGTCACAAAAATCATATAAGGAGGAAGAGATCTTAATAATATAGGCATGAGTGATGTGTCAAATAATTCTTCTTCCAAAGCTTGAAGTGATGCATGCAAAGTTACTACTCTTTAAAAAAATCAAATTTTCCAGCTTGGTTGCATTTTCAAGTTCAATAGTTGACTCACTGGAGATGAAGTATTGTGTAATTATTTTTTGACTCATATATTGTTTTCAACTTATCCCAAAATTCTTTTTCTTTTTTAGTGTCAAGAATATGAGGTTGTACCTCATCGAAACACTATAAAAGATTATTAACTTTACTTTTTATTTGCATGATCAAATGTAGCTTGTTGTGTAACATCTGTTGCAGATCTTGTTAATGTACCAGAAACAATGAGACCATAGATTTTCAAAATCAAGTTGTGCACGAATTTTTTTCTCATGCTAGATAATTATCATAATGTAAAAGTTGAGAATCTGGAAAAAATAATTTTGGTTCCATAATTGCGGCTGTTGTGAAAAGTGATAAACAGTAGAAGAAAAATTGAACACTTTTCCCCCTCAAAGCATGCACAACCCCCAAAAAAATATTATTTTATTTATTTTGGGTTCCTTTTCGGCTATGTACTATGAAGTTTTGGAACTATTGGCCCTGTTAAAAATTTGGCTCTGTGGCCAACTTGCAAAAAAAAATAGTTCTCTTGGTGGATTTGAAAAATTAAGTTTTTGGACTCTTTGGCCTCTTTTGAAATACAAACAATATCTAATTTGTTTAATTTTTACAAAAAAAAAGATTATTAAAAGCATGACCAAGATGTAGAGCTCACAAAAACACACACTTTAAAAAAAAAGGCACCTCAATCCAAGGTACCAGTTGAATGTTATGGCTCTTTTAAGTTACGATTTCAATATCTTTCTGAGCCCCTTTCCAAAAATGGAAAGAAAAATTATACTTATTTTTTTATAAAACTGAACGCAAATAATGACTTACATGCATGCATACTACATTTTAGGGTGCAAATGCAATTCATCTGATTTTCATATGCATTATAATAACCCTTGGCCTCAACTTTCTTTTATTGTTTCTTCTCATGACGCGGGTATTTTTTTCTTGGAGGCAGCTTGTTCTTCCTTTTTCCAATGAATTTTTTTGTTACACGTTGCAAATATTCTCTACGTTCAATTTGTAGTCTTCGTTTCAGATGCAGGCACATTGGAGATCATTCAAATATCCTATCTTCTACTCCTCTGGCAGATGCAGGTTCACAGAGAAACTTCCATGTTTGATTGGATCTCCTTTTTTAAATGCTCAAATACAGAGAAGAGGAAGAACAAGTAATGTGGGGAGCTTGAAAAGCTTGGGTCCCCATAGATCAAAAATATTGTATATATATTTTTGTAAATGCTTCCAATTTTTTTAAAAAATAGAGAATGAAACAATGTCACCTTTTGCAAGAGAGTTACATCTAGGTCTACAAGGGCCTGTGATTGCACTCCATGTGTTCTTCAACTGCAAATCAACCATGAACCGAGGTGTGGATTTGGGTAGGGGTTGTGAAATGGCTAGGGGAATCTATGGCTCCTCCTAGCTCTGTAATTTCTCTAGATCTCCCTAAACTTCCCTAAAACTTTCTACACTCCTCTCTTGATCGAATAATACTGATGCAAATCTTGTCTGCAACCCGCATTTAATTACAGAAAACAAGACAAAAGTGCTTGCATAATTTTATTAATATGAAATCAAGCATTACAAACAAATGAGAGAGTTGCAATATTTATAGATAGTGGACAACTTCTATCTCATCCACAATAAATGGAAGCAAATCAACTAATCGAGCAAATATGAAAAAATAGCATATTGCCCCTCATGGAAATCATCCGGGAACAAAATATGCCCCTATTGCCCCTCATGGAAATTGTCCGGGAACAAAATATGCAAAATAGAACATAATCCCAAAAACATTGGGATGAGAACATTATCATTTAGTTAACTAATAATTAAGGATAACTAATACCTATTTACATAAGTTTAAAGTATTTAAATTAAATACTTTAACTTATTACATTTATTCAAACATCAACTAATGATGAATTAAACTAAGTTTTATTCCTAACATAGATAGGTAACAAATTCTAGAGAAAAGAATAACATAGAGGTAAAATTTGATGTGTGAGAGGTGTCATATTTTATGGGGTCATCTTGTTGGGATCAATCTCTCATGGTCTTTCAAAGTGTGGTAGTTGATAAATAGTGTTGGTTGTTTATGGGATTCTTGCATTATATATAATGGGTGTAACAATTGTAGGTAACATGTGTGGTCATAGATGATATTTACATTCTACATATGTACCCCCTAAACAAATCAAACTTCACCTTGCCGAGAGGCTTGGTGAGAATATATACAACCTAAAAATCAGTAGGGCAGTACTGGAGCTGAATTTGGTGGTTCAAGACCTATTCACGAATGTAGTGACATTCGACCTCAATATGCTTTGTTCGTTCATGAAAAACATGATTCTTCACAAGCTTCAACACACCTTGATTGTCGCAGTGAATGATGGGAGGTTTCTCTTCAGGAATCCCTATATCTGCAAGAATGCGACGTAACCAAATCACTTCGCACATAGCTCCTCGTGCGGCGTGGTATTCAGCCTCAAGTGGATGAGAGAGAAACAACAAGTTTGCTTCTTGCTAATCCATGAGATAGGTCTAGATCCGAGATGAAAAACATACCCTGAAGTGGATTTCTGTCATCAATGGATCCTACATAGTCCGAGTCTATATATCCCTGTAAGAAGAACTGAGTGTTCTTCTGATACTCCAGACCAAAGTCAACTGTACCTCGGACATATCTCAACACATGCTTTGTTGTTATCCAATGACATTTCTTCGGCTCTGCATAAATTTGGTGAGATAGCTCACTGTAAAGCAAAGATCTGGCCTGGTATAAGTCAAGTAAATGAGACTCCCCACAAGCTTCTGTAGTGAGTGCCATCTACCTATGGTGAATCCTGGAATCTAGATAATTGCAAACCTTTTTCCATAGGTGTGGACATTGGTTTACAATCTGACATTCCATACTTCTCAGGAGAGTCTTGGCATATTTCATTTGGGAGATGAAGATATGATTCTTCTTCTGCCATATCTCTAAGCCAAGATAGTAGTGAAGTAGCCCCAAATTGGTCATGTGAAGGATTTCTTCAGATCATTCTTTACATCATCCACAAGATTGTCAGAACTTCTGTGATCACAAGATCATCTACGTACAAAACCAGAATAACAATCTTTATTCCTACCTTCTTGATATACAAATTTGTATCTGAGGGGCTACGAGTGAATCCATGCTGCAATAGGTGATCATCAATTTTTATATACCATGCCCTAGGTGCTTGTTTGAGTCCATAAAGTGACTTTATCAGATGACATACCTTGTGTGGTTGATGCTCATCTACAAACCCTTCAGGTTGGGCCATGTATACTTCTTCTTTGAGATCACCATTTAGAAAAGCACTCTTGACATCCATCTGCTGAAGTTTCCATCCATTTTGTGCTGCCAGTGCATAGACAACTCTGATGGTTTTGATCTTTCACAAGTGGGTGCAAAGGTCTCGTCATAGTCAATTCCTTCTTGCTGAGCATAACCCTTTGCAACAAGTCGTGCTTTGTGTTTGTCGATTGAACCATCTACCTTATATTTTGTTTTGAAAATCCATTTGCAACCAATGGATTTCTTACCTGGAGGTAGATCGACAAGTTCCACATCCGATTCTAAAGTAGGGAATCATATTCAACATTCATAGCTTGTTTCCACTGTGGTTGGTCTAATGCCTCATGAACAAGTGTCAGGTTTGGTGCTATCAACAACTGAACTCATGAGTGCAAAATTTACCTCATGTCTGGCTTGACTTCGTGTTCTGACTCCCGTAGAAGTACTTGGAAGTGAGTTCAGGTGTGCATCCCCAATAGTATTCTGGACCCATTTCAGACGTTGGTGCTACTATTGCTGATGTGAAGATGTGTTTTCAGTGTGCCTAGATCAATGAATAAGTCTCCACTCAGCTCTTCTTCTCTCTGAGAAGAATCATCTTGCCCATCATTTGGATGTGTGAGCAATCTATGTGACGAGGTCGGTACTGGATCTCCATTGTGTGGCAGGGAGTCAAAGGATGACTCATCACACACCACATCTCGACTCTCGTAGATTTTCTTCATCTCAGGATCCATGAGACGATATGCCTTTGAGGTAGTACTATACCCCAAGAAAAGACATGGCAAGTGTCTTTGGATCGATCTTCTTCCTTTTCTCATCTGGAACATGCATATATGCAGTACAACCAAAAACTCTCAAATGATAGATAGAAGGTTTATGACCAGTCCATACCTCTTCGGTGTCCTGTTCTACAAGATCTTCGTGGGTGCCGGTTGAGTAGATACACTATTTATCTAGACTACTTCTGCCCAAAACTGATCCTCCAACTTGGCGGTGGAGAGCATACAATGAGCCATCTCCATGATAGTCTGTTGTGTCGCTGGAAATCCCATTCTGTTGGGGCGTGTAGGGTGCAGTCAGATGTTGTTGAATGCCATGTTGCTTTAGGTATGCTAAGAACTTCTTCGATACAAATTCCCCCTCGATCTGAGAGAGGAGAAGGAGAGGCTTCCCAAGACTACTGGTGGCTTGTTGGTAAAAGGTTTGGAAATTGGCAAATGCCTCACTCTTCTTCCGGAGAAAATATACCCACATTTTCCATGAGTAATCATCAATGATGAGCTGGAAGTATTCAAAACCTTGGAAGCTAGCTGGCAGGGGTCCACATAGATCGGTGTGTACAACCTGAAGATGCTCGTAGAATGATAAGAGCTCTGTTTGAATGGACCTCTATGTTGTTTGCCCACAAGACATCCCGAGCAAACAGGTAAGGAATGGGAGAGTGGAGGAAGCCCTCTTACCATTTCCTTGGCACTGAGCTGATGCAGAGCCCGGTAGAAAGATGACCATATCGAAAGTGCCATAGTGTAGTGGACTCCGCCGTTGAAGTAGAGAGAGCAATGTTAGATGAAGTGACCGCATCTAGTGTAAATAGATGGCCCTTCATAAATGCTTGAGCAATAACTAAGTCTCCCTAGGAAATGATGCAGGACTTGACCCCTTTCTGAACAAAGAATTTGACCCGCATTCGATGATTAAGAAGTTGACTCATAGACAAGAGATTTGAGGTCAAACCTGGAACATATAGCACCTTCGTGAGTGTACATCTTCGTGTCCCAAGAGGAATGATGACATCACCAATCCCCACCATAATATACTCTGATTATCTGTGATGGTGATCCGATCTCAGTGGGCCAGTCACTCAGGGTATGGAACAACTTCTTATTGCAGTCATGTGTTTTCTTTGGCACTGAATCAATCAACCTAGACACTTTCTGATGGATGTGAAGTCTGTGAGACTAGGACAATGTCCGGATGAGTTGTGTCTGGAACCTCTTCATCGGAGGAGGCATCCTATTGAGTAGAAATATGACCCTTCTACCTCTGATTATGAGCACATGCCATTGGGATTTCTTGGAATATCCTTGGCCAGAAGTGCTCTCTTCACCAGAGTTTCCATGCTTACATGACCATTGTAATAATAATTCACAGTCGTGTGCGTATTCGTGGAGCAAATGTGGCACCATCGATCCGCCTTGTTGTTCTGCTACTTCTGGGGTGGCCGTTGTGGTGGCCCGTTGAGAAGGTTGTTGTTGTGGATGTTGCTTCTGATTCTGGGGGCTAACTACCCTTTTCGAGGCTTGTTGCTATGCTTTTGCCTCGTGATGAGAGCCTTGTCTTGAAGGCTTCTTGAACATTCTGAATGGCTTCTTCCTGCTGGAGATAATTCACCAGTTTGACAAAACTCACCTCTGTTGAGTGATGGTCAACGTGGTGATCAGTGTCTGAAAACCGGGAAGGAAGAGCTCACAAGGTGAGCGGGACTAGCAACTTGTCATCCACCGGTTCATCGAGAGCGAAATTTTTACGCGTAACTCGGCCACACGCCGCAAGAAGGCTTTGACTGATTCACCATCATGCATACTCATTGTGTGAAGCTTTGTCTGAAGATGCAAGCATCGTCGTCAGATTCTTGGCTTCATAGATGGTACACAATGGCCCATGCCATAGAGGAAGTGGTTGCTTCCCGAATGTGAGGTTGAACCTCATCAGAAAGGCTCAGAGTGATAAGCATTAATGCTTTTGCATCGGCCTTTTCATACTTAGCCAACAGATCAACGTCTGTGGGAGGGGCGTCCATGCCAGAAATGATCCCCCAAAGATCTTCAAACTGAAGAATCATACATCTTGGTTTTCCATGTGGTGAAATTTGGCCCTTTTAGCAACTGGGCATCCGACAACAAAATGCGAGGTGCAGACATTTCCAAAAACTCAAAATTGTATTTTATTTATTGATTGTTCAAAAATGGTTACAAATGCTTACTGAAGGAACCTATCATGAAGATGGGCTCTATAAGCTCGTGCAGTGAGACACGGATGCTCTTGTGGGCATTCTACTGCGTTCATCATCTGCATCATAGCATGCTCCAATTCTTCATGGATTGGTGTGCTTGACAACACACATCGAACCAGAAATAGTCAAACAATCCTTGATGCACCAATTCATCAAATAATACATTGTTTGGTATTCAACAATTCATTGAGCAAGGAAAAATAGATGCCGGTGGTGTCCTCTTGGGCTCTTAGAGGTGACCCAGCTAGAAGGGTTTCTCATAACACTCTCGGCATCGAAATGTGTGACATGTATGTGCCCTCTTGGCACTCTGCTGGGGAAATCACGTTGGAAGGGTTTGCACTTGGCTCCTTGGCATCACACAACAGCAAAAACAAGAATGCAAAAATGTTCAAATGCCTTGTGTAAATATTGGTATTCAAATGGAAACTTCATGCAACCACCAATTGGTCTATCTATGTTGTCAACGGATAGGAATCCATGAAAAAAACCAATAAACTTCAACCCACATTTTGTATGAAGGGATTGAGATGTTCTTCAACAACTTGTACATCAAACTTCCAATGTTCTAGACTTTAATCTTCAAGTCACTATGTAGGAGTTCCACGAAGCTACATACGTTGCCTTCTTACTTGTATTTCTAGAGAGCATATGTCAAATGGATGAAATCAACAAAATAGTCATATATTCTTCTCTGCTTCCAAATGCAGTTGTTGCACCAAATATATATGCTAATTTCGATGCTCCCAAACATGCCAAATCCACATATCACTACTCCAAACACTATATACAAGGAGTATATAACTTCTTTCAAATGCACTCTAGGTATAATTCCATGCCAAAAGCCACGCTTCAGCCATGAGCAGCCATACTGGTCGCTCCAAAAACCATGCCAGGAGAAAGAGAACAAGATGCCAAAACTACTACAAAATAGATCGCATTTATCATGCACAAGCCCTTGAGGAAAAATTGCTCTGATACCAATGATAGTAGAAGATAGAATTTATTCAATGTATTCAATGTGTTCCAAACAAAAGAGCAAAGTCAAATATAAAGGTGCAGGGAGGAAGGAGGACAATTATAACTGTCCATCAACAAACAATGTATTAAACTAAACTAATGCTAACAATTAGGGGTTGACATGAAAAACATGAAAGCCCATATTTCAAGGTGTAAGATTAAGGAAGGTGTATTTCAATATATATATATATATTTGATTAGGTAACTATTTGGTTTTGAGGGGACCAAAAAAACCCAACAATACAAATGGAGAAAAGATATAGCATTAAAAGATCAAGAAGACACCTCTACCAGCAATGAAAATAGACATAAGAAGAAACAACACAAAGAACACTAAAGTTATCTGAAGATCCAAATAAACCAAGGATGACACAAAGATGAAAAATCCAATTCAAAAAGGCTTGAATTATCTCATCAAGAACCAACGTATGTATGTATGTATGTATATATGTATCTCTCTCTATCTCTCTCTCTCTCTCTCTATGTGTCTCTCTGTGTGTGTGTGTGTGTGTGTGTGTGTGTGTGTGTGTGAGTAATAATCAATCATGAGTTGGAAGTATTCAAAACCTTGTAAGCTACCCGGCAGGGGACCACATAGATCGATGTGTACAACCGAAGATGCTCTGTAGAATGATAAGAGCTATATTTGAATGGACCTTTATGTTGTTTGCCCACAAGACATCCCAAGCAAACAGTAAGGAATGAGAGAGTGGAGGAAGCCCTCTTACAATTTCCTTGCAGCTGAGCTAATACAGAGCCCAGCTGGTAAAAATATGACCATATCGAAAGTGCCATAGTGCAGTGGACTCTGCGGTTGGCGAGAGAGAGCAATGTTAGATGAAGTGACTGCATCTAGTGTAAATAGACGACCCTTCATAAATGCTTGAGCAATAACTAAGGATCCCTTGGAAATGATGCAAGACTTGACCCCTTTCTAAAAAAATAATTCGACCCGCATTCGATGATTAAGAAGATAACTCACAGACAAGAGATTTGAAGTCAAACCTAGAACATATAGCACCTTCGTGAGTGTACATCTTCGTGTCCCAAGAGGAATGATGACATCACTAATCCCCACCGTAATATACTCCTGATTATCTGCGATGGTGATCCGATCTCCAGTGGGCCAGTCACTCAGGGTATGGAACAACTTATTGGCAGTCATGTGTTTACCAGCACCCATTTCAATCAACCAGACACTTTCTAAGGGATACGAAGTCTGTGAGACTAGGACAATGTCCGAATGAGTTACATCTGGAACCTCTTCATCGGAGGAGGCATCCTACTGAGCAGTAATATGATCCTTCTACCTCTAATTACAAACACGCCATTGGGATTTCTTGGAATATCTTTGGCAAGAAGTTCTCTCTTCACCAAATTTTCCATGCTTACAAGCATTGTAATAATAATTCACAATCGTGTGCGTATTCGTGGTGCAAATGTGGCACCATCGATCCGCCTTGTTGTTTCGCTAATGCACTTTGGGTTGGCGTTATGATGGCCACTAAGGCGATTGTTCTTTGTGGATGTTGCTTCCGATTCTAGGGCCTAATTTACCCTTTCGAGGCTTACTGCTTTATGCTTTTTCCTCATGATGAGAGCCTTGTCTTGAAGGCTTCTTGAACATTCTGAATGGCTTCTTCCTGCTGGAGATAATTCACCAGTTTGAAAAACTCACCTCCTATTGAGTGATGGTCAATGTGGTGATCAGTGTCTGAAATCGGGAAGGAAGAGCTCGCAAGGTGAGCGGGACTAACAACTTGTCATCCACCAGTTCACCGAGAGCAGAAAGTTTTACACGTAACTGGCCACACGCCGCAAGAAGGCTTCGATTGATTCACCATCATGCATACTCATCGTGTGAAGCTTTGTCTAAAGATGTAGCATCGTCGTCAGATTCTTGGCTTCATAGATAGTACACAACGCAACCCATGCCATAGAGGAAGTGGTTGCTTCGAATGTGAGGTTGAACCTCATTAGAAAGGCTCAAAGTGATAAGCATTAATGCTTTTACATCAGCCTTTTCATACTTAGCCAATAGATCAACGTATGTGGGAGGGGCGTCCATGCCAGAAACGATCCCCCAAAGATCTTCAAACTGAAGAATCGTCTACATCTTGGTTTTCCATGTGGTGAAATTTGGCCCTTTTAGCAACTAGGCATCCAACAACAAAATGCGAGGTGTAGACATTTCCAAAACTCAAAATTGTATTTTATTTATTGATTGTTCAAAAATGGTTACAAATTCTTACTGAAGGAACCTATCACGAAGATGGGCTCTATAAGCTCGTGCAGTGAGACATGGACGCTCTGTGGGTATTCTACTTCATGTTCATCATTTGCATCATAGCCATGCTCCAATTCTTCATGGATTTAGCATGCTTGACAACACACATCGAACCAAAAATAGTCAAACAATCCTTGATGCACCAATTCATCAAATAATACATTGCCGGTATTCAACAATTCATTGAGCAAGGCAAAATAGATGCCGGTGGTGTCCTCTTGGGCTCTTAGAGGTGACCTAGCAGAAGGGTTGCTCGTAACACTCTCGGCATCGGAAATGTGCGACATGTATGTGCCCTCTTAGCACTCTGCTGGGGAAATCACACTGGAAGGGTTTGCACTTGGCTCCTTGGCGTCACACAACAGCAAAAACAAGAATGCAAAAATGTTCAAATGCCTTGTGTAAATATTGGTATTCAAATGGAAACTTCATGCAACCACTGGTCTATGCTGTCAACGGATAGGAATCCATGAAAAAAACCAATAAACTTCAACCCACGTTTTGTATGAAGGGATTGAGATGTTCTTCAACAGTTGTACATCAAACTTCCAATGCGCTAGACTTTAATCAGCAAGTCACTATGTAGGAGTTCCACGCAAGCTACATACGTTGCCTTCTTATTGTATTTCTAGAGAACATGTGTCCAATGGATGAAATCCCAACAAAATAGTCATATATTCTTCTCTGCTTCCAATGCAGGTTGTTGCACCAAATATATACGCTAATTCTGATGCTCCCAGACATGCCAAATCCACAGATCACTACTCCAAACACTATATACAAGGAGTATATAACGCTTTCAAATGCACAGGTATAATTCCATGCCAAAAGCCATGCTTCAGCCATGAGCAGCCATACTGGTCGCTCCAAAAACCATGCTAGGAGAAAGAGAACAAGATGCCAAAACTGCTACAAAATAGATCGTATTTATCATGCACAAGCCCTTGAGGGAAAACTGCTCTGATACCAATGATAGCAGAAGACAGAATTTATTCAATGTATTCAATGTGTTCCAAACAAAAGAGCAAAGCCAAATATAAAGGCTGCGGGAGGAAGGAGGATAGTTATAACTGTCCATCAACAAACAATGTATTAAACTAAACTAATGCTAACAATTAGGGGTTGACATGAAAAACATGAAAGCCCATATTTCAAGGTGTAAGATTAAGGAAGGTGTATTTCAAGGAAATAAGATTAGGATATGGGATCAAGATATATATATATATATATATATTTGATTAGGTAACTATTTGGTTTTGAGGGGACCAAAAAACCCAACAATACAAATGGAGAAAAGATATAGCATTAAAATATCAAGAAGACACCTCCACCAAGAATGAAAATAGACATAAGAAGAAACAACACAAAAAACACTAAAGTTATCCTAAAGATCCAAATAAACCAAGGATGACACAAAGATGAAAAATCCAATTCAAAAAGGCTTGAATTATCTCATCAGAACCAACGTATGTATGTATGTATGTATTTATGTATATATGTATCTCTCTCTCTCTCTCTCTCTCTCTCTCTGTGTGTGTGTCTATTTATTTGTGTGTATGTGTGTATGTAGAAAAACATGTTTTGATATGGTATCATATTCATGAATATATAGAGAATCAAAATTTATTATAAGATCATTTTCTAGAGAGAAGGGGATGTATGGATGCTATATGGTTATGATCATGTGATGTATTGATCATCATGTGGTTAGGAGTCATTTCTAATATATGAAGTGATGTGTCACCCATAATATATTGTAAGGGATTATCATCAAGTATGGATACATGATCCTTAGAAAAAGTTCCATCCATGGGGAATGTATTTCAGCACTAGAATCAAGTCGTTGTAGATTTATATCCCAATCGCATTGTTTGTTAGAAAATAAATTGATGTTAGTCCTAGTAATTTACTGAAGCTTTTGTCATAGTGAGAATAATCATTTGGTAGGATGTCATATACATCATTTCTATATAAATAAATGGTGAGTATTGAACTTAATATTTTTTTACTGATATATTTCAATACACACGAGATATGATGAATCAATAATGTTATATTGGAGGATTCTACTAGGTATTAAAGTACGAGAATCTGGTAAAAAATTCTACCTTTGTTATGGAATTTGTTTTATGTGTAATAGTTTGAGGAAAAATTTGTAGCATAGGTGTGGGTGATGTTGATGTAATAAATGTGTGACTAAATGTGTGCATGGAAATAATAGACTCTCCTCCTATGAAGTGCGATGTAGATGTAGATCAAGAATTTCGCGCTTGTTACCTGTCCAAGTTAATGCACCAAACTAAACACAAAAACCCTGAAAAACTCCAATAAAATCGATACCTGATGGATAAGATCCGAAGATGTAGACAAATGAGGAAGCCGATGTAGATAAGACGGGCGCACACGAGCAACTCGCACAATAGATCCGTGTATCCTGCAAAACACCGATGCTTGACAGAAAAAGACCACGTTAAAAGATATTTAGGTGGACTGCCCGAGAAGCGGGTCCGGGAAGCGATAAGCTTCCTCGGCGGATGTCAGTCCACGTTTTCAATTAAGAAAAGAAGCATACATGATAAAAGATGTAAGTAAAAAGCTAGATCTTCTGATTGCAGTAATAAGACAGAATCTAAACAGCAGACAGAAAGCACAGAAAACAGGGAACTAAGAAATAATGCTGAATTTGTGTTACCTGTATCCCTTTTACCTATCTGCAGGGAAATCGGCGTCGACTGGGTAGAATCGGCGTCGATTGAGACGGATCGGCGTCGACTGACTAAGATCGGCGTCGATTGAGATGGATCGGCGTCGACTGGGTAGAATCGGCGTTGACTGGAGGCTTCGGGAATTGGAAGGTGAATGTGGCCTGCTGGATGTGCCGAAGTTGGCGAGACACTGGAACAGAGTCACCAGATGATAGATGGTGGTGTGCGATGCTGATGTAACAGGGACAGAGTAACGGTGCTCCTCTCAGGGATTGATTCGGACAGGATCTGCCCTAATTTGATACAATTGATGCTAAGAAGATCTCTCTTTCTCACAACCTGTATCTCTCTCGCTCTCTGTTCGTGCGTAAGTGCTTCCTTTTTTCGTCTGTTCACTTTTCGCTCATTCGTGGTCTCTTTTTCGGTCCACTAGAGGCTGAGTTCGGACTCCTTTTATAATCGGCGCCGCTCCTAGAAAATCAGCGCCGACCATATGGGTCGGCGCCGATCGCGGAATAGACTCCCGAGATGGCCAAAATGAGCGATTTCAAGAAAGATAAGATTTATCCCGAATACGGGAAATATCCCAGCTTAGGAAGAGGAAAAATAGATGTGGTACATAGATAGAATAAATTTGGGGTAGATAAGTGATTAAGATGCATGGGAAGAAGCGTAATCAAATATTTAATATTTAATCACTCATGGGTAAGATGTGATGGGGTGAATTAAATTTGGAATAAGTGATTAAATCACAAATTGGATAATATCCTAGGGGATAATTGGTGACGTAAAACGTGCCCCAGGTTACCTAAGCAAGTAAATGGATGAGAGGGACACTAAATTGAGTAACCAATTTTAAGTGTCTACATTTTGCCCCTTTTTGTCAAGTAACTTGCGATAAGCAAGGTTATGAGACAAAAACAAAGGGATGGAAGAAGGGAAGAATTTGTGATGATGTGATCCCCCTCAAACTAGGGATGGGATGGATGATAGAACAGACGATCCCAAGTTTGAAAAAGGTAGATGAAAAATGCAAGGTGCCCCAGTCGGATGCCTGGAGTAGATCTGATCATTGATGACGCATAAAAATAAATAAAAGGCAGCAACCTAAGGAACTCACATTGGTAGGGAAAACTAGCCGGTCTCCTCATGAGACGACGTTAGTGCCTACAGACCCATGAGGGTAAGGAGAACTGCAAAATAGTCAGCATCTAAAGAGAGACACATTGGTAGGGACAAGCTGACACAGATGGTGCAGCGCGAGGCGATGTTAGTGCCTCTGAGACCCGTTTAACTCTAAGCTGCCAGAAAGTACGAGTGTCCCACGCAAAGGGAACAAACCCGAAATAGACAAGGATATCTAAAAAAAATGTGCCAAAAGGCAAAATTCAGCACACAACAATGATCGGAAAATCGGCGGCGACCAAAATAATCGGCGACGACTATAACAAACGGCGTCGACCCAAAAAATCGGCGCCGACCAATCCAGGCACATATAAATATGCGAACGGAAAACGTAAACGATTTATTTTCAACGTGACGATTGATTCAGAGAGAGACAGATTTGTGATTTGAGCATCATGGAAGCCTCACGGGAGGCGGTCGAAGCGCAGAGGACACGACACAGGGTAAGTGGTCATTCTTGAACCCACTTTTCTTAATTTATTTTTTTGTTTGATTTTTTCTTGCATGGGAGGCCGGGGTCCGGTTTATTTCCGGCCAGGCAGTCGGCGCCAATTGGTTTAATCGGTGTCGATTGGTTTTGGATCGGCGTCGATTGGTATTAATCGGCGCCGACTAAAATGAACGACGCCGATTTTACCAAATCGACGCCAATTGAAGGATATTGATTTTTTTTTTTTATGGTTTTGGAAGATGTGATTTGGGGAAATAAGAGACTAATTATGTTTTTGATGTCGTGGATGCAGGCACGAGAGGTACTACATATGAGGGATGCCATCCCTGAGCTATTGGAGACGATTCTTCCTGATGTGACAGATGCAGACTGGCAGCATTTAGAGCTAGCCGGGCTCGGGGGTTTCCGATATTATAGACGAGTGCCACGAGATGTGGAGCTCATGCGGGCATTAGTGCGACGGTGGGACAGCCACACGTGCACTTTTTGGTTCAGGACGGGTGAGATGACGATCACCCATGAGGATATATTCAGATCCACGAGATTACAATCATTGGGACCCGATTGAGATCACACCCCGGGAGCAGCAGCAGAGGGCCCTGGTGCGATTATACAGAGGTAGGGCAGACGATTCTGAGATAGTATCTGGGGCAGTGAGGATAGCCTCACAGTACAGGCAGGATAGCCCTCGGAGCAGGCGGATAGCCTTGATTCAGATGGCGATATCCTATTTTGCCCTGCCAGACTCAGGAGGTGGGAGATTCCCATTGTTACTATTAGACTGTGTGTGCGACATCTTGCAGTACAGACAGGTTTTTGCCTTCGCCGATGCCCTGATAGCTCAGATTTACCATGAGCTATGGATGTACACCACTGGCCGGAGGACAGGGATTGATGTCAGTTTTGTGCTCCATTGCTGGGCATATGAGCACATAGCGGTGATCGTGCCATCCAGCTTCCTCGATGCTGAGCAAGAGCAAGCGGGAGGCATTGATTATGGATTTCAGAGATGAGCGGGGCGACATGGCCGCGGGGAGATACTGAGTAGGCCCGGCCGGGTGAGTACTACTGACGTTGGAGACCGCTCCGCTGAGATCGGGTCATCACAGGAGACTATGTCGGAGCATTCCCAGACATGGGCAGTCGGGATGCGCACTTGGTAGCAGTGAGACGGAGTCGGGTGGTCGGGGCGGAGCGAGATATGTGGGGCGGGTCCGTTATTGTGGATATTGAGGCAGATTCGGCCTAAACTGACTGATCTTGGCACTTATGCGCCATATGGCGGGATCATGAAGAGAGGCGGATTTGCCGATTTTGATCGTGAGACCAGGTGAAGGTCCCACCCTCGCGACGATGATATTGGCGGTGGAAGCAA
>CM031240.1:10739393-10797353 GCA_018340775.1 Taxus wallichiana var. yunnanensis | reverse complement strand
AAAAGATTAAATCTAAAAGGGAAACCTAACATACTATAACCAACCTGAAACCCTTTTCCTCTACTTCCAGTATTTGTAAATATGGAAGGCCCTACCGTCTCGAAGAAACCAAAGACTCATCTTTTCCTACCTGTTACCTTGCTAAAACAAACCCTCTCTTTACCATCTGAGATATCCAAAAGAGAGAAAGAGAAAGAAAGAAAATAAGCCAAGCTGTTAAAGCTAAATTTGAAGCATGGCGCACTATCCTTCCTTGCAACATCTACCAAAATAACACCTTGGTGCACGTTACCTTCTTGCAGCATAACCTAAACACGTGCCCAGTTGAGATCAGTTCTTCCTAAGGCACAGGTGCCACTTGTGCAACATCAACACTGAATGTTGTGTACTACAAATCTGCGCCATGTGTTTTTCCCTTGGCACACTGATTTTTCTTGCAACATATTTCGAGGTTGTGCCTTGGCGCACTCTAAACCCATGCAACACAAACTTCTTCTGCGCCCAGTCAAAGCACTTTTTTTCATGTCAACACTAGCACAATTCCCTTAATGTCAACATGACATGTTGCATGTTGTAAACCCGCGCACCGCGCTCTACCCTTTGGCGCTGCATTCTGTCATGCAACACCTCTCAAAAGTGCACCCTTTCTAAACTTGGTGCAATTTTTTTTCATGTCAACACTGGCACACCTTTTCTCATGTCAACACCTCATAAAGTGCACCTAGCAATAAAAGGCCTCTGCAGCATGTTGTGAACCTGCGCCTTTCTCCCTAGGCCTTATAATTACTCATTCTTCTTTCTACAAGATTTCATTATGAATAACATGATTATTGACATGGCTCTTCTATGTTGGACCCCTTGATTATTCTTGTAGAACAATAACAACCATCCTTGAGCTCACATGTCTTCATCAAGAAAGAAACCAATAAATTCTAAAGCTAAAGCAAAGTAGTTAGAACAAGAGATGAAGTACAAATATCAGAAAGTCAGGATTCCTGACTCATATGCAGAGTGCAACCTCGACATCAGAGACTCTGAGCTAGGGCATATTGATATGGATGACTTTTGGGCTAGGACCGGTGAATGCAAGAAAGGGGCCCATGGATGAACAAATTGGTAGGTAGTGGATTGCACCGCAGCGGCAGGTGCCGAAAGTAAGTGCCGTGAATAATGAATTCATCATGTTGGTTTCCCACTACTATAACAAGGACACTAGATGTGTTGAAGAAAAATAACAAAAAGATGATCATCGACCTCACAGCTCGTCACTTTGAACTAACCCTAGGCATTCCTCATCACAGAAATATGTAGAAATAAGTCTAGAAGACTACAAGAAGGCCTGGGATGACAATGAGGATAAATGCATGCAAATGATGAACGAACTTTATCTAAAGAACAAGAATCCGGTGAGAAGATGGCCACAGACCATCCACCGTAGTGACTTCAATGAGGAGTTGAGTGATACAATCACCTTCCTAAACAGAGTATTTGGGCTCCCTGATGCCCATTATTTCCACAAATGGATGCTGAGGTATTTGGAGACCATGAGTAAGAATGTGCCTGATCAGCATTTTGGCTGGGGTGAAATCATCAGCGACACCATCTCCTGCCAGAAAGCTTGACGAGTTCTAACAACTGGGAAATTCTACATGAATTCCTACGTTGTATATGCTGCTGCATCAACAAGGGATTTCGCAGGGTTGTCTTGAAATGGAGTGTGGCCCCAAGTTAAGATATATGAGTTCTACCTATAACTAAAGCTTGAGGCCAGTATCTCCCAATTTTATAAGATTAATGATGCCTTCTTCTATGAGGTAATCTACTTGCGAGGCCAAACATGAGACACAAATCGAACCATCTCGAGTGTGATTGCTGCCACAAAGAAATGGGGCATTATTGTTCACATAATTCCCCACATTCACATACCTCGTAATGCAGTGAATTTTGAGGGCGAACCAAAAAAGCTACCAAGATATACGGGGCCAAAGTTGATCCTCTTGGAGTTGTCAGGCAAGGCAACTATCACTTACCATGAGAAGTGCATGCTGAGAGAAAAAAGGAGGAACTCTATTCCCCTTACAGATTGGCCAAGATCCATGTTCCGAGATCGAGGACATTTGGATCGACCTGACACATGAGATAGACATCAGGCGAAAGGATCACTCCCGACTGGCCCTAGAGGAGATCGTCCACTATGGCATTGCTATTGTCCCAAAGGGATTCCAAGAGACTGATCAAGAAATTGATCAGGTTTACCTTGACACTGATGGGGATGATTGGCCATTCGCAGAGGTCGACAGAGCCAAAGTGCCTAAGACCATTCAGGAAAGGGTTAAGCCCATGTTGTAGCGCACCAAACATTGGTGCAAATAGAATGGTCTCACCTACCTCGGAGTAGATTTCTCTACTTCTCCTTTAGGAAGAGCACCTCCAAGACTGGCCCATGTGCTGAAAGGAAAAGGGAAAGACAAGGAGGGTGAATCAAGAAAACAGGAAGGAGCTCCTGAAGGCCTTCCTTCTACTTCTGAGAAGTAAATAGTTGACCTGGTGTCTCCAGGTAAAGAAGAAGAGACAACAGAAGTTTCAATGGATACGTCCACTCAAGATGTTATCACAACTACAACTACCGAGGTACCCAGCATCCCTTCTTCCATTTCTTCTTCCCTCCTCCTATCATTCAAGCATCTATTCCTATGGATGTGTCTTCTCCCCTTCCTTCCTCCCTTCCTTCCTCCCTTCCATCTCCCACCTCTTCCATCTTCTCCTCTCTCGTGGATCTGTCACCTAGTATTCCCTCCATTCACCACAGATCCCTTCGTTTCCATGTCCTTTTCTTCACTCAGTAACTCCAAGCCCCACAAGTAGCAGCGCATTGGACTCCTTGTCGATGCCACCACCAAGTGTTTCAACATACTTCCCTGAGGCCTCTAACTCTCGTTTCTTCTTCTATTCCCTCTACCCCCTCTCCCATAAGTCCTACTTGGATTTCTGACCATCTAGGCCAGCATAAGAGAAAGGTTCCCATCACACCCATGGACTTCTCCATTATTCCGAAGAAGGGACCCAAGAAGGAAAGTGATAAATCACTTTTCTAAGAGCACTTCGGGGGAGAGAGTCATGGAGATTGCTTACCTGGATCCCACCAAGGAAAAGAAGGATCTATCTCCTATAGACTTCATAGTGACTCAAGTCACAATGGGAACCTTAATCGAAAGCTCGCAAAGGAAGCCTTGTCTGCAGTGGATGCTCTCGCAAAAGCTCCAAGAAGTAAAAGTGGATAAGATAATACTCAAGGAACAAAACAAACATCTCCTCCAAGCATTGCAAAGAATGGGCAATGCTCCTCCTATGACCGCCACCAAATCGATTGAAGTTCGAGTAAGGGTTAAATAAATGAATATGCTAAGATTGGCAAACAAGGCGCAAAGTATCCTCTTGGATTGAGCGAATCCTCAGAGATAGTGAGGAAATGATTAAGAAATTCATAGTGCTCTACCAGGATATAGATCAAGCAAATAAGGAGCTACAAGCAGTAGCAGGTTCCCTCTCCGAGGAGTTGGATAACGCTAGGTTGCAACATGAAACATTCCAAGCAATGGTTAATCGATCAACCGAAGACCTATGAAGGATGGCATCATCGATCACCCGCAAGCACATAATAAATCTCTCATTGCATTAGATTACCGGGTTGATCAAATGGAATATATCTTGGAGAGGATAGATAAAATCAAGGATGAAGCCCTGGATGCATGATACAACATGGAGTAGATAGTTACAAAGATGTCTCTAGGGATGCTCAGTGAATCATACACCTTGAGGGAAGCAGACGATACATTCCAGCGCTTTAAGGCTATAGTCACTCAAGGTTTGGCACCAAAGGTCACTTTCGACCAAGAGTCAATCAATAACCTCTTGGCCTGCCATGATTTCATTGGCTTCTTGATTTATGCATGTGAGGAGTTCGTCGGGTTACCTGACAAGCTCAAGAATGAAAAAGAAACTTGCAAAGTTATCGACGACCATTTCAAAGGTCTAGATCATGATCAACTTCAGGCAATGATCAGCAAATTTATGGAATATTAAGCGTAGTGTCACATCACCTCTCATGATCAAAAGTGGGACACCAAGTTTGAGAAAAGAGATGATGAGGAGTAAGCTTCTCCTCTTATGTATGCTTTGATCATTTTTGTAAAATATTTAAAAAGCTTGTTTGCATTTATGATGACATCATCCATGTTGCATCATGGGATGTTGCCATCCAAAACTTCCTAAAGTCAACGTTTGCCTTTTTAGATATTTTGTAAATATATTATAAGTTTTTTTGTAAGTAGTGGGTTTCTTTTTGTCTTCTTTCCTCCTCTCCTTCTATAAACACTTGAATACTTGTTGTATTCGTGGTGGAAATTTTTGTTTTAAAAGAAGTGAGCAGAGAAAGACTTTGTACTTTCTTGTATCGAAGAAATATTAATACATATGCTCGAGACTTTGTGCTCAATAAATGTGTTATTTGCATCAGATCTTTCTTAAGTTAGATCTATGTTTTTATTTTGTTGGATTCACTCCTATTATCATCATATGTTCATCAAAGCATTGCTTTATTTGTTTATGCAAGTAAGTTTGGTTCTCACATTTACTAACAGCCCAAAGCATAAACCTTCCGACCTTCTGTCTTGGAATTCATTTCTTTTCTTCCTTCAGATCTACTCTCCTCTATTCCCTCCCTCCTACCTTTATGTTCATAGTTGGAACTACCTCTACTGGGATGAGATCCCAAACCCCCTGAAGTTAGAATAGTGTAGATTTTGACAAATTCCTACTTGATAGATTAGCAATAAACCAGTTTCACTTTGTTGTCTCAAAGAGGGGCTATGCCCTGCACATTGTTGGCCTATTTTCCCACGACACCCGCCTAACCGGCAGCTTTTGGACCAACAGGTTCTCCCAAGCTAACCCAAAATCAGTAATGACATATTTTTGGGAAGCTAACGTAAGTTATCTTTTCTAATTCTTAATCAAATGTTCAGAGGCACCTGTAGATGTTTGAGATAAAAATGATGTCCTTGTACCATTCAAAATTTATCGGTTTTTCAAGGACATTCAACCTTTCTTCTTCAACTTCATTTACCTCAATTGTCTACATATTTCTCTTTTCCATAAGCTTTACCAGGCCCAAACCTATGACTAATTTTATTTTTGGATATCCATAACATACTCTTGCAATTTTTTTACCCATCGGCATCTCTTCTTGAAACCTCCATTTTTATAGGATATATTTCACCATGGTGTGGGAACATAAGCAATGACTTTGAAACTCATAATATATTTTGTAAAGACCTTTTTTCCTTTTACTAAAGAAAATGCTTTCTTGTCCATAATAGTATACTTTAGCTCAGCTTCCTTATAATGCCTTACTTAAAAAGGCAATTGGTCGATTCGAGATCCCTCATCATCCTTCTGCAACAACATAGATGTAATAGTACTTTCTGAAGAAAAATAAAATTTTGGAAATACTTCTTATAATATGGGATTTGCTTAAACAAGGGCATTCTTTAATGCTTATTTGATCCCAAAGCAAAATCTTAAATAACTACTTATTCCCATTTGATACTTTGATCTTTCTTTAGCATGATAGTGATTGGGATAGTTAGTTCAACAAAGTTGGAGATAAATCTCCTAATAAAATTAATCTACCCAAAAAGGATTGAATTCCATTTTTGGTTCTTGGAATAGGGACTTTGCTAGTGGCTTCTACCCTTTCAGGATCAATCATGACCCCTTCCTTTGACACAATGTTTCCAAGCAGCTTTGCTTTCTGAAATCCAAAATGGCACTTCTTTGGATTTAGTGAAATACCATACTCCCTACATCTTAACAGGATTTTTTCCAAGTGTTGTAGGTGGTCACATCATCTTGATATACAACAATGAAATCATTAATATAGCCAGAGAAAGCTACATCCATTGCTCTTTGGAAAGTGGCTCCAAAATTCATTAGATCAAAAGGCATTCCGATATATACATATGTTCCCAAGGAGTGGTAAAGGAAGTCTTGATTCACTCGATTCCTTCACAACTACTTGGTTATATCTAGAAAAACCATCCAAGGTGTATAAAAATTCGAACCAGTGAACCGGTTGTAACATATTATCCATTTTGGAAGAGGGTAGTTATCCTTCATTGATGCTCTATTCAAGTTTCTAAAGTCCACACACAACCTTATATCTTCATTCTTCTTTTCCATGGTGTACAAAGTTTCAGAACCCATGATGAGTACCTTTTGGGCTGTATGATTGCTCCATCCCTCAATTTTTCAATTCTTCTTGCATCTTCGAGGGAAAGGAATGGATTAATCAGCCTCATTCGTTTCTACCTAAATGGCTTGGTAGAAGTTTCCAAGGAATTTCGTGATGGAAAAGATCCTCTCAGTATGCTTTCGGTTCAAAATAACACCATGCTAAGTAGTCCCATTATTTATTCAACAATTGGACATATGACTGCTTTTATTTTTTCTCATATTTCTACCTAGCTAGATCTTAAGTTTTTTATCCTTCATGCCCGAGTCATTGTCTTCAACATCCCTCAAGGTCGACATGTGTCTATTGATAATGCAATCAGCATTATCAATGTTTGATTCAAGTGCTACCAAACCTCTCGGGAATAGTATTAGTCTTCAACTAAATGATGACTTTGCCAAATAAAGTTTCCTTTCCATCATTCATAAAAACCATTGGCTCCTAATCTATACGTTAATCAAAAATTATCCTTGGTTCTACAAAACCTTTTTCCCGGGTGTTGTCTTGAACACTTTCCAATGTTTAACATTTTCAGGAGAAGATGGCCTAGTTAATATCTCAATATTATACTCACGGTAGAGGGGCGATATAGTCCAATTTTAAAATTTGGAACCCAATACGGCCAATTTGTCTCTGCTAGAGTATTTTACTTCCTATTGTGATGTATTATGTTGAAGGATTCAAACATCTCAATGAAATCCCAAACTACATGCTTATACTGCTTCATTCTTTGATTTTTTTTGCATACATTTTTCTAACATGCTTGACAATTAGCTTTGAATCTCCTTTAACAATGATGTCTCTAATACCATATTTCCAAGCAATTCTTAAACCCTATAACAATGCTTCATATTCTGCAATATTGTTAGTGCACTCAAAGTTGAGTTTAAAAGAAACAACAAACTCTTCCTCACCGGAGATATGAGAACAATAATAGCACCATTTAGAAATTTAAAGAAATCCCCATCAAACAAAAAAGTCCAAGGAGAACCTACTTGTTTAAGAGACTTGCATTAATTAATTTTGTGCTCTTTACCGTCGAGAAAATCAAACAAAATTATCATCATCAATGTCGATTTATAACACTTCATAGGAAGCATTATTGGGATCCTCAATGAGATGTAGAATCTTATTTTCACCATACAATGTTACAAGGCTTCCCTCAATAGGTATTGTGGCATAACAAATGTCCATTTGCACACTTCCACCCACACTAGCAACCCATTTTCTTAATAACAACATTCCCCATTTGGCAAGGAAATCAACAATAACTAAGTTCTTGCTCGGGTAGGTTGCAAGTTACACTATCAAACCCTCGACACATCCAACAACCGGCACCTCTCTGGAATCCATGATAGTGCACTTCCCATAATTGTTGTCACTTTGATAACTAATTCATTCATGACCTCAAGAGACATAGCATTGGATGATGCTCCGTAATCAAACATATAATTGTGTAACATCCTATCCCACGATAATTAGAGTAGTGAAAATGGAGCCACCTTCAAATTTGAGTTTCAATCAAGGATGTTCCCAAATATACTTTGGGTGGCTCACCCAAACTCTTCCAAAGATTTTGGGTGTTTTCTAACTCTGCAATGGTAGGATTAGTCTCAACATTGTTTACATTTCTACCTTGGGTAATATTTGCTTCTTTTAATTCTAAATACTCAAAGTCCATTTTCTTGTGCTCGGGAATCCTAAGAAGATCAACAATTGGACAGAAATCTTGATCTGACTTAAGAATTGGGCAATTCCATAAGGAATGTATTTGGGAAAGGAAGAATTTGGAGGAAGATCGACAAACTCATCGTGGTAAAGGATTTTTCACCATCCGAGGCATGGTCGGGGATACCAGATCTGTTTGGGGAAATGAGGCCTTTTGCAGATGTATCTTTCTTAGGAATTTATTTTGAGATATTGCTGATAAGTAGAGTTTTATGTTTGGCTTGAGGCTCTTCCCTTTGAGAAATTTAATCCTAGTGTTATATTATTTTTGTTGGGCAACCACAACATTCATTAACAATTGCCTATCCTCCTCAGAAGGGATTCCTCCATCATACTTCTTAATCATTAATGCCCTTAAGTATTCAAAATAATTATTAGGAAATTCAAAATCTTGTACCATATCTATTTCAAAAGTATGAGAGGGAGGAAGGGGTAATACCTGGTGAATGCAATCCAAGAAATATGCGGCAGATTCGGCACTAATTAATTCGATTGAAGTTGCTCCCTACCGTGATCTTGTAGACCAATCCATCATGCATACATGATCATCTATATCATCATCACCAAATTCTTCCTCAACTCCCTTTTCAACAACACATGAAAAATGTGGCAAAAATAGATATCACACCACTCAATTTCATTGGCTTCATCAACAAAAACTTTAGTAGCTACAATTTGTTTTCTTAGTGTTGGGGATGCCAATTTCTGATTCCATGAGCCCTTTACCCTTGTCTATCTGATATGTGATCACCTGGGATAGTTTGAAAATATTTCTTGATCTTTTGGCTTGTGCTAACCTTTGGAACCATTTCCAATCCCTTCTCTCGGTCTAGCTAATTTATAGGATATTTCCTTAACATTACCGGCCAAAGTATTTACAACCTCCTCAAGATCCACAACTTTACTTGACCGAGGATTCTCTAGATAGATTACCTTGATGACTTCTCTCTTAGGAGGTTTACCAATTGCCTTGATGTTATTTTCAATTTGGAAAGCCATCTTGTCAAGGCCCGCCTCAATGTTGTTGAGTTCTAATCCCTCTAATAATAGGCATCCTTCTTATAAAAATTATTAGAGTATTTTATCGGAAAGAAAACATCACTTGGCCAGGATCACAGGGTAGCCTATTGAGGGTCTTATTGAACCTTGTATTGAAGTCATGAAATGATTCATTAGGATTCTTTTTAATATTTTCAAATGCTAAGTAGTCCTAGTATTTCTTCAACAATTGGACATACGATCGCTTTTTTATTCCTTGCTCATATTGATACCTAGCTAGATCTTACGTGGTTTATCCTTCATGCCTAGGTCGTTCTCTTCAACATCCCTCAAGGCTCACATGTTTTTCGTGATAATGCAATCAACATTATCAACATTTGATTCAAGTGCTACCAAACCTCACGGGAATAGTATTAGTCTTCAACTGAATGATTTCTTTGCCAAATGAAGTCTCCTTTCCATCATCCACTCAAACCATTAGCTCCCAATCTATACGTTAATCAGAAAATTATCCTTGGTTCTGTAAAAAAAATTTCATCCGGGCATTGTCTTCAAACACTTTCCAGGTTTTAACATTGTCAGGAATAGATGGCCTAGTTAATATCTCAATATTATACTCACAATAGGGGGATATAGTACAATTTTCAAATCTAGACCCCAATATGGCCAATTTGTTTTCTAGAGTATTGTACTTCCTATCGTGATGTATTATGTTGAAGGAGTCAAACATCTCAATGAAATCCCAAACTACATTCTTATCTTTGCTTCATTCTTTGATTTTTTGCATACATTTTTCTAACATACTTGATAATTAGCTTTGAATCTCCTTTAACAATGATGTCTATAATACCATATTTCCAAGCAATTCTTAAATCCAATAACAATGCTTCATATTTTTCAATATTGTTAGTGCACTCAAAGTTGAGTTTATAAGAAAAAACAAACTCTTCCTGTCCGGAGATATGAGAACAATACTAGCACCATTTCAAAATTTAGAGAAAGCCCCATCAAACAACAAAGTTCAAGGAGAACCTACTTGTTTAAGAGACTTGCATTGATCAATTTTGTGCTCTTTACCATCAACAAATCTAGAAAAATTATCATCATCAATGTAAGTTTATAACACTTCATAGGAAGCATTATTGGGATCCTCAATGACATGTAGAATCTTCTTTTCACCATACAACATTACAAGGCTGCCCTCAATAGGTATGGTGGCATAACAAACGTCCATTTGCACACTTCCACCCACACTAGCAGCCCATTTTCTTGATAATAACATTCCCCGTTAAGGTGGAAATCAACAATAACAACATCTAGTTTTAAGTTCTTACCTAGGTAGGTTGAAAGTTGCACTATCAACCCCTTGACACATCTAACCACTAGCACCTATTTGGAATCCATGACGGTGCACTTCCCATAAGTCATTGTCACTTTGATGACTAATTCATTCATGACCTCAAGAGGCATAACATTGCATGATGCTCCAGGACTCAAACATATAGTTGTGTAACAACTTGTCTCACGATAATTAGAGTAGTGAAAAATGGAGCCACCTTGGTGAGTTTCAATCAAGGATGTTCCCAAATATACTTTAGGTGGCTCAACTAGCTCTCCCAAGACTTGGGGTTTTTCTAACCCTACAATGGTAGGACGAGTCTCAACATTGTTTACATTTATGCCTTGGGTAGTATTTTATTCTTTCAATTCCAAATACTCAAATTTCATTTTCTTATGCTCGGGAATCCTATGAAGCTCAACAATTGGAGCAGAAATCTTGATCGACTTAAGAATTGGGCAATGTCATAAGGAACATATTTGGGAAAGAAATAATTTGGAGGAAGACTGACAAACTCACATGATAGTAAAGGATTTTTCACCATCCGAACATGGCCAGGGGATACCAGTTGTTTGGGGAAATAAGGCCTTTTCCGGATGTATCTTTCCTAGGAATTTATTTTGAGATATTGGAGAGAACTTGGAGTTTTATGTTTGGCACGAGGCCCTGCCCCATTTAGAACTTTACTCCTAGTGTTATGTTCTTGTTCTTGGGAAACCACAACATTCATTAACAACTTCCTATCCTCCTCAGAAGGGATTCCTCCATCATACTTCTTAATCATTAATTCCCTTAAGTATTCAAAATAATTATTAGGCAATTCAAAAGCTTGTACCATATCTATTTCAAAAGTATGAGAGGGAGGAAGGGGTAATACCCGAGTGAATGCAATCCCATAAATCTGCAGCAGTTCTGACACTAATTAATTTAGTTGAAGTTGCTCCCTTCTGTGATCTTGTAGAGCAATCCATCATCCATACATGATCATCTGTATCATCATCACCACTTCTTCCTCAACTCCCTTTTCAACAACACATGAAGAATGTTGCAATAAATAGATATCACACCACTCAATTTCATTGCCTTCATCAACAACAACAACTTTGGTAGCTACAATTTGTTTTCTCGTGGGTTGGGGCTACCTATTTCCCGATCCCATGAGCCCTTTACCCCCTGTCATCTTATCTCGTGATCACCTGCTGGATAGTTTACAAATATTTCTCGATCTTGTGGCTTGTGCTTTGACCTTGGGAACCTTGTCCAATCCCCTTCTCTACTCTATCAAGTTTGTAGGATATTTCTTTAACAGCTCCAGCCAAATTTTTTACAACCTCCTCCCAGATCCACACTTTACTTGATCGAGGCTTCTCTAGATAGATCACCTTGATGCCATCTCTCTTAGGAGGTTTACCAATTGCCTTGATGTTATTTTCAATTTGCAAAGCCATCTTCAAGGCCTTCCTCAAGGTTGTTGGGTTCTTATCCCTATAATAATAGGCATTCTTCTTATCAATATTATCGATTATTTTATCGACATGGGAAACATCCGTTGGCCTCATGATCACGGAGGTAGCCTATTTAGGGTCTTATTGAACCTTGTATTGAAGTCATGAATGATTCATTAGGATTGTTTTTAATATTTTCAAATGCTAAGTAGTCCTGGTATTTCTTCAACAATTGGACATACGACTACTTTTATTCCTTACTCATATTGCTACCTAGCTAGATCTTACGTGGTTTATCCTTCGTGCACATGTAGTTCTCTTCAACATCCCTCAAGGCTCACATGTGTCCATTGATAATGCAATCAACATTATCAACGTTTGATTCAAGTGCTACAAAACCTCTCGGGAATAGTATTAGTCTTCAACTAAATGATGTCTTTACAAAATAAAGTCTCCTTTCCATCATCTGCTGAAACCATTGGCTCCCATTCTATACGTTAATCGGAAAATTATCCTTGGTTCTGTAAAAACCTTTTCCCCAGGTGTTGTATTCAAACACTTTCCAGTTTTTAACATTTTTAGGAACATATGGCCGAGTTAATATCTCAATATTATACTCACAATAGTGGGATATAGTACAATTTTCAAACTGGACCCCAATATGGCCAATTTGAATGCTAGAGTATTGTACTTCCTATCGTGATGTATTATGTTGAAGTAGTCAAACATCTTAATGAAATCCCAAACTACATGCTTATACTGCTTCATTCTCTAATTTTTTTGCATACAATTTTCTAACCTGCTTGATAATTAGCTTTGAATCTCCTTTAACAATGATGTCTCTAATACCATATTTCCAAGCAATTCTTAAACCCAATAATAATGCTTCATATTCTGCAATATTGTTAGTGCACTCAAAGTTGAGTTTAAAAGAAAAAACAAACTCTTCCTAGCCTAGAGATATCATAACAATACTAGCACCATTTCAAAATTTAGAGAAAGCCCCATCAAACAACAAAGTCCAAGGAGAACCTACTTGTTTAAGAGACTTGCATTGATCAATTTTGTGCTCTTTACCATCAACAAATCCAACAAAATTTTCATCATCAATGTCATTTTATAACACTTCATAGGAAGCGTTATTGGGATCCTCAATGAGATGTAAAATCTTCCTTTCACCATACAACATTACAAGGCTGCCCTCAATAGGTATGGTGGCATAACAAATGTCCATTTGCACACTTCCACCCACACTAGCAGCCCATTTTCTTGATAACAACATTCCCCATTTGGCAGGGAAATCAACAATAACAACATCTAGTTTTAAGTTCTTGCCTGGGTAGGCTGCAAGTTGCATTATCAAACCCTTGACACATCCAACAACTAGCACCTCTCCTGGAATCCATGATAGTGCACTTCCCATAAGCCGTTGTCACTTTGATAACTAATTCATTCATGACCTCAAGAGACATAGCATTGGATGATGCTCTAGAATCAAACATACAATTGTGTAATGGCTGTCCCGATAATTAGAGTAGTGAAAATGGAGCCATCTTCATTTGAATTTCAATCAAGGATGTTCCCAAATATACTTAAGGTGGATCACCTAGCTCTTCTAGTACATAGGGTTTTCTAACTCTCAATGGTAGGATGAGTCTTAACATTGTTTACATTTCTCGCCTTGGGTAATATTTTCTTCTTTCAATTCCAAATACTCAAAGTCCCTTTTCTTGTGCTCAAATCCTAAGAAGCTCAACAATTGGAACAGAAATCTTGATCGACTTAAGACTTGGGCAATGTCATAAGGAACGTATTTGGGCAAGGAAGAATTTGGAGGAAGACCGACAAACTCATCTTTGATAAAGGATTTTTCACCATCCGAGCATGGGCATGGATACTAGTTCTTTTGTGGGAAATAAGGCCTTTGCAATGTAGGATGTATCTTTCTTAGGAGTTTCTTTTGAGATATTGGTGATAATTCGGAGTTTTATGTTTGGCCGAGGCCCCGCCTTTGAGAACTTTACTCCTAGTGTTATATTACTTTTGTTGGGCAACCAAAAATTCATTAGAAGAACTTCGTATCCTCCTCGGAAGGGATTCCTCCATCATACTTCTTAATCGTTAACTCCCTTAAGTATTCAAAATAATTATTAGGCAATTCAAAATCTTATAGCATATATCTTTCAAAAGTATGAGAGGGAGGAAGGGGTAATGCACAGTGAATGAAATCCCATAAACTGCGGCGTAGTTCTAGCACTAATTAATTCAGTTGAAGTTGCTCCTTTCGTGATCTTGTAGAGCAATCCATCATGCATACATGATCATCTTTATCATCATCACCAACTTCTTCCTCAACTCCCTTTTCAACAACACATGAATAATGTGGCAATAAACACATATCACACCACTCAATTTCATTGGCTTCATCAACAACAACAACATCGGTAGCTACAATTTTTTTTCTTGGGGTTAGGGCTATCTATTTCCTGATCCCACGAGCCCTTTACCCCTTTCATCGATCTCGTGATCACCTCTGCGATAATTTGCAAATATTTCTTGATCTCGTGGGTTGTGCTAACCTTGGGAACCTTGTCCAATCCCCTTCTCAGATCTGATCTAGGTTTGTAGGATATTTTTTAACGGCTCGGCCAAAGTTTTTACAACCTCCTCAAGATCCACAACTTTACTTGGACCGAGGCTTCTCTAGATAGATCACCTTGATGCCTTCTCTCTTGGGAGGTTTACCATTGCCTTGATGTTTTTTTGAATTTATTTTTGAAGCCATGGTGAAGGCTCGCCAATGTTGTTGGGTTCTTATCCCTCTAATAATAGGCATCCTTCTTATCAAAATTATCAAAGTATTTTATCGACAGGGAAACATCACTTGGCCTCAAGGATCACGGGTAGCCTATTGGGGGTCTTATTGAACCTTGTATTGAAGTCATGAATAGATTCATTAGGATTATTTTTAATATTTTTAAATTATGATAAAAGAAACCTAAGCTCTATTTTTTCTCCATAGTGCAATCTAAAAGCATTCTTCATTTCTATAAATGTGAATTAATAGAGTTGTCTAGAAAAGGTTTATACTAGTCCTCGCATCCTCCTCTATAGTATCAATAAAAATTTTATGTACACATCCCCAAATTCAATCTCAAAGTCTTCCATCATATTGAAAAAAATATTTAAGTGTTGATCACTAGTAATAGCATTATTTCCTTCAAATTTAGGAAGTCTATTTCTAACATCTTGGGGCACAACATTTGGATATCCAGCCATACCTCTGAAATCTATAGGACCAAAAGTGTTCACAAAAATAGAGAGTGGGGTGGGGAATTTTGGGCCATATTCTTTTGGGGAGGTGATCTTATAGGAGAAAAAAATGAGGAGGAGTGATGGGTCTTTAGGGCACATGAATGCAATTATCAAAATGAATGTTCTCTAAAAAAATTGTTTCTTGGAAAATCCTATCATCTTTGGAGAACACAGGGACCAAATGAGACACAAATTTTTCAAATACAAAAGAAGGCCCTCTCCAGATGGAGAATTCAGATCTACAAAAAGACTACCTAATTCAGAAGCACTTGAGGAAGTATGGAAATATTCAATGATAGGTTGATCAGTTTCCACAATTGATAACTCTTTTCTTGATTTTTGATCTCCAATAACTTTCCATATTCTTCTTCCTTTAGAATTTGTCTTTCCCAGTTCTTGAAACAACTTTCTGGTAGGGTCTCTAGCAAAGAAAGATCTTCTTCCTTCCATCTTTGCAAAGATTAGTGATAAATTTCAATTGATAGAGGTTAAGACACTATCATTTATCAAAAATTAATTCAACACGGTGCTGCCACTAAGGATTTTCACCTTAGTTGTGAAAATGCACTAAACTCGATCTCACAAATGTCTTTCAACACTAAATTAATGCAAAGCTTCATAGATATGACCTTTCTTTACCCGTATTTAACATTGATGATGTAAAATTAGTGCAAAAACCAATGTAAGAGGAACCTGGCAATATTGCACACAAAACTTGAAACTTCACAAATCTTACAGATCTCAACAAAGGATGACATTTAAACAATGTATTTGCACTTAGATCATATAAGAAACATTACCAGGGTCGGGAGGTGAACACCTTTGTTCAAATAGTCCTCGACAACAACACCAAAAGTGTTGTTGCTACACAAATTGGTCCCGATGTTCAAATAATCCTTGTAACGGTGTTTCAAAAGTGTTGTTACATTGCAGAAAAATATGTCTCAATGCTCAAATAATCCTAAGCAACACTAATAAATCTCTGGAAATGGCGTCAAAAGTGTTATTTCGCACAAATAGGTCCTAGTGATCAAATAATCTGGCAGCGGTGCTTAAAAGTGTTATTCTTTGCAAAAATAATTCCCGAGTTCAAATAATCCCCAGAATAGTGCCAAAAGTGTTGTTGCCAAACAAATAGGTTCTCGGTGCTCAAATAATCCCGAAAATGCTAAGAAGTCCCTAACAATGGCAGGGAAAAAGTGTTGGTATCCAAATTGATTCTCCTTGTGAGTCGAGAAGCATCAAAGGTTTAACAAGAATCCTAGAGACAGATAAATCATCATGTGTGTCGCTTTTGTAGCCGGGGAGGTGTTTTAGGCGGCTATTTGTCACTCGGATGTTGGAGAAATGGATAACACCATATAAAAGGATTTGATCTATCCTCACTACATTAGGTTGTGCCTTTCGACCGGGGTGAGAGGGACCATTTGTAACCTCTATTGGTGAAGGAATATGAAGATATCCTTTTGCACAAATTTGAAAGGAAACCTAGAGAAAATATGATCAATGCACCACAATTTAACTCTCACGAGTTGTCACTTCTAAGGAATGGTGATATTTTCTAAACATGGTTAAGGTTATTTTTAAAGACATCATGGAATCATGATTGCTTTCGCATATTTTAGCAAGAGAATTTATTCATTTGTGGACATACAGGGAAAACGGGGGTAGTTCAAGTAGGATTCACTATTTTTGAATACTTTTGGTGGGAGATTAAGAAGGATAAACTTGATTTTGCGAGATCTTGAGAACCTTCACAACAATTGGAAAACTAAATTCTGAGAATGCTTTGAATAGCTAAAATATTCCTTCAACTAGAAGGTGTGCATCAATGGAGGTCCAAATTTACACGGTTTCACACAATCTCCAAGAATTTAACACGAAGGTGTAGGAGGCGAAAGGAGATAAGAATGTGGAGTGAAGTACTCTACACACACTTTTTTAATTATGAAGAAGTGTGTATAATATATAGGAGAAATAATCAACTACATTACCCTAAACTCAAGGAGGAAGATTTGGATGAAGGAGAGAGAATAATGGAATACACCTAGAAGGAGAAAATAAATGGACAAAACAGAAAATTCTCTCCTAAAAATATAAACTATTCAACGTATGCTAACATTCCCCCCCTTATTACATTATTCTTGCAAATGTGACCCATGAAAAATTCAAATTTCACTTTGTCAAGAGATTTAGTGAGAATGTCTAGCAACTTGTGCTCAAAGAGACGCAATGGAAGCTGAATTTGATGGTTCAAGACATGCTCTCAAATGAAATGGAAAATCAATTTCAATATGCTTTGTTCGTTCATGAAATATTGGATTCTACATGAGCTTCAACACACTCTGATTGTCACAATAGAGAATAGGTGACTATTTTTAGGAATTCCTGTGTCACCCAAAATGTGAGATATCCATATCACTTCGCACATAGCTCCTCGTGTGGCATGATATTCTACCTCTGTGGATGAGATAGAAACAACATTTTGCTTCTTGCTTATCCATGAGATAGGTCTAGATCCGAAATGAAATATGTATCTTGTAGTTGACTTCTGTCATAACAGATCCAGCGTGGTCCGAGTTGACGTATCCCTGTACGAAGAATTGATAATTCTTCTTATATTCTAGACCATAATCTGTTATTCCTTGGACATATCTCAAAATATGCTTTGTTGCATTCTAGCGATATTTCTTTGGCTCCTACATGAACTCGGAAAGATAGCTAACAACATGGTAGAGATCTGGTTTGGTATATGTCAAATAGATTAGCCCTCCAACAAATTTCCTAGAGAGAGTAAAGATCTACTTGAGGTGATTCCTGGAATCTTGAAATTTGTAAGCCTTTTTCCATGGGAGTGGATATAGGTATACAATCAAACATTCTATACTTTTCCAAGAGTACCTTGGCATACTTTTCGGGAGACAAAAATGTGATGCTCCTTTTCCCATATCTCCAAGCCAAGACAATAATGTAGTAGCCCCAAATCTGTCATGTCGAAGGTTATTTTGAGATCATTATTTACAATATCAACCTGATCTTCTGAACTGCTAGTGATCACAAGATCATCTACATATACAACTGAATGACAATTTCTTTGCCTACCTTCTTTATATACAAATTTGAATATGAGGGGCTACGAGTGAACCCATGCTGCAAAAGGTGATCATTGATCTTGATATACCATGCCCTGGGAGCTTGTTTCAATCCGTAAAGTGATTTGATGAGATGACATACCTTCTTAGGCTACTCTTTATCAAAAAATCCTTTAGGTTGGGTCATGTATACTTCTTCTTTCAAATCACCATTTAGGAAAGCACTCTTGACGTCCATCTACTGAAGTCTCCATCCTTTCTATGTTGCAAGTGTGTAAACTACTCTGATGGTCTTCATCTTTGCAGTGGGTGCAAAGGTTTCTTCATATTCAATGCCTTCTTTCTAAGCATATCATTTTGCTACAAGTCATGCTTTATGTTTGTCGATGGATCCATCTACCTTATATTTTGTCTTGAAAACCCATTTGTAGCCTATGGGTTTCTTTCCTGTAGGTAGATCGACAAGTTCCCATGTTTGATTTTTCTTGAGCGAGTCAAATTATGTATCCATGGATTCCTTCCATTGAGTTTGACTTGAGTACTTCACAAAAATTATCTGCGGCTCGGATCTATTCATCACTAAACTCATGAGTGCAAAGTTTAACTCATTTCTTATTTGACTCTTGTTTTGACTTCGATGATGTATCTCGGGAGTTGTTGCAAATGTGAGTCCTCGATAGTGCTTTGTACCCACTTTGGATGAGAACTTGGCTGCTTTTGAGAAGAACTGAGTCAGTCATTGCATGTGGATTGATGTGGAGTCACATTCTCCAGTTCTCCAAGGTCAACAAATAGTTCTCTTGGCAAAGCATTTATTTTCTCTCCGAGTAGTCTCCTCGGCTCATCATCGATTCGAGACTAATCGATGTGATGTGGTTGGAAGTGGATCTTTGATGTGATACTATTGAGTCAAAGGATGACTCATCACAAACCACATCCCAACTCTCATATATTTTCTTTGTCTCAAGATCCATGAGACGATACACCTTGAGGTAGTAATATAGCCAAGAAGAATACACGAGTGTTTTTGGCTCTACCTTATTTCTCTTCCGAGTTGAGACATGCATGTATATGTGCTGCAACCAAATAATCACAAATGAGAAATTGATGGCTTTCCACCACTCCATACCTCTTCTGGAATCTTGTTCTATAGAATCTTTTTTGGTGCCTTGTTGAGAAGATATACAATCATTTGTATTGCTTCATCCAATAGCGTTCTCCTAGCTTTGTAGTTGATAGCATGAAGCGAGCCATCTCCATCACTATGCGATTGCGATGCTCAACAATGCCATTTTTTGGGGCATGTAGGGAGCAACGATCAAGTGTTTAATATCATAATGGTTCAGAAGGCCAAGAACTTATTTTATGTAAATTCCCCCTCGATCTCGAGAGCGTAGTAGAAGAAGTGGTTGTCCGGACTCTTTGACAACACGATGATAGAACTTCTACAAGTATTGTCAAGAGCCTCACTTTTCTTCTTTAGGAAATATACCCACATCTTGCGAGAGTGGTCATCCACGAATAGTTGGAAGTACTTGTATCCTGAAAATGAAGCAAGTAATGGGCCATTCAGATCGGTATGAACTACCTCCAGAAACTTCTTGGCATGGAAGGTGCTTGCTTGAAATGGATCTCTATGTTGTTTTCCTGCAAGATAACCAGGGAAAATAGGCAAGGAACTGGACAATTTGGGTAGTCCATGGACCATTTCTTTTGAACTCATCTAGTGTAATGAACTAACCGACAAGTGTCCATATCTAAAATGCCATAGGGTAGTTGATTCTATTGTTGAAGTAGATAAAGCTACTATAGAAGATGAAATAGTATCTAAAGTAAATAACTTATCTTTTATAAAATATTTAGCAAGAATCGTACCTTGTCTGGGAGATTAAGCATGATTTAATGCCATTTTGAACAAGAAATTATACCTTAAGGTGATGATTCAAGAGCTAAGTAATTGACAAGAGGTTGCTAGTCAAGCCAGGAACATATAGTACCTTTGTAAGTGTACATTTTTGCAATCCCAGAGGAAAGGTGACATTCCCTATTCCTTCGCAATGTACTCTTCTTTGTCATCTGCTATCCGAACTCAATCTCCAGTTGATTCTTCATGTAGTGAATCAAAAAACTTCTTGTCACTTGACATATGCTTGCTTGCACTAGATTCTATCAACCAGACTTTCTTCGTGGGCTAAGAAGTTTGAGAGACGAGTACAAGATTCTTACTACAATGGTATCCTTTTGATGTATCCTCATCAGATTCATCATCTTCTTGTTGGGATGTGAGATGTCCCTTGTGCTTTCTCCAGTGGGGACATTGTTTGGAATTTTGGAAATCTTCACACCCAAATTTTCTTGTATGGCTTGAAGACCCCTATTTCAAGCTATTATGCTAGTAGTGATCAGTGTCGTGAGTATTGGTTCCAAAATGTGACACCATCTCTTTGAATTTTGATATTTTATTGTTGTTTGGGTTGTGCTGAATTTGGCTTCTTTGGGAGACCCTTCGATTCTTTTCTCGCCATGGTAAGGCTTTGAGAACAAGGCTTTGTCTTAAGTCTCCTCATGGGATGAAGTGATGGCCTCTTCCTGCTGCGTGTAAATTCACAAGCTCTTTGAATGTCACTGTTTTTTTAGACACATTCAGTGTCATAACGAACACTCAAAATTGAGAAGGGAGTGCTCTCAAGGTGATTGCGATGAGAATTTTATCATCCACCATTTCACCGAGTGCTAATAACTCCAATCTTAGCTTAGCCACGTGATGTAAGAATTCCTCCACTTTCTCGTCCCGAACCCACAGAGAGGGTGTGTGCAGCTTGATTCGAAGATGAAGTATCTTCGTCTGATTTTTGGCTTCATAAATGGTTTCCAACTTGTCCCAGGCCTCCTTGGGTTTCTCCACATTCCTAACATGTGGTTGCACATCGTCACTAATACTGAGCATTATCAGCATCAAGGCTTTAGCACTAGCCATTTCATATTTTATTAGTTCATCGGGGTTTGGGAGTGGGCACAAGACCTGTGACAATTCCCCATAATCCTTCAAACTAAAGGATTGTCTTCATTTTTGTCTTCTAGGCACAAAATTGGACCCTTTGAGAAACTGAGCATCGGACATAAGTAACTTTGGAGCAGACATCGTAATAAAAAAAATATTTATTTATTTGAAGAGTTATTACAATTTTGACTCATTGATGAGAATTACTTGCTCATAGATGCTCGTGATATTCACGTGTTATGAGATGGTGACGCTTTGTAGGGTGTTCTTCTTCATCGTCATAGTTGGTGTCATACCCGACTTCTAATTCTTCCCGTACTCACTTTGCTTGGTAGCTGATGTCGAAAAGAAAGTATTCAAGAAGTCCTTCTCAAACTAGCTTGTCGAATGCAAGATTTTCGGTATTCCAAATCTTGTTCAGCAAAGAAAAGTAGAACCTGAAGCTCTCAGGGAATTCTTCATGGTGTTCTCTCATTGACGAGTTGATATTCTAGCTTTTTTTGTGGAGACCATGTTATTAACGCTCTCAATTGAGTTGTCTACACTTGACATTCGACAAAAAAAAATTGTATGATGTGCTTCTTGTCTTCTTTTTCATCATGTTAAGGTGCATTCTGACACTAATGACACTATATATATATATATATATATATATATATATTTTAAAATATGACCTTCAGGCTTCACAATGCCAAATTGTTCTCTTCTCGAGCCACTCTCACTCCTCACGTGGGATTCATTTATTCTACGTTGTAGATGCTTTGTTGCTTATTCTTCATTTTTCACGCAACAGTGAGACACATGGATGTGAATTTGCACAATCTCCCATGTAGTAGGTTGTAGAAGACTTCCACGTAGATTTTTTTAACGTGGTTTTTCTAATACTCCTCCACGCAAAGCAGATGTCTTCACCAAATGAAAAATATAAGCCACATTTTTTCCAATACTCCTCCATGCATCTCCTATCCATGCTGGTTGAAGGAATCTCCACTCATCTCCGATTTCCATGTAGTAGCTTATTTTTTGTAGTGGCTGCAAGAAAAGATGAAAGAAAATACATAAAATACAAGTGGATTCCCACATTTCCTTTACGCAGCACCAGGTTTCTAGGACAGTAGCGAAAGCAACAAGCTTAATATTAAATTACCACGCATAGTCCAACCAATACAAAGTCGCTCCAATTTATCTATTCCTCCACGCAGTAGGTGGAAACCTCCACTATTCAGCACAGAAAACAAGAAAAAAAATGTGCAGGTATAAACAGTGCCTTTTTTAATGTCCACGTGTAAAACAAAATGTTTTATCATCTTTTGCGTAGGTTTAAACAAAAAAAAAAATTCTTCTCCACGCATGGCTCTCCAACTTGCTGATGGAACAGTCCTTCCTCCACGTGAGCCTCTTGTAGATTGAAGACTTCTTCCATGCACAGGTAGAGATCAAGAAAGCTCTAATACCAAATTGTAGGAGGCAAGAAAGGAGAGAAGAATGTGGAGTGAAGTACTCTACACACACTTGTTTTATTATGAAGAAGTGCATACAATATATAGGAGAAATAATCAACTACATTCCCCTAAACTGAAGGAGGAATATTTGGATGAAGGAGAGAGAATAATGGAATACACCTAGAAGGAGAAAATAAAGGGATAAAACAGAACATTCTCTCCTAAAAATATAAACTATTCAACGTATGCTAACAAAGGCTCGAGCTAAAGACTCGATTAAACATTAAAGACCCCTAGTTCCTAATGCCTAAGATACACTCAAAGGCGTACAAACATTTTTTATCAACAAAATGATAGTAAAGTGATTTTAAATTGTTTATCTCATCACAGGATGAAGGATATTCTCGTAATGAAATTGAAAATGCCACTAAACTATCACATGGATGATATCTTGTGTGATTCGGAGGGATTTTAACACAAGATTGCAATAGGAACAAGAAATACTATTTGCAAACATTCTGAAATAAAGCAAACACAAATTTTCCCAAGATTAACATAGATTAATTTGAAGTTGATTAGATTCATCAGACAGGGGAAGGTTTTCTGAACAATCTCAGAGCTTGTCAATGGTTGTACACTTGCAACCAACTTGATATGATTAAATCTAAAACATAAGAGATTAACCGGCTTCTCAGATGGTCTCTCAAGAAGATGGACTTTCTCAAATTTTCTCATAAGAATTCAACCCCCAACCATTTGCATGACTAAAGCATGCTTTTTATAACACTCAATTTACATCCAAGCTTTCCCCAAGAAAATAATATTCGAGGAACCTTTGTTTGTTACATGTTTGATCACGATTTCCAGAAAATGAGGTTTAACAGGTTTGCAACAAAAAGTTGCCATTTGTTCAAAAAGGTGAATCATTACAAATATTTCCATAATTGTTTTAATCAGGGCACCCATCATATCCTTTGGCAATATGTTTTTCATCCTTTACACGTGCAACCTCCATCATTTCATCCTTTTCCTATTTCTTTTCTCTACAAATTTGCTCGCATCCAACTTCTCTGCTAATTCACATTTTCCCTATGCTCGAGCAATTCCAACTTCAAAATATCAACCTTTACATTCCTTGGACTCACAAATTAAGCTCTAAATCCATTCAATTGCACTTTGAAGAAAAAAATGACAAGGAATTTCATCAAAAAATGATTAAAATCAATGTGTATTTGCATCTCCTAGAGTCTTGGAGCATAAATGGTGGCAAAATCAGATGCAATGCACAACAACCATTGATTCTTCCCTTTCTCAACTCTAGATTAGAGCCATCCACATGGAAAAATCTGATTTGAAGCGGGTCAGGGGCTGCCTTTTATATTTTATGAATTTTGGAGAAAACACACAATTTTCACATTTTGCCCCCGCCCCTCTACCTTTGAAATATGGGATCAACACGTGGCTTAATCTAGGCCTTTGATGGAGTTGCGACTCATTTATGCAATTTTACCCTTTTTAACAAAAAGGAAAAATTTCCAATTTTCCTCCGCCGACCCACCTTCCCGATTTTATCTTTTGATGCGAGCCCCAACGGAGTTGCGGGTCAATTTACAACTTTTCTTCCTTTTTACAAAAGGGCAAAAAAATTCAAAACACCCCGACGACCCGCCTTCCGCTTCTAACTTTGAAACATGCCACGTGTCCTTCTTCAGGGTCAAAGTAATACTTTTCCTCAATGGGTCATGAATCAATTTATAACTTTGCTCCTTTTTACAAAAGGGTAAAAAACTTCAAAATGTTCCACCGACCGCCATCCCACTTGTAACTTGAAAAACTGCCACATGTCCATCTTCGGGGTAAAAGTAAGACTTTTCCCTTGTCGTTTCATATTTTTTGAATAGCCAATTAGATGTTATCGGGGTCACGGAGCCAATTTGGTATTTTTACAAATGATGAAAAAAGTGGAAAATTTCAACAAAAATACCCACCGGGCCGCATCCAATCAGAAAGGACCATGTTTCCACAAATGTTGGGACAAAAATTGACATGGAAAACAAAACATGATTGTGGAAAAAAGGAAAGGGAAAAACCCAAATTTACGCCCAAGTTACAAATTATTTCACATGGACAGAGGAATGGAAAACAAATTTTGGACTTAATGTGATCCTCGACAAAAGGAAAGGAATGATCATGGCAACCAAATGAAGGAAAGAGATTTCACACATCAATACGGGGAGATAGAAAATATGACAGAGCCCACAGATTGAAGAATTTCTAGAGCAAACAGGGCGTGATCAAATTGAGCACCAACACTCCTAAGGTAGTGCTCCATGGGAATCCAAAATTAAACATAGTGTAAAATCCTCTTGGTTGGGCACACATGTAGAGTGAAGAGTGTTAGGTGGAAAAGATCGCCAACTACCCTTAAAAATCACCTTTGAGGGTAGGGATCATAAATGAACCCAATACCCAATCTCAATTTTCGTTTTGGTTCTATGGTGCAATACTACCGAACAACATTTTAGTGAATGATTAGTTTGTGAAAACATAACCATAAGATGATGTGCTTGGAGAAAGGTGAAATTTAGATCATTCTTATAAGGATCCATGTTGTGTAAACTCTAATTTGATCCTTAACCCTTTAAACGATGGAATACTCCATATTTCTCTCCCACTTGTTCTATTATGTAATGGATGTATGATGTGAAACTTTTTGTAGTGCCCACTTCCCTTTGACACTTTTAGATATTGATCTTGATATTGTTGATCTTATTATGGACACTATTATGTTTTGTTTTAGTATGATGGTTAGATGTTAGATCATGGATTATTATTGATCTGGATTCAGTTATTATGCATGATGGTTATTAGAGACATTTTTATATGTGGATGATGATATACTATTTGACATGGACATATTATAGATGTTGATTTGGACTTATGACATTGGATATTTTGAGTAGACCTAGTATGGAAGATTATTGATGATGATATAGTTGATTAATTAAATTAAAATGATAATGTTGAATTCTTGATATTGTTGTGATTCATGTGTTTAGATGATCTTGAGATGTTGTTTATATCATTTTGAATGTTCTGATATGGCCATGAGGCCAAAGGAGGTATTTACATTTTGCAGGTTAAATATCACAACAATGTTGGGGGACTGGAGACTAACCATATTGAAATTTTGGGTGAATTCAACAAGGTCACCATGGCAACTGTTGTGTGTTGTGTGTGTGTGTTGTATGTTGTTAGGGATTTCCATGGGGAATTTCCATTATATGTGACCATGGGTTTGTGTAATTTATTAATGTATTCCTTTATTAATGTTGCATGTGTTTATTTGTGATGTGTTACCCTCTTCTTTAGTTATTATGTGTTGTGTAATGTTGTGGTTAATCATGTGTAAAAATAAATAAATCAATATGTCATAAGAATGTAATAAATGAAGTTGTTGATTTTAAATGTTAATGTTGTAAGAGTGTGTAAGAAATGTGTAAGAAGGTGTAAGGGATATGTAAGAGTATGTAAGATAGATTTTGGAATGTTAAACACTTCATCCTCTTAGGAATTCGAATTTGTCCTTGGAGGCTAAATTTGGAGGCTTGTGGGACAAGTTGAGCTTGTCCCACACCTCTTAAAATGATTCACCAACCATACCTATGGTTTGGAGGTTAAATTTAGGCCTTTTAAAATATTTTGAAATGACTATTTGTAAGTTTTAATTGCACTTCTCTTACATGGTTTTAATTTAGTCCTTTGGAGTATGGGTTATTTTGGAGTGTGTAAGTGAATTTTGTCATTTTATTTATTGTGTTTAGGTGCATGATGTTGAATTTACTCTTGGGGTTGAGGAAGAATGATGTGGCATCCCACATGGATCCACATCATCCTCTTCTCTTCCCTCTCCTTTAAATTCAAAACTCCTTGCTTGTTTTTGGTTGTTGAAACTTTGTTCATTCCTCTTGGGGTGCATTTTTGCTTGTTATTTTGGGAGCTTGTTGTGGAAGGAGTTGGAGCCTTTTTGCATGCTTGGAACATTGTTGATTTTGGACTGCACTTTGACATTTGGAAAGCTTGTGGATCTTGGAACAAACTCCATTATGGAGAGGTAGGAACTTGAGCCTTTTAGAATGTTTTCTTTCTCTTGCATGCATGTATGAAATGGTGAATGTGTTATGTGTTCTTGGCTGGTTGGGTAGATTGCTTAAGACATGGTGTAGGAGAAGGCTATGGGGATTTCAAATGGGGGGCATAAGGGAATGCCAATGGCATCTGTTTTTATTGTGGAGGGAGCTTTGGTTTGGGATCCACCTGGAAAAGAAATAGCTTGCATTTCTTACTCTTGGGGGGCATAAGGGAGAAACTTTGGGGGCATAAGGAGGGGTTGGGAGGCATAAGGTTTATGGGTTTGATATGTGATATTGGCGGTATGACTGTAGGTGGATGCCCAATTCCAAATAGGGAGGCATAAGTAGTTTCCCATAGTTCCTTTCTCTTGTTGGCTTGCTTGATCAAGCCTAATTTTTGTGTGAATGGTTTCAAATGCAGTTGTGAACTACTATTTTTGCTTGGACTGTGTTTTCTTATTGTTCATGCATGTGAAAGAATGTTCTTGGTTGTTGTGGAAGCCATTATTGCCATGTGTTGATTATCATCTCCTATTCAATATGGTTGGGGCTTGGGGGCCAATGAGGAAGGATGGCTTCTCCCTTCTCATTGGATGTCTTGGTTGGGTGGAGAGCATTGCCTTTCCCCCTTCCTTGTTGTGATCAAAGATGAAAAGATGGAGAACTAGCATGTTGTTGTTTTGGAGCAAGAAGAATATATAGTTTGACAATCCCATTCTTTTGAGCAAGTTCATTGTAACCCTTCCCACCTTGAGTGGATGAGTTGTATAATATTTGTAATGTGAAACCATGTGCATTGATAGAGGAAAGATTGAACTTAAATGGTGAAATGTAAAGAACTATCTTCCATTTTCTGTTTTGGAAAGGAACAAGAAATAGTGTTGTATATTTTATATACTGTATTGAAATCAAATGGAAAAGTGATAAGTTGTAAAGTTGTATTGGAATATGAATAAAGGATTGCATTAGTTTTCAAAATTGTATTGTGTATTGGAATTGATTTGCTGTCAAAGAATGAGATTGTTGTTTGAAAAAAGAAGAATGTGTATGAAGAAGGACAATGTTGTGATTTCTCTTAAAATGTATATTAGGATTGAAATCAGAACTACACTTTAACTTAGAATTGAATGGTTTATTTAACAAGAAAATTTATTGGACTAATTTAGAAGCTATACACACATTTAAATGACAAAATTGATATACAAATTTAAAAAAGTAGTTCACTGTTATAAACTTCATTTTGGCAATTCATATTTTAATAAAAATGAGCAGTTCAAACTTGCACAAACAAAAAGATATGAAACATTGAAATTCAGACTTGGTAAGTCCTAAGGAACTCAAATTTACCATAACATTTAAGAAATAACTTTCAAACTTTATAAAAATCCAATTTTGAACTTGCACAATCGTTTTTCTGTCTATTGTCAAAAAATACAATCTTGATTAAATTGAACAAATCTACTTCCCTAAAACACTCTAAACCCTCCCTAGATCAATACTCCATGTCTGTTTGACATGTTGAGTGAAGGAGGAAACCAAATTTGATCAAATTGAAAAGTTGAAAATTGTCAGTTTGCAAATTAAAATCCTGCAGATTCGATTTCACAAAATTTACCACTTAAACTTCATCAAATTCCCAAATTGATGACTTTTATGTAAATAGGGCATCGAGAGATTTCTGAAAAGTCTTGTTTTCCCAAACTGAGCTCTCTAGCTCAAGTTATGGCCATTTGAAGTTTTACTTCAATTTGGCATTCAAAAAGTAATAAAATTTAATCTAACTGTTAAAAATTTAAATTTTAAACTTTGGAAAATTTTCCAAAAAGGTCCATGGCCCCCACCATCCCACAACCAATCGGGACCTGCCACGTGGCACATCGGTGGGGTAGACTGAACTAAAATTTATCCTTTTGAAAATTTTGACTTGGGAAAAATTTCCTTTTTCCTCGCCTCGGGCGTAGCCAATCAGAGCGTGCCATGTGTCCTCTAACGGCTATGGTAGAGGTGTGGTTTGTTTTTAACCCTTATCCCTTTTGAAATTTTTTTGGAAAATTTTCCTTTTTCCTCCGCCGGCCCGCAGCCTATCTGAGGGTGCCATGTGTCTTCTTGGGGCTACGATAGAGGCACAAATTTCCTTTCAAACTTAACCTTTGAAAATTTTGGGGAAAAATTCCATTTTGGCCCCATGGCCCGTAGCCAATGAGAAGGTGCCACGTGGCACCTGGGGGGTGGTAGCGGGTAGGGCGGAACCCCTTGTTATTTTGGTTTTGACCCTTGGGAAAATTTTGAAGATTCTCCCCATGGCCCACAACTCTGCTTTTCCCTTGGCCTTCTCTTTCTCCATGGGTGCCGGGCGCGTCCTTGCATCCCCTTTTTCCTTGTTGTCTCTTAGCGGCATAACTCGTGACACAAGGATCCCGCTCGCTCGGGCGCAACCCCTCACCCTTCTCTGCTTTTGCATCGAGGACTTGACGCATGTCCTCTATCGGGACTGTGAGGCACAAAGGAATGTTTTCCCTTGTGTCTTTAGCCCACATTGGAAAAATTCCTAAGCCACCTGCGACCCTCAACCCGTTCAAGGTACTTTCTCCTCCTCTTGACACGTGTCCCCCTAGAGAAAAATTGACCCTAGAACTCCTCCCGGCCTTATCTTGAGTTCTATAAGGAGTTAGGAGGACTTCTTTATATCACCGGAAAGGTGAGAAAATTTCCTATCCATTGGGAATGGTTTAGGAAATTTTGGAAGCATTAAATAGGAGAAAAATCTAGTTGAATATCTGAGCCTGTTAGAGAGCAAGCATGGGGTAAATTACTCCCTGAACCTAACTAAAACATATAACCCTAAAATTTGAACCTTGTGAACTTGAAATTGTTAATGAAGGAAAACATAGGTTGTAGTAGTTTGGATTTGTTCCGAACCTGATTAGTGTAAATTGATGTCTTGCAACCTGATTGTAGACACTCAAAAAAAAATTATCCCCTAATTTTTCTAGCTAACCCTAGGTTGTTTCTTGGGTCTCAAGTGGTTGTTTAAACGGGAATTACAGTTTGGTATCAGAGCAGTGGTTCAAAGGTTTGGACCATTGGGCACACTAGAAAACTTGAGACATGAAAACTTAAACCTAGTACACTTGTAAATTTATAAAATGACTTAGTAAAGTAAGACTTTTTCCTACCTCTTAAATTTTGCCTTAATCAAATCATGACAGGGACGCAGGGTGATTTTAATTTTTTTTCCAAAGTATCCAAAAAGAACAAGTTAAAAAAACAAAACCACCTTGCCCCATCTAATTAGAAGAAGCCACGTAAGTACAAAAAGAACCAATCGAATTAAGCGGAGCTACTGAGACCAAATTTGCATTTTTGCCAAAAAAGAAAAAAGTGACAAGTTATAACATTTTCCTCCATCCACTAACCAACCAAAAGAAGCCACGTGACCACCGAATGTTGAGGAATAATTTTGATAGAAAAAGACACCCTGGGATCATTAAAAACACAAATTCACCATTCATGCCCGTAATCCTATTTTTCACTAAGGATGAAGATTTTGAAACAAAACCAAGTGAATCATGGTTCTGAGCATCTTTCGACCATGGATTTGGATTTTCAAAGACATAAAAATATAAATTGATCATTCTCGAGCTTCCATGGTTGGGGAAAAATAGGAAAAATGGCAGAGCCCGTGGATTTTGAAGAAATTAGGGAAAAATGGTGTGAGATCAAGACAAGCACCAACATCAGCTCCGACTCGGGGATGGGCACTCCCTGTGAGTGCCACAAGAACAAATAGTAGACCAAGTTCCAAGAACAACCATTGGGAAATAGATTTGAAGAGAAAGCTAGCGTAGTGGAACAACCACAACCATCCTCTAAAAAAATTGAACTGAGAAACCAGAAAAACCAAGTCACCGAGGACCAGAACGAGCAAAAACACAAAAGATAGAAAACAAACCAATGAACTATACACTGTATAGGTAATGCCCACTTTGATTCTGGGGAATCAATCTAGGAAATGCTTTAAGTGCCTGCCATTAACATGTAATTCAAGTAATTCACCATCCAAATCCTTCAAGAAGAAGGTATGCTCACCAATCCGAATGTCAATGGAGTAAGGGCCCATCCATAGTGCATCAAATTTTCCATGCTTTCCCTTGTCTTCATGTCTACTATCCCACAACAACACAAGATATCTAATGTCGAAAGCTTTGGGAGTGACCTTGTTTTCAAATAATGTCTCAATTTTCTCTACGAACTTCACATGCCTTTGGTGAGATGCTCTCCTTTCTTCATCAAGTTCAACAACCAGTTAATGCAAGCCTCATATGGAATAAATTCTTGATCTTCCAGTTGTTGAATGGTGATATGAGGATAGTTGTATGTGCATAGGCAATAGATCTTGAGTTACATACACCAATTCAAATGGAATTTTTCAACGGCTCTTTTAATAGTAATTTTGTCAGCCCAAACAACGAACTTCGGTTGTTGACCCCATTTATTTTGTTCGAGATCCAAGGTTCTTGATAATCTTCAACAAATTTTTATTACTAGACTCATCTTGTCTATTTCCTTGGGAATTGTAATTAGAGGCATATGTCAATTTGATCCCGTATATTGTACACATTGCCACCAAAGGTTTATCTTTGAAGCTCATAGCATTTTCAACAACAACTTTACTAGAACTCCAAACCTACATATGATATGGTTCAACATAAAATCCATGACAATTTGGTGTGTTGCTCTTTTGGTGGGGATTTCCTCCACCCACTTGGTGAATTAATTAGTGGCTACAAGAATCCATTTATGGCCAACATTTGAAGGGTCTAAAATCTCACCAATGAAACCCATTCCCCATTACTTGAATGGGGCTTCATTGATACAAAGCTACAAAGGTAGGGAACACAATCTTTCAGTCTTCAAAGAAGCATTGACAACTCTCACATATTCTAACCAAAAGAGTTTTATCCTTGAAGAGAGTTGCCACCAATTACCATCCCTCAAGATCTTGTGTGATGTGACTCTTCCAAAAAATTCCCCCATAAAATCCTCCATGAATATCAACAATTATCTTGGGGCTTCATCTTTAGTAATGCACCTTAAGAGTACTCCTTAGGGTTCTTCCAAGCTAACTCATAATAAGTAATGGCATATTTATGGGAATCTAACTTAAGGTCTTTTTTTCTAGTTTGTTCTCAAATTCTCAAGGCAAGTATAGATGTATGAGATAAAAAATTACATCTTTGTACCACTCAGAACTCATCAATTTTTCAAAAACATCTACCCTTCCTTCTTCTACCTCATTCACCTCAATAGTATGTAATTTTCTCTCAGCCATGAGCTTAGCCAAGCCCAAACCTCTCACTAAATTCATGGTTTGGATATCCATGTCATATTCTTGCAACTTGTTCACCCATCTACATATTTTGCTTGAGACTTCCATCTCTGATAAAATGTCTTTCACCATAGTATGGGGAACATAAGCAACAATTTTAGAGCTCAAAATGTAAGGCCTGAAAACCTTTGTTGATTTTACCAAGGAAAATTCTTATTTCTCCACAATAGTGTATTTCAACTTGCCCCCTGCAATGCCTTACTAAAAAAGGCAATTGGCCTCTTAACCCCTTCATCATCTTTTCGCAACAAGATAGATGCAATAGTGTTTTTTGAAGCAAAAGAAAATAGTTGGAAAGGCTTCTTATAATCTAGAGCTACTAAAATAGGGTAATTCTTTAAGGCCTCCTTAATCCCATTGAAATATTGAATGGCATCCTCATCCCATTTGATGGCCTAGTCCTTCTTGACATGCAGGTGATTGGAATATTCAACTCAACAAATTTTGATATGAATCCTGATAAATTTTATCTACCCAAAGAAGGATATGAATCCCTTCTTGGTTCTTGGAATCGGGACCTTTTTGATGGCCTCTACCCTTTTTGGGTCAATCATTACCCCTTCTCGTGACACAATGTGATCAAGCAATTTTTCGTTATGTACTCGAAATGGCACTTGGGATTGAGTGAAATGCCATATTCTCTACATCTTATCAAGCATTTTCTCCAAGTGCTACAAATGATCACCTCTCTTCTGGAGAAAATAGTTACATCATCTTGGTAGACAACAATAAAATCATTTATGTAATCAAGAAAAAGCAACATGCATTGTTCTCTGAAAGGTTTCTCTAGCATTCATCGGACCAAAGGGCATCGACATATACATAAGTCCCCCAAGGAGTGGTAAAGGCTATTTTAATTCTTTCTAATTCCTTCACCACAACTTGGTTATAACCAGAGAGAAGTCATCCAAGGTATAAAGTAGCTCGGAACCGGTCCACTAGTCATTTGACATGTTTTCCATGATTCATAAAGGATTCGTGAGAACCAATATAGTGAAAGAGGAATTTGTGAGAACCGATGTCGAAAAAAATGCACCAAAATGAAGTTTCACTGATGGTAATGTCAAGCTCCAATGCAATAAGAAAGATTCAAACAATGGAAAGAAAATGCAAATAAGAAAAGCAGTGTGCTCATGCTCATAGATCGAAATACGAAGTACAAATAGCGGTGTTGTGTGACCCCACGCCTAAACAAGGAAAGAATATTAATGAGGCCATCGACGCATATGACATGATCGACGCATATGATTCCACTAAAGGAGGAGCTACAATTCTAAATAAGGAATGTAACTCTTATGATGTAATGATGCAAATGACAATGACAAATTCTATGACAGAATCTGACACTTTTCATTTGACTTCCTAAGACCTATGACTCTCACAAGGTGAGATGACTCACCAGGTGATGTCGATGATGACTAGGCATGTCACACACACCAACAAGTAGAAGGTTGTTTCAAGAGTTGGGAAAATATAATTTAGAAGGAAGAAGAATTTGGAAGGTTGTTGGAGATCAAGCATCAAGAAAAGATATCTCCATTCTTTGAAACCGATCGGCCTGTGATTGAAGATGTCAATACTTCCTCAAGTACTTCAATCGAGTAGTCTCTTTGTTGAATATAATTCTCCATCTAGAGAGGGTACTTCTTTTGTATTTAAAACATTTACTTCTCAATCTACCCCGGTATTTTCCAAATCTAATATAGTTTTCCAAGAAATAGAGCCTTTAGAGGGCAGTAATTCTAAAAATTGCATCTCTATACCACACAAACCTCTCACTCCTCATCATTATGTTTCTCTTGTAAGATCACCTCCTCAAAATAATATGGCTCAGCCTCCACCTAGACCTCTATTTGTTGTTAATACTTTTGGTCCCATCAATTTTAGAGGTATGGGTGGCTATCCAAATGTTGTGCTAAAATATGTAAGAAATAGATTACCTAAGTTCCAAGGAAATAATGCAATCACTTTGGTGATCAGCACTTGAATCTCTTTTTTTGATATGATGGAGGACTTGAATTATATTTTGAGGATGTATATATTAAATTATTTATCCATACTCTAGAAGAAGATGCAAGGGACTGGTATAAATCTATGCTAGATAATTCCATTGACTCCTGGAAAGAAATGAAGAATGCTTTTAGAATGCAGTATGGTGATAAAAAAAAACCTAGGTTTCTTTTATCGAGTTTGAAAATATAAAAATAATCCTAATGAATCAGTCCATGATTTCAATACAAGATTTAACAAAACATTGAGAAGACTTCCTATTAATTTGAGGCCATGTGATGAATCATATCGATAAAGTATTTAGATGCATTAGATAAGAAATCTCCTTACTATTTGAGGGATAAGAACCCTGGAAATTTGAGGCATGCCTTTACCATGGCTCTCGCAAATTGAGAACAACATTAAATCAGTTTGGGAAATCTCCTACGATGGAGGGTGTTAAACTGATCAACCCCGAGACACCTCAATCAAGTAAGGTTGTGGATCTTGCGGAAGTTGTAAAGACTTTGGTCAGGCAGTCAAATAAATCTCTTACAAGCTAGCTTGAGCGAGAGAAAGGAATTGGACAAGGTTCTCAAGGTCAAGCATAAGGCAACAAAAAAAGACAAACATGCAAATCATCCTAGAAATGATCATAGGTCTGATGACCAAGGTAAAGGACCCATGGGAGCTAGACAACCCCAAGCTATGGAAAATAGAGTAGTGCCTAATCCTCTAAATGCCAAAGTTGTTGTTGTTGAGGAGACAAATGAAATTGATTGGTGTGACAATTGTTTCTTACCCCACCTTCCTTGTGAAGTAGATCATTAAGTTGAAGAAGCTGATGATGATGACAACACTGATGATGATGCATGCATGGTGGACTGCTCTACAAGATCATAGAAAGGAGAAACTTCAACTGAAGTAATAAGTGCAAGAACTACTGCAAGTATTTGGGACTGCATTCACTAGGTACCTCTTCTTCCTCCCTCTCATGATTTAGAAATAGATATGGTACAAGCACTTGAACTTTCTAATAATTATTTTGAGTACCTAAGAGCTCTAATGATTAAGAAGTACGATGGAGGAATCCCATCAGAAGAGGATAGACAGATTTTAATGAATGTTTTTATTGCCTAAGAAAAAGAGTATAACACAAGAAGTAAAGCATGTTAAAGGGGTAGGGCCCTAAGCCAAACCAAAGACCCAGTTCTCACCAATGTCCCAAAAAGATACTCCAAAGAAAGATACATCTGGAAAAGTCCTTGTTGTCTCAAGTAGAACTGGTGTTCCCACCCATTCCTAAAATGTGAAAAATCTTGTGCCATCTGATGAGTTTGTCAATATTTCTCCAAATGCTACTTTTCCCAAATACATTCCTTATGACATTGCCCAAGTCTTCAATCAGATCAAGATTTATGTCCCAATTGTTGAACTGCTTAGGATTCTTGGGCAAAAGAAGAGGGCTTTTGAGTATTTGGGATTGGAAGAAGATAGGAGTGCCCAAGGCAAAAATATAAATAATGTAAACACTCCTCCTCCAACCATTACAGACCTAGAAAAACCACCAACATTGGAGGAGATAGTTGAACCACCTAAAGTTTATTTGGGAACATATTTTGTTGAGTCTCATTAAATGTTGATCCATTTTTACAACACCGATTATTAAAGACACACTGCTACACAATTATATATTTGATTCCGGAGCATCATGCAATGTTATGCCTCTGGAAGTCATGAATGAATTGAACATTAAAGTGATAGCAGCCTATGGCAAGTGTAATGTAATGGATTCTAGAGAGGTACCTGTTGTAGGATGTGTAAAAGGATTGGTGGTAAAACTTACATCTTATCTGGGTAAGAACTTGATACTTGATGTTGTCCTTGTTGATTGCCCTGCCAAATGGGGCATGTTGATATCAAGAAAGTGGGTTGCAAGTGTTGGTGGAAGTGTTCGGATGGATATGTATTTTTCCACCATTCCAATTGAAGGAAGCCTTTTAAAGTCAGTATGGAGAGAAGAAGATGTTCCACCTCATTGAAGATCCCAATAATGATTCTTATGAAGTTTTGTATGTTGATAACTTTATTGGATTAGCTGATGGAAAAGAGCATAAGATTCATCAATGTAAATGTATTGAACAAGTAGGTTTACCTTAGACCTTGTTATTTGATGGAGCTTGTTCCAAGTTTTGAAATGGTGCTCGCATTGTTACGATTTCTCCGTGCCAAGAAGATTTTGTATTTTCTTTCAAAATTAACTTTGAATGCACTAACAACATTTTTAAATATGAAGCATGTTATTAGGATTGATAATTGCATGGAAATATGGTATAAAGGATATCATTTTCAAAGGGGATTAAGAATTGATTTTCAAGCAAATTAGAAACTCGTATGCTATTAAAAATTAGAGAATGAAACAATACAAGCATGCAGTCTGGGATTTGATCGAAATGTTTGACTCTTTTAATATTGTGCACCATGATAGAAAGTTTAATGCTGGTGCAGACAAGTTAGCAATGCTAGGATCCAAATTTGGAAATTATACAGTGTCTCCATTTTGTGAGTATGATGTTGAAATACTAACAAGGCCATCTATCCCTGATAACATTAAAAATTGGCAAGTGTTTGATGATGATGCCCAGGTGAAATGGTTTCTACAAAACCAAGGTGAGTTTGCTAACAAAAATATAGATTGGGAACTAATGGTGTGTGTTGTTGAAGGAAAGGAAACTTTATTTGGAAAATACATCATCCAACTGAAGACAAACATGATTCCCAGAGGTTTGGTGGCTCTTGAATCAAACTTTGATAATGTTGATTACATTATTAAAAGAAGTATGTCAGTTTCAAGAGATGTGGAAGAGCACAACCTAGGCACAAAGGAAAAACCATGTAAAATCTAGTTAGGAAGCAATCTCAACAAGGAAGAGAAGCAGTCCTATGTTCAATTGCTAAATAAATATCAAGACTGCCTAGCTTGGTCTTACTTTGATTTGAAGGCATACAGGGAAGATTTTTTTCAACATGAAATTCCTCTCGGATCTAATGTCGCCTTTCAAGAAAAATATAGGCCCATCAATCCACTCCTTTCTTTGAAGATGCAAGAAGAACTCAAGCAGTTGAGGGATGGAGGGATCATTTAGCCCACAAGGTACTCATCTTGGGTTACAAACCTAGCGCTGTTAGAAAAATGAATGGTGATATAATTTTTGTGTAGACTTCATGAACTTGAATAAAGCATCATTGAAAGATAATTACCCGCTACCAAACATGGAGAATATGCTACAATTGGTAACTAGTTCTAAATTGTTATCCACACGGATGGTTTCTCTCGGCTATAATAAAGTTGTTGTGAAAGAGTAAGAAAGAATAAAGATTTCCTTTAGCACTCTTTGGGAACTTATGTCTATTTCAGGATGCCTTTTGGCTTAATGAATGTTGGAGCAACTTTCAAAGAAGCAATGGATGTAGCATTTGCTAGTTATATTAATGAATTCATTGTTTTTTATCAATATGATGTAACTGTGTTTTCGAGAAAAATAAATGATCACTTGCAACACTTGTAGGGAATGCTATTAAGGTGTAGAGAGTATGGCATATCATTAAATCCTAAGAAGTGCCATTTTGGAGTGCAAAAGGCAAAGCTGGTTGGTCACATTGTATCAAAGGAAGGGGTCATGATTAATCCGAGAGAGTGGAAGCCATCAACAAGGTTCCAATTCCAAGAACTAAGAAGGGATTTCAATCCTTCTTTGGACAAATAAATTTTATCAGAAGATTTGTGTCTAACTTTGTTGAGCTAACCATCCCCATTACTAGCATGCTGAAGAAGGACCAAGTTATCAAATGGGAAGAAGCTTCCATTCAAGCTTTTAATGGGATCAAGGAAGCACTAAAGCATGCCCTTGTTAAGCAGCTCAAAATTACAAAAATCCTTTTCAAGTGTTTTTTTGCTTCATAAAACACCATTGCATCTGTCTTATTGCAAAAGGATGATGAAGGGGCTGAGAGAACAATTGCCTTTGTCAATAAGGCATTGCAAGGAGCTGAGTTTAAGTACACCATCATGGAGAAGAAAGCATTTTCCTTGGTGAAAGCAACAAAAATTTTCAGACCCTACATATTGAGCTCTAAAGTTGTTCCTTATGTTCCCACACCATGGTGAAAGACATCTTATGAGAGATGGAGGTCTCAAGCAAAAGATGTAGATGGGTGAACAAGTTGCATGAGTATGACTGGATATCCAAACCACAAAATTAGTAATACGTTTGGGCCTAGCTAAGATTATGGCTGAGAGAAACTTGCAAACTATTGAGGTGAATGAAGTAGAAGGAGAGAGGGTGGATGTCCTTGAAAAGTTGGTAAGCTCGAATGGTAGAAGGATCTAATTTTTATCTCAGACATCTATGCTGCCTTGAATATTTGAGTAAAAATCAGAAAAGAGCTCTTAAGTTATCCTCTCAAAAATATGTCATTACTAATTTTGGGTTAGCTTGGAAGAACCCTGAGGGAGTGCTCTTGAGATGCATTATTGAAGATGAGGCCCCAAAATAATTTTTGATCTCCATGGAGGAGTTTGTGGGGGACATTTTGCTAGAAGAGTTACAACACATAAAATCTTGAGGGCTAGTTATTGGTGGCCAACTCTCTTCAAAGATACAACTCTATTGGTTAGGAAATGTGAAATTTACCAACATTTTTCTAGAAGAATGAAAGCTTTAGGATCCCTTCCTTTGTAGCATGTGTCAATTGAAGCCCCATTTAAGCAATGGGGAATGGATTTCATTGGTGAATTTTTATCCTTTCGGTCTTTGGTCATAAATGATTCTTGTAGCCACTAATTATTTCACTAAGTGGGTTGAAGAAATCCCCACTAAGAAGGAAACACACCAAGTTATCATGGACTTCATGATGAATCAAATCATATGCATATTTAGAGTGCCACTAAAATTGTTATTGATAATGCCATGAGTTTTAGAGCAAACCTCTGGGTGGCAATGTGCAAAGAGTATGGAATCAAATTGACATATGATTCTAACTACAATCCCAAGGAAATGGACAAGCTGAGTCCAACAATAAAAAATTGTTTAATATCATTAGAAGAACCTTGGAGATGAACAAAAGAAGTGGGGTGAGCAACTGAAGTTTGTTGTTTTGAAATTTGAATCATCTTTGTCAAAAGAGCTACCTTGGTAAAAGCCCATTTGAGTTGGTATATGGAACTCAAGATTTTTGTCCCTTCATTTGTAATTGTCTTCATTTCAATGTGTTCAACAAATTGAAGATCAAGAAGTTAGTCCATATGATGCTTGAATCAATTAGATTATCGAGTTAGATGAAGAAAGAAGGTCATACCATCGGCATACATGTGAAGTTCAGAGAAAAGTTGAAGAAGTTATTTGACAAGAAGGTGACTCCAAGAGCTTTCAACATTAGGGATCTTGTGCTTTTATGGGATAGCAGGCATGAAGATAAGGGTAAGCATGGTAAATTTGATGCATTATGGATGGGCCCTTATTTAATTGATATTCGAATTGGTGAAAATACCTTCTTCCTAAAAGACTTAGATGGGGAACTGCTTGAATTACCTGTTAATGGCAGAATTTGAAAAATTTCCTTGATTGATTTCTCAGAATCAAGGTATACTCCATTGTATAGTGTATAGTTCTTTGTTTTTGTTCTGATTTTGTGTTTTTGTTCATTCTGGTCCTTGGTGACCTGGTTTTGCTAGTTTCTTGGTTTGTTTTTTGGAGGATGGTTATGGTTTCTCTACTCTACAAGCTTATTCTTTGAATTCATTGCCCAATGGTCTATTTTTGGCACTTGGTCTGCTATTTGTTCTTGTGGCACTCATAGGGAGTTTCCATCTCCGAGTCAGATCCAATGTTGGTGCTCAAATTAGTCTCGCCCCATTTTTCATTGAAATTCTTTAATTTACGGGCTTTGTCATGTTTTCTATCTCCTGTATTGATGCATGAAAACTTTGTCCTCCATTTGGTTGCCATGATCAATCCCTTCCTTGGTCAAGGATCACTTAAAAGTCCATAATTTGTTTTTCATTCCTCTGTCCATATGAAAGAGTCTGTAACTTGGGCGTAAAACTCAATTTTTCCTTTCCTTCCATTTTCCACAGCCACGTTTTGTTGTCCCTATCATTTGTGTCCCAAATATCTGTGGAAACGTGATTGGATGTGGCTTGGAGGATCACATTTGGGCCTTATATCATTTCCAAACTCTTTGTCCGTGAAGAAAGATTCATTTCGGGCTCAAATGGTGATTTTCTTGCATTTTACGGTTTGCTTGACGGGTGTATTTTTCCTGGTCAAATTCATATCTCAACATCAGTGGGAATGTGGCCCTTTCTGGCTAGATGCAGATTGATGGGGCACTTTAAAAACTCTAAGGATCACTTCAACTCAAAAATTTTCCACGAGAAGGGTGGTGCTCATAAAAAAATTGCCTTTTGGTTTGGCCTTGGAGTTGCACCGGGGGGACACATGGAGGTTTCCGCTACCTTTCTCGAGACTTAGACAATTTTTATGCAGCCTGGTATAGTTTTGGTAGACCATGGACACGTGGAGAATAGGCACTCATTTCAAGATCCGCCTCAAGGTCCCACCTTAACAATTGGGACGAGGGGAGACATCCTGGAGGCTTCCGCCGCCTCCGCTCTATAGTTAGAATTTCCAAGGAATTTTTGAAAGGCCTGGGACACGTGGAGGGACCGCGCCTATTTGGGGACCAACCCCTAAGTTTTATTTTGAAGAAGTGCCAGGAGGACACTTGGAGGCTTCCATTCACTCTACCCTTGCTTGGAATTTTCAACGGCCAAAGAAAAATGTCTTGGACCCTAGACACATGGCACCTTCCACCGAACCTTCAACTTTTTTAACAAACTCTTCCAGGATTGAGACACATGGTGAGACCACATTTGTTTGGGGTCTCTACTTTTGGGACCATCTCAAAGTGTGCCATTGAGACACGTGGAGGCTTCCGCTGGCTCCTTTTTATTGAGACTTTTCAAAGGCCAAAATGCATTTTTCTTGGGCCTAGGGCACATGGAAGGCCCACGCTTGTTTGGAAACTTGCCCCTGTACTTCTCCTTTATATTTGTGCAAAGGAAACACATGGATTAATATGATATAAAGTATAAAAGGGGCAGAATCAACGGTTGTTGTGTATTGCGTCTGGTTTTCTGCCATTTTTTCTCAAAGACTCCTGGAGACGTGAATATGCACCATTTTTCATAGTTTTTGATGAAATTCCTTGTCATCTTTTTCTCAGTAAAGTGCCATCAATGGATTGAACTTAATTTGTGAGTTTAAGGATTGTTAAGATTGATATTTTGAAGTTGGAATTGCTCGAGCACTTGCAAAAATGGGAATTACCAGAGAAGATGGATGCGGGACAAAGTTGCAGAGGAAAGAAAAGGAAAAGGATGAAATGATGAAAGTTGTAGGTGTAAAAGATGAAAAAGGTGTTGCCTCGAGAGCGAAAAGGATTACCTATCATATCCAGCTATGCAGAGCCTCGAAAAATTATTAAAAAGGGGATTTCTCACATGACAGAATCAAAATGATTAGAAGGATTGCCAAAAAGTTGTGTCATGGGATCTAGTCATTGGAGGGCCCAAGAAATGTGATCAGTTCACAATTAGTCCACCGGCTGACTTTGGATGCAAATTTTTTAAATGTCACTTTCTGAGGCAAATTGGTAACAAGTAAAGTTCCCTCGAATATTATTCTCTTTTTGGGGGAAAATTGAGTGAGAAAAATGTATAAATGCAATGAGAATACTCTTGTAAATGGTCGGGTTCAATTCTTAAGAGAAAATTTGAGAAATTCGTCTTTCTAAGAGACCAAGCCGAGATAACCTTTTATTTTCTTCGTGTTAGATTTTCTATCATGACAAGTTGGTAGTAGATATGTATAGCCATTAACGAGCACTAAGATTGCTCAGAAGCTTTCCCCATTGATGAATCTAATCAATTTTGAAATTAATTTGTCTATAATCTCTAGCAATTTGTGTCTACTTTGTTTTAACGTGTACAATTGGTTTCTTTTGTTCCTATTGCAATCTTACATTGAAATATTTGTGAAATCACACATGATCTCATCCCTGTGACAGTTTAGTGGTATTTTTAATTTCATTTCAAGAAGAACCTTCATCTTGTGATGAGATAAACAAATTTAAAATCAATTCACTGTCATTTGTTGATAAAGATTGTCTATAAGTCTTTGGGTGTACCTTAGGCATGATTAATAAGAGATTTTGGTGTTTAATTGATTCTTTTAATTCAAGCCTTCATGTTAGAGTCTCAAAGATTGTGTGAAAATGTGCTGATCTGGGCCTCCATTGAAGCACACCTTCTGGTTAAAGGAATGTCTTAACTATTCTGAAGCTTTCTGTTATTGAGTTGTCCATTGTTGTGAATTCCCTCAAATATTTGGTATAATCAAATTTATCCTGCTTCATCTCCCACCAAAATCATTCAAAAACCATGAATCCATCCTAAACTACCCTTGTTTTCCCTATATATCAACAAAGGAATAAAATCTACTTACTAAAATATGCAAAACAATCAAGATTTCTTAATGTCTTCAATAACCTTAGCCTTGTGTTGAAATTATCTCCATCTTTTAGAAGTGACAACTCTTGAGAGTTAAATTATGGAGTATTGACCGTATTTTCCCAAGGCTTTCTTCATAAAATTTGTGCAAAGAAGGATATCTCCATCTCCTTCATCAAATAGAGGTTACACTACGGGTCCTCTCACCCTGGTCGAAAGGCATGACCTAAAGTAGTGAGGATAGGTCAAATCCTCTTGAAGGTGTTATCCATCTCTCCACAAATTTGAGTGACAAAGGGCTAGTTAGATCTCATCCCCAACTACAAAATGACACACACTATGATCTATCTGTCTCTAAGCTCCATGTCCAATATGTGTTGCTACTCGGCTTGAAAAGGAGAACAAATTTGGATACCAACATGTCCTTTTCAACCACAAATAATACATTTTTGTTGGTCCTTTTGGCCTTCATGAGTATTACCTTGCTTCAAGGCTATTTAGTAGACTTAGCCTATTTTTTCCCCTTTTGATTAGAAAGTGCATGTACTTCATTTTCAATAGTTGAGTGAATAGCTTCCTCTTGTTGTAGCATATTCACTAACTCTTCAAAATTTGTTGTTTGACCAGTTATGTTTAATGTGGTCACAAAAATCATATAAGAAGGAGGAAGAGATCTTAATAATATAGGCACGAGTGATGTGTCAAATAATTCTTCTTCCAAAGCTTGAAGTGATGCATGCAAAGTTCTTTACTCTTCTAAAAAAATCAAATTTTTCAGTTGGTTGCATTTTCAAGTTCAATAGTTGACTCTGGAGATGAAGTATTGTGTTCTTATTTTTTGACTCATATATTGTTTTCAACTTATCCCAAGATTCTTTTTCTTTTTTGGTCTCACGAATATGAGGTTGTACCTCATCTGAAACACTATAAAAGATTATTAACTTTACTTTTTGATTTGCATGATCAAATGTAGCTTGTTGTGTAACATCTGTTGCAAATCTTATTAATGTACCAAAAACAACGGACCATAGATTTTCAAAATCAAGTTGTGCATGAATTTTTGTTTCCCATGCTAGATAATTATCATAACGTAAAAGTTGAGAACTAAAAAATAATTTTGGTTACACCAGTAATCATGGTCAGTTGTGAAAAGTGATAAACAATAGAAGGAAAAATTGAACATTTTTTTCCCCTCAAAGCATACACCCCCAAAAAAAAAAAAAAATTATTTTATTTATTTTGGGCTCCTTTTCAGCTATGTACTATGAATTTTGGCACTATTGGGTTACAAATTTGGTTCTATGGCCAATTTGTAAAAAAATGGTTCTCTTGGAAGATTTGAAAAATTAAGTTTTGGACTCTTTGGCCTCTTTTTAAATACAAACAATCTCTAATTTGTTTAATTTTTACAAAAAAATCTTATTAAAAGCATGACCAAGATGTAGAGCTCACAAAAACACACACTTTAATAAAAAGGCACCTCAATCCAAGGTACCAGTTGAATGTTATGGCTCTTTTAAGTTACGATTTCAATATCTTTCCAAGCCCTTTTCCAAAAATGGAAAGAAAAATTATACTTATTTTTTATAAAACCGAACGCAAATAATGACTTACATGCATGCATACTACATTTTAGGGTGCAAATGTAATTCATCTGATTTTCATATGCATTATAATAACCCTTGGACTCAACTTTCTTTTATTGTTTCTCCTTGTATTAGGGTATTTTTTTTTCTTGAGAGCAAACTTGTTTCTTCCTTTTTCCAATGCAACTTTTTGTTACACGTTGCAAATATTCTCTACATTCAATTTGTAGTCTTCGTTTTAGATGCAGGCATGTTGGAGATCATTCAAATATCCTATCTTCTACTCCTCTAGTAGATTCAGTTCATAGAGAAACTTCCATGTTTGATTGGATCTCCTTTTTTAAATGCTCAAATACAGAGAAGAGGAAGAATAAGTAATGTGGGGAGCTTGAAAAGCTTGGGTCCCCATAGATCAAAAATATTGTATATATATTTTTGTAAATGCTTCCATTTTTTTAAAAATAGAGAATGAAACAATGTCACCTTTTGCAAGAGAGTTGCATCTAGGTCTACAAGGGCTGTGATTGCACTCCAGGTGTTCTTCAACTGCAAATCAACCATGAACCGAGATGTGGATTTGGATAGGAAATGTGAAATGGCTGGGGGAATCTATGGCTCCTCCTATCTTTGTAATCTCTAGATCTCCCTAAACTTCCTTAAAACTTTCTACACTCCTCTCTTGATCAGAATATTGCTTTGATACCAAATCTTGTCTGCAACCCATATTTAATTACAGAAAACAAGACAATGCTTGCATAATTTTATTAATATGAAATCAAGCATTACAAACAAATGAGAGAGATGTAATATTTATAGATAGTGGAAAAATTCTATCTCATCCACAATATATGGAAGAAAATCAACTAATCTCTGACGAGCAAATATGCAAAAATAGCATATTGCCCCTCATGGAAATCATCCGGGAAAAAATATGCAAGATAGAACATGATCCCACAAACATTGGGATGAGAACATTATCATTTAGTTAACTAATAATTAAGGATAACTAATACATATTTACATAAGTTTAAAGTATTTAAATTAAATACTTTAACTTATTACATTTATTCAAATATCATCTAATGATGAATTAAGCTAATTTTTATTCCTAATAGATAGGTAACAAATTCTAGAGAAAAGAATAACTTAGAGGTAAAATTTGATATGTGTGAGAGGTCATATTTATGGGAAATCTCTGACTTGTTGGGATCAATCTCTCATGGTCTTTCAGAGTAACATGGTAGTTGATATAAAGTATAATTGGTGGTAGATTCTTGTTATATATAATAGTATTGAATTATGTTTATGAATGGATTACTTGGGTTATATATAACTAATGCTAACATTCCCCCTTAATACATTGTTTTTACATATGTACCCCTAAACAAATCAAACTTCACCTTGCCGAGAGGCTTGGTGAGAATATCTACAACCTGAAAATCAAGTAGGGCAGTACTGGAGCTGAATTTGGTGGTTCAAGACCTATTCACGAATGTAGTGACATTCGACCTCAATATGCTTTGTTCATTCATGAAAAATAGGATTCTTCACAAGCTTCAACACACCTTTGATTGTCGCAGTGAATGATGGGAGGTTTCTCTTCAGGAATCCCTATATCTGCAAGAATGTGACGTAACCAAATCACTTCACACACAGCTCCTCATGCGGCATGGTATTCAGCCTCAGTGGATGAGAGAGCAACAATAGTTTGCTTCTTGCTAATCCATGAGATAGGTCCAGATCCGAGATGAAAACATACCCGAAGTGGATTTCCTGTCATCAACGGATCCTGCATAGTCCGAGTCTATATATCCCTGTAAGAAGAACTGAGTGTTCTTTTGATACTCCAGACCAAAGTCAACTATACCTCGGACATATCTCAACACATGCTTTTTATTGCTATCCAATGACATTTCTTTGGCTCCTGCATAAATCTGGTGAGATAGCTCACTGCAAAGCAAAGATCTGGCCTGGTATAAGTCAAGTAAATGAGACTCCCCACAAGCTTACCTGTAGTGAGTGCCATCTACCTATGGTGAATCCTGGAATCTAGATAATTGCAAACCTTTTTCCATAGGTGTGGACATTGGTTTACAATCTGACATTCCATACTTTTTCAGGAGAGTCTTGGCATATTTCATCTGGGAGATGAAGATATGATTCTTCTTCTGCCATATCTCTAAGCCAAGATAGTAGTGAAGTAGCCCCAAATCGGTCATGTCGAAGGATTTCTTCAGATCATTCTTTACATCATCCACAAGATTGTCAGAACTTCCTGTGATCACAAGATCATCTACGTACAAAACTAGAATAACAATCTTTGTTCCTACCTTCTTGATATACAAATTTGTATCTGAGGGGCTACGAGTGAATCCATGCTGCAATAGGTGATCATCAATTTTTATATACCATGCCCTAGGTGCTTGTTTGAGTCCATAAAGTGACTTTATCAGATGACATACCTTGTGTGGTTGATGCTCATCTACAAACCCTTCAAGTTGGGCCATGTATACTTCTTCTTTGAGATCACCATTAGAAAAGCACTCTTGACATCCATCTACTGAAGTTTCCATCCATTTTGTGTTGCCAATGGCACACAAACAACTCGATGGTTTTGATCTTCGCAGTGGGTGCAAAGGTCTCATCATAGTCAATTCCTTCTTGTTGAGCATAACCCTTTGCAACAAGTCATGCTTTGTGTTTGTCGATTGAACCATCTGCCTTATATTTTGTTTTGAAAATCCATTTGCAGCCAATGGATTTCTTACCTGGAGGTAGATCGACAAGTTCCCATGTCCGATTCTAAAGTAGGGAATCATATTCAACATTCATAGCCTGTTTCCACTGTGGTTGGTCTAATGCCTCACGAACAAGTGTCAAGTTGGTGCTATCAACAACTGAACTCATGAGTGCAAAATTTACCTCATGTCTGGCTTGACTTCGTGTTCTGACTCCCGTAGAAGTACCGGAAGTGAGTTCAGGTGTGCATCCCCAATAGTATTCTGGACCCATTTCAGATGTTGGTGTTGCTGTTGCTGATGTGAAGATGTGTTTTCCAGTGTGCCTAGATCAACGAATAAGTCTCCACTCAGCTCTTCTTCTCTCTGAGAAGAATCATCTTGCCCATCATCTGGATGTGTGAGCAATCTATGTGACGAGGTCGGTACTGGATCTCCATTGTGTGGTAGGGAGTCAAAGGATGACTCATCACACACCACATCTCGACTCTCATAGATTTTCTTCATCTCAAGATCCATGAGACGATATGCCTTTGAGGTAGTACTATACCCCAAGAAAAGACATGGCAGTGTCTTTGGATCGATCTTCTTCCTTTTCTCATCTGGAACATGCATATATGCAGTACAACCAAAAACTCTCAAATGATAGATAGAAGGTTTATGACCAGTCCATACCTCTTCCAGTGTCTGTTCTGCAAGATCTTCGTGGGTGCCCGGTTGAGTAGATACATTGTTTCTGGACTGCTTCTACCCAAAACTGATCCTCCAACTTGGTGGTGGAGAGCATACAACGAGCCATCTCCATGACAGTCCTGTTGTGTCACTTAGAAATCCCATTCTGTTGGGGAGTGTAGGGTGCAGTCAGATGTTGTTGAATGCCATGTTGCTTTAGGTATGCTAAGAACTTCTTCGATACAAATTCCCCCTCGATCTGAGTGGAGGAGAAGGAGAGGCTTCCCAAACTACCTGGTGGCTTGTTGGTAAAAGGTTTGGAAATTGGCAAATGCCTCACTCTTCTTCCGGAGAAAATATACCCACATTTTCCATGAGTAATCATCAATGATGAGCTGGAAGTATTCAAAACCTTGGAAGCTAGCTAGCAGGGGTCCACATAGATCGGTGTGTACAACCTGAAGATGCTCCGTAGAATGATAAGAGCTCTGTTTGAATGGACCTCTGTGTTGTTTTCCCGCAAGACATCCCGAGAAAACAGGTAAGGAATGGGAGAGTGGAGGAAGCCCTCTTACCATTTCCTTGGCACTGAGCTGATGCAGAGCCCCGGCAGAAAGATGACCATATCGAAAGTGCCATAGTGCAGTGGACTCCGCCGTTGAAGTAGAGAGAGCAATGTTAGATGAAGTGACCGCATCCAGTGTAAATAGATGGCCCTTCATAAATGCTCGAGCAATAACTAAGTCTCCCTGGGAAATGATGCAGGACTTGACCCCTTTCTCAACAAAGAATTCAACCCGCATTCGATGATTAAGAAGTTGACTCACAGACAAGAGATTTGAGGTCAAACCTGGAACATATAGCACCTTCGTGAGTGTACATCTTCGTGTCCCAAGAGGAATGATGACATCACCAATCCCCACCGCAATATACTCCTGATTATCTATGATGGTGATCCGATCTCCAGTGGGCTGGTCACTCAGGGTATGGAACAACTTCTTATTGCCAGTCATGTGTTTGTTGGCACCCGAATCAATCAACCAGACACTTTCTGATGGCTGTGAAGTCTGTGAGACTAGGACAATGTCCGGATGAGTTGTGTCTGGAACCTCTTCATCGGAGGAGGCATCCTGCTAAGCAGCAATATGACCCTTCTACCTCTGATTACGAGCACGCCATTGGGATTTCTTGGAATATCCTTGGCCGAAGTGCTCTCTTCACCAGATTTTCCATGCTTACATGACCGTTGTAATAACAATTCGCAGTCGTGTGCGTATTCATGGAGCAAATGTGGCACCATCGATCCACCTTGTTGTTCTTGCTTTTGGGGTGGCCGTTGTGGTGGCCGCTGAGAAGGTTACTGTTGTGGATGTTGCTTCTGATTTTGGGGGGCTGACTTGCCCTTTCGAGGCTTGTTGCTATGCTTTTGCCTCGTGATGAGAGCCTTGTCTTTGAAGGCTTCTTGAACATTCTGAATGGCTTCTTCCTGCTGGAGATAATTCACCAATTTGACAAAACTCACCTCCTGTTGAGTGATGGTCAACGTGGTGATCAGTGTCGAAACCGGGAAGGAAGAGCTCGCAAGGTGAGTGGGACTAGCAACTTGTCATCCACCGGTTCACCGAGAGAGAAAGTTCTACGCGTAACTCGGCCACACGCCGCAAGAAGGCTTCGACTGATTCACCATCATGCATACTCATTGTGTGAAGCTTTTTCTAAAGATGCAACATCATCGTCAGATTCTTGGCTTCATAGATGGTACACAACGTGGCCCATGCCATAGAGGAAGTGGTTGCTTCCCGAATGTGAGGTTGAACCTCATCAGAAAGGCTCAGAGTGATAAGCATTAATGCTTTTGCATCGGCCTTTTCATACTTAGCCAACAGATCAAGCATGTCTGTGGGAGGGGCGTCTCGTGCCAGAAACGATCCCCCAAAGATCTTCAAACTGAAGAATCATCCGCATCTTGGTTTTCCATGTGGTGAAATTTGGCCCTTTTAGCAACTGGGCATCCGACAACAAAATGTGAGGTGTAGACATTTTCAAAAACTCAAAATTGTATTTTATTTATTGATTGTTCAAAAATGGTTACAAATGCTTACTGAAGGAACCTATCATGAAGATGGGCTCTATAAGCTCGTGCAAGTGAGACGTGGATGCTCTGTGGGTGTTCTACTTCACGTTCATCATCTGCATCATAGCCATGCTCCAATTCTTCATGGATTTGGTGTGCTTGACAACACACGTCAAACTAGAAATAGTCAAACAATCCTTGATGCACCAATTCATCAAATAATATGTTTCGTATTCAACAATTCATTGAGCAAGGCAAAATAGATGCCGGTGGTGTCCTCTTGGGCTCTCAGAGGTGACCAGTGGAAGGGTTTCTCATAACACTCTCGGCATCGAAAATGTGTGACATGTACGTGGCGACTTATCTCTGGGAAATCAGCCTCTCTGGAAGGGTTTGCACGCAGGTCTCACATGGTCTCAGCCTCAGCCTCCTCACAGCAAAAAACAAGAATGCAAAAATGTTCAAATGCCTTGTGCAAATATTGGTATTCAAATGGAAACTTCACGCAACCACTGGTCTATGCTGTCAACGGATAGGAATCCATGAAAAAAACCAATAAACTTCAACCCACATTTTGTATGAAGGGATTGAGATGTTCTTCAACAGCTGTATGTCAAACTTCCAATGCATTGGACTTTAATCAGCAAGTCACTATGCAGGAGTTCCACGCAAGCTACATACGCTGCCTTCTTCTGTATTTCTAGAGAACATGTGTCCAATGGATGAAATCCCAACAAAAAAGCTGATATATTCTTCTCTGCTTCACAACATGTTGCTGCACCAAATATATACGCAGCAATTTCAATGCTCTTAGACACGCCAAAATCCAATGCTGATCGCTGCTCTAAACACTATATACAAGGAGTTATATAAGTCTTTCAAAATCTGCTGTATAATTTCACAGCAAAAGCCTTTGTAAATTGGTCGCTCAAAACCACCAAAAGATTCCAAATTGCTAAATAGATCATTTTGCCATGCCAAGCCCTTGAGGGAAAACTTCATAATATACAATATAAACACTCCAAAAAATTCAATGTTCCACACAAAAGAGAAAAGAATAAAGATCTAAAAACTATCATCAACAAAAAGTATTCTAAACTAATGCTAACAATTAGGGGTTCATGCACAATGCCTCTATATTTTGATGTAACCAATGATTCAGATGAGACAAGAGATAGATCAATTTATTTAATGTATTTATTCAATGTGTTCCAAACAAAAGAGCAAAGCCAAATATAAAGGAACACTAAAGTTATCCAGAAGGGAGGAAGGAGGACAATTATAATTATCCATCAACAAACAATGTATTAAACTAAAATTTATTATAAGATCATTTTCTAGAGAGAAGGGGATGTATGGATGCTATATGGTTATGATCATGTGATGTATTGATCATCATGTGGTTAGGAGTCGTTTCTAATATATGAAGTGATGTGTCACCCATAATATATTGTAAGGGATTATCATCAAGTATGGATACATGATCCTTAGAAAAAGTTCCATCCATGGGGAATGTATTTCAGCACTAGAATCAAGTCGTTGTAGATTTATATCCCAATCGCATTGTTTGTTAGAAAATAAATTGATGTTAGTTTTAGTAATTTACTGAAGCTTTTGTCATAGTGAGAATAATCATTTGGTAGGATGTCATATACATCATTTCTATATAAATAAATTGTGAGTATTGAACTTAATATTTTTTTACTGATATATTTCAATACACACAAGATATGATGAATCAATAATGTTATATTGGAGGATTCTACTAGGTATTAAAGTACGAGAATCTGGTAAAAAATTCTACCTTTGTTATGGAATTTGTTTTATGTGTAATAGTTCGAGGAAAAATTTGTAGCATAGGTGTGGGTGATGTTGATGTAATAAATGTGTGACTAAATGTGTGCATGGAAATAATAGACTCTCCTCCTATGAAGTGCGATGTAGATGAACTAGCATTTGTGCCTTGTGGTGGAGCTAGATGTATGTAAATGTAGCTATAGATGTCTTTGATGGATGCAACCTTAGGTGGTGATAGCTAGTGCTTGGTCACTTATTATGATCACAAAAATTTATATTTATATGATTCCTTCACTTGAATTTCATAATTAACCCCAAAAATGCCAACCGCTAAAAAGATAAGATACTCTAATAGCTAGAAAGGACCCAAAAAGTGAGAGTAAAGTGTAAAGAGGACAGGGGCACCCAGAGGGGATGAGGGCGTCTTGAGTTGGTGTCCTAGCTGAGCACTCCAATCTTGAAAAGGTGAAACTGAAGTATGAAAAGATATACTGGGCCAATAAAGGAGCAAGACTGAAAGTAGCAATAGAAACCAACAAAAAATGGCCAAAGACATGGGTTAATCAGTACTCTTCTTTCTCATGAACCATGCAAATAGTAGTATGTGATCGAGAGTAAATAATGACTCAAAGTGCGTGATTTTGTGTCTACATTATCAATGGCTTGCTCCAGACTTTGTTTCATTGGAATTTATCAACTTGGTGATCTCGTTCCTTCCCGTGCGGGGAACATTGAACGCTGTGATTTTGGGAGGGAGTTTGACAAGCTTTATCTTCCATGCAATAACAACGCCCCAACTCCCTCCGCCGCCGCCTCGCAACGCCCAAAACACATCTTCTCCCATGCCCTCTCTGTCTACCAATTTACCATTAGCGTCCACCAGCAAGGCATTCACAACGTTGTCCGCGGAGAGGCCATATTTCCTAGAGAGCAAACCCAGTCCACCTCCGCTCAAATGGCCGCCCACGCCTATAGTAGGGCAGACTCCCGCAGGGAAACCGTAGCGTGCAGTCTTTTCTGCAATGGCAGAGTACAACTGGCCCAAGGTTGCGCCGGACTCTACCCACGCCGTCTTGGATCTCATATCCACCTTAACTCCTTCCATTTTCATGAGATCGATGATGACGAAATTGGGGTTGTTAGAGGTGGAGGAGAGACCCTCGTAGCTGTGTCCTCCACTACGCACACGAATCTCCCACCCATATTGTATGCAGCATTGCACCGACTTCACCACATGCTCCCTGCTATCCGGGATAATCAGAGCATATGGTTTGGGTATGTTAGATTCAGCATAGCGCAGATTTTGCAGAGAAAAATTGAGCAGAGAATCATAGTTTGTTGCAGATGATGATGCGGAGGCTCTCAATGTCACGTTATTTATACCGCTCTGACTCAGACATGAGATGAGCGCTCCCATATTTGCGTCTTTATTGGGTAATGGAAATGGTGACACCGGTACACCTCCATGATCTCCCAAAGTAATAGACATTATCACAAACACACTGATAAATCTCAAACAAATTCGAAGCGCCATGATATACTTTATTTTATTTTATCAGATGCTAATTTGATCAACAGAAACATAATCTTCAAACTGAAGCGTTGCCTATTTATAACCCTGGGTTGAACCAGAACATCAAACAAGAGCGGCGAAGCCAACGCAAAATTATAAAATTCCTCTTTTATTAACGGTCAAACACTTAATATATAATTAGGAGAGTTAAAATTTTGGTGGACTGTTCCGTTGATAACTGGCAAATACAATAAATATAGGTTATGAATATTCTATTTAGTAATTTAATTCGACAACCGCTTAGTAAAATAATTTAATTTTGGGAACGTGTCAAACATATAATATATGATTTAAGAGAGTTCAAATTTTGGACAACTTTGTTAATAATTGTCAAATACAGTAAATATAGAATACGTAATATTTTATTGTTTGAATGTAGATTAAATCTTTCATGCCATCAAATATTATTTATTATTTCCGACATGTGTAATGTCCATATTGAGTTTTTTCCATTAGTAAATTATTGTTATATTTAATAAATAATTAGGAAGTTATAAATGAATAGAGGGAAGGTCAAATAAGTAAATATACTAATCATACAATTAATTAATTATTATATTAACAAGAGGTTATATTAGTCTCACAATTAATTAACTATTGTGTTACTATTTGAGGTATATTGACATTTATATATATCCATATAATACGAAAATACCATAACTGTTAATCCTCACTTTAAGCTTCTCACACTCTAGGTTCTTTCCCTGTTTGTAAATCATTTAAATTTTATATTTCCATATATATTACCGTTGTCTCATAATTATTGCCAATGCAGATTAAACTAGTCAGTTTCAAAAAAATAATGTATTTTCTTTATTTCCCTTAACTGGGTGTACAAAAAAGTTTTTTCATTATATGTTGAAGGCTCTCATATGAAATTTAATTCAATTGTTTTTTTTACGTCTATTCGTCTCAAGTTGACCACAAAAAGTAATCATTGTTGTAATGGCATTTATCGTCAATTAGTTTATTAAACAGAGCGTTGTAGAAATCTAATATTTTTAGGTGACTAGCTAATTCCTTCGTGTTAAGCCCTTATTGGTTGGCGATCGTTATCTTCTCGTTCATCTCCATCTTCATCATATCATCTCTTCGTCTCAAGTTGACCACAAAAAGTAATCATTGTTGTAATGGCATTTATTGTCAATTAGTTTATTAAACAGAGCGTTGTAGAAATCTAATATTTTTAGGTGACTAGCTAATTCCTTCTAGGTTAAGCTCTTATTGGTTGGCAGTCGTTGTCTTATTCCATTCATCTCCATCTTCATCATATCATCTCTTCATGTTCCCTTGTTTCACCATCTCCTCTCTTATTTTTGTATAGTCCTTTGCAATGACCATTTCTGCACCATACACAACATCTAAAATTCCATTTCCATATTGTCTATGGAAACATTCATTGCCCTTTGTGAGTTGTTCAATCCCCTAATTTGTAATTTTCTGATGTTTTTAAAATTAAATTTTCAACTCATGTTATGTCATATAATATGCCAATAAGCTTCGTATTTGAATTCAACAAGTTTATAAATACAATGGTGCATTATTGCAATAATTAGGATGCATAATGATCACAAAAATATTACATTGAAGTTTTAAGGAAAATTGTCTATATTCCAAAAGCATCATACTGTGGAAAGATAATTTTTATCTTATAGAGAAGCATATCAAATCTACTAGGTGTTTTCACGGTTTGAGAAGTAAACATTTAAGACATATTTATACACCAAAAAAATTACTATTTACTTGGATCAAGTTTTGAATGTCCTTGTCATCAAGAACTTAGAGGCCTAATAATAAAAAAGATGTACCTAATAATTATGCCATTAACATTTCACAATTTTATGACTTTTGTAACGTGTTCATGTCGAAATATGATTCTGAAGAAGTATATTAGTTTTTGTAGACACAAAATCACGCACTTGGGTATACTACCATTCATATGATTCCTAAGAAATAAAACTAGTGATTGGAAATTATCTTTAGCCTATTTTCTTTGTTTCTTGTTTTCTATTTGGTCTTACACACACTACATCCCATTCGGTATTTTACTGATTTATCATTTATGGCTTCAGACACTAGCACCTAGCACAAAGAGACAATAGCACTCATGTCCCTTCTGGGCACCCCTAACACTTTTCTACCTTACTCTATCTTTTTCACTTATGGGTCGGCCTTCCAGTTGTCAATTAAAAAATCAAACAAGGGAATCATATAAATGCATAGTTATGTGTTCAAAATTAGGGAAAAAAACACTAAACATTATTACCATCAGCTAAGATTGCATTCCAAAGGCACCTAAAGCACTCAAAGGAATGCATCTAGCATCCATTCAAGGGACAAGGGCTGCATCAACTCTACATACACTGCATAAGAAGGGGAAGTTCATTCTATTCCATCCATACATGATATACATTTCTACATTCTAGATACATCACGTTATCAAGTGTAACTTGCACAAGGGCATCCTAGGGAACAATTTCTACACACACTCACAACAAATACATTGAGTTTGAGATGTAGTGCAGTGCTCGGTCGTAATTTCACTCTCGAGGTGACCTTCAGGGTCATTTTGACTCCCCATTATGTATTTTCCTTTTTAGATTTGATGTGGTTTGTGGGCTTGTGTAGGTGAACATCTCTTTTGTAGGTTACAAGTACCCCAACGATCATAGTGCAAACAAACAAGGATATATCAACAAAGAGAAACTATGAAATAATAGAAATCAAATCTAGAGCTTCTATGTAATCATAGGTGCCCAAATCTAGTCATAAGCGCACAAGTGCCCCTTTCCTATCGTGGACGCCCCTACCCAACCTTGTTCGTGAGTTACAAAATTTACAGAGATTAATTACAATGTTGTTTGCATCTTGTTCATCACTTCTCCCTACCCAAATCGGTGTCATATTACACAAAAATAAGCTAAGTCTTCTTATCTCATGTTCTTGCCTAGGGTTTCATATTTTAAATCTTATCTTCTTTGCGTCATATCATTTATTTTAGTAGCGGCTTTGTAATTAGATTTAAATCAAATCAAATTAACTCATTTAGTGAACCCTTCTCGTGATCATACACTTGGATCCTGATTTTGCTTATTCTATCCAATCTTCTTTCATGGATCCTCAAATTCCTCAAATATCTTTGCATGACCTACTTCAAATACATCCACCTTACAATATTTTTCTCTAAAAAAACCTAGACACTATGTATCTCCCTCGCAATAAGCCACCCATTAAAGTAAGTGTCATCTTCGGTTGTCTATCTGATGACTCTATTGGTCCTAATCCTCCATCCAATCAACCCATATTAGAGTCCATTCTAGATTTATACTATTTATTTTAAGAAAAAATTCAAGCTATGGAAACAACAATTACATCTATTAAAGATGAAATCCAACATCTCAAAGATGTTTCTCATTCTACTTCAATGACTTCTACATGTGCTCATATAAGTGAACCTCAATTATTACCACTACCCACACCTCTCAAGTTTGATCTAAATGCTAAACAACATGATATTCTTCCTCATTTCATCACTCATCAATTGATCAACTTTCCATCTACTCATTGTTATCCTTGTTATCGGCTTGTCAAGTACATAGGTATTCCATTTTCCAATTATCACAGAATTAATGGACATAATCACAATGATTTATGTTCTTTAAAACAAATAATTAAGCACCTTGAGTATTAGGGTTTTATCTCATTTGTTGCACAACATTTTGCTTCATGTTCATCTTCAATTGTTAAATCTCAATGGACTCCTAAATCCAGTACTTCCATCTCTAGTGAGCATCATTCCATAATTACTAATGTTCCTCCTTCAGTCAGTCAAAAGTCATCTGTCCAACCCATTCCAACTAAGTAACTTCCTCTAAAATTCAATCCATCCCCTCCTCTCAAGTTTTATACAATGTTACCAATTCTAACTAAGAAAACTCCTCTAAAAATCATTCCACCCCCTCCTCCTGAAGTATTTTATAGTGTTGCCAATTCCAACTAAGAAACCTCCTCTATAGATCAGTTTATCCCCTCCTCCTCTCAAGTCTCCTATGGTGTTACAAATTCCAAATCGGCAATCAATATCTAAGCAAGACCAAAAACTCTAGATTGCCTCTTCAGGCCTTCTCTTACCAACCTAAAGTCCAAGCTTGGTCCTACTCTTGCTCCTAATTACCACTTTTGATGACCATATGTTTTCTTCTAACATATTTTAAACTCCACCACCTTGGTAAGTTCTCTCTCACCTCATCACATAGATCACCATTCCTCACACACTTGGGGGCATCAAACTTCCCCCTATTTTATCACTAACAGTTGTATCTAACATCTACTATCACACTTAACGCTTTGCACTTCATGAGTTGTCTTTCTATGAACTTTCAAACCCTTTGATACATGCAATGTATTTGTCATTACCCTATGACACTCTAGTTCCACATTCATACTCGATTGTGGATTGTCTAATTTTGAAATGAACTTCACATACACTACAATTCACACTTTGTGCTTCACGATACATCTTTCTATCATCTCCTCTCACAAAACACATTACCCTATGATGCACTCTAGTTCCACGGTTCATACTCGAATACCGAGGTTCTAAATATGAAATGAACCTCACTGCATTAAATTTTCATTCTCTATGCTTCATGATCTATCTTTCTATCACATATTCTCAAACCATTTCCCTATGACGCACTCTTTTTTGTATGGTTCATTCTTCGTATCAAGGGTCTTCTTTTTAAATGAACCTCATATCATACAATATCCGATAGGGGGAACAC
>CM031240.1:10100050-10132846 GCA_018340775.1 Taxus wallichiana var. yunnanensis | reverse complement strand
ATAGGGATTTCAACATTGATCCCATATAACACTGGAAAGGTGACATGCCGGGAGACCTCTTTGGATTGATCTGATCCACCCACAAGCATCGTAATATAATGACTTTATGCGGGACCTTTGGTTTTCATCAACTAAGCTTCCATATGATAGTTGCTGTGTTCTTATTCGATTCGATTACGCTTTGACCATTTCCTGAGGATAATAGTGGAGGCATGAAACCAAGGAATTATTCCGTATCCATAAAAAAAACCAATAAATTCCCGTGAAGAGAAATTGGAGCGTTTTCAACAACAATTTTTGTGGAATGCCAAATCTCATAATAATATTCTCTTTGATGAAATTCTGAAACACCTTGAGAGGTGGCATGCTTGTGAGGATGTCCTCCACCCATTTCATGAAGTAATCCATTCTGTTAGGGCGTAACTATGTCAACACTCAATTGAGGATTGAGTGCTCAATGAAATCAATTCCCCATTGTCTAAATGGTTCATCGATGATAGCGGGCACGAGGGGAAACATAACTAGCTTTGGTTTGCCAACGAAGCCCATTTTACTTGCAAAGTTCACATTTTACTACCCAGTGGTGCGTCTTGAAATAGCGTTGGCTAGGTAATACCTGGCGGATGATTTTATGTGCTGTCATTGATGAGAGAAGTAACCACCACTAAGTGAGTCATGAAAGCTCTTTAACAATCTTATCTGCTGCGGCTTGTCAACACATCGTGAAAAACACCATCGATTACGCATTTGTACAATCCATCATCCCATATGACATATCTTGCGGCTCGAAAGCTTTGTTCTCTTTTCCTTGGTGGTTAGGTGAGTTGGGAACTCTCCATAGGTGAGAAAGAATGCGATGTCGAATACCATTCGTCATTGAGTCGATGACGAACAACACCATGGACAAAGAATCCACTTTCTCAGATTCATTTTGTTCTCTATTAACGTTATCAACTTTCTCTTCGGAGTACCTCTGAGTCTTTATTTTCAGCCATTAGGCGTGACACATGCCTTTACCTCTTACCAACTTGGTTAATTTGATATCTAGGTCATATTTTTTGACCTGCGATCCAATACCCTCAGTAACCTCCTAACTCTTGTTGAGTTAGGATAGACTTAACACCTATGTCAAGGACCAGAAACTACTATATGAGAATTTAGAATATAGTAGCGAAACTTTTTGACTGATTTTACCACAGAAAGGCATGCTTTTCCGGTTATGACATTTTCAATTCATGAGGCTTAAGTGGAGAGCTCATGAAAGAAATCGAAAATTCAATATCCTCGAGTTCTTTTGATCAAGATATGGTGATACAAGTATGCATAGATGCATGCTTTGTGTACATGATGAAGTCTTTTTGTCAAGTCGGGACACACTAGAATAGGAGCGTGAGCAACGAGTTTTTATGTCTTTGAACGATGTCTTTCCTTCCTCACTCCATCGAGAATGTTTGGGACCCTTTCATCATATTAGATATATAGCCATAAAGTCTTCTCGAGAAAATCGGGGACAAAGCGTCTAAGAAAAATTACCTTTCCGAAGAAAGAGTGAACACCGATCTTTCTTGTAGGAAAAGTAAGCTCTAAATAGCCTTGACTCTTTTTGACATCTATCTTAGTTCCTTCTCTGCATTTGACGACATGTCCTAGCGGCTTTCCTTGATGACCCCAATAAGCGGCTTCTTGGGATTTAGTGAAATCTCGTGCTCTCGACATCTGATCAAGACTTGCTCTAAATGATTGCATTGATCACTTCATTTCTTGGAAACACGTCAAGTCATCTAGGTAAACTACGATGACCTTTCCCATCATACCTTTGAATGCAAAGTCCATTGCTCATTGGAAGGTAACACCGGTATTTATTAAACCGAATGGCATTCTCTGTAAGCGAAAGTACCCCAAGGGGTGGTGAATGTTGTTTTGAACTGATCTTCAGGCGTGATTTGAATTTGATTGTAACTTTGAAAAACTATCAAGCGTGGACAACATTTTTCGAACCTAAGTTCATCGCCTATAATACTTGATCCATTATCGACAAGCGTGGATAGTTATCTTTTAAGGATGACTAGTTCAAGTTGTGAAAATCCACGCATATCGCATATCTCGCCATTCTTCTTTCACATGCAGAACAATATTTGCAACCCAAGTCTTTGTGATGAATTGGAAAAACAATTCTTGTGTCTAACATTTTCTGAATTTCAACTTTGGATGGTACCCGAGATTTTTGGGTTGTAGTGCCTTTGCTTTTGATGGAAAGGCTTGACGCGTAATCCTTGAGTGGAATGTCATGTCGAATGTCCTTTGGCTTGAAAGACTTTAGATCAACATAAGACCATGCTTATAACACATCCATGTACTTTTCAAAGCAACTTAACAAATTTTCACTTTTCTTTACGGCGTCTGACACTTCCCGATATTCATGGAATGAGGATGTTCAAGTAAGTACCCAGTTGATGGGTCAGTTTCGGGAAGAGGAAGGATCATCCTGTCACTTTTTCTTGAAAAGCAGATCCATGATTATCAAATAATCATTCTAAGGAAACCAAACCTTTAGGAATCTTATTTCCTTTGAATTTGCATCACTATGTCTTTTTCAAATCCATGTGCTTGAGGTGGTGAGAGACTCACGACACGTAGAAGTTGATCCATCAAAATGGAGTTCTTTGAAATTGTCAACTTTCTCAAAAAAGTGATAAGTTGGTTGTCATCATTGAACACTCGCCGATCGTGAATTATCCGCACACTTGGGTGAAAAACTACCTCGATGGTATATGTATATTTTTAACCTAAGTGAGGGAGCATGAGAGAGGCTGAGACAACCAATGAATCGACCACATCAATTTAAGCTCGCAGAACTGCTTTGATTGAGAAAGCATCAAAATCTTGATGATATCCCATACGGAATTCTACGGTAGTGTAATAAAGCTAGTCATTATTTACGATATATCCCTTTTACCTAATTGACAAATTAGCTCAAGATCATCACCTGCTTGTTAGATTCTTGATTCCTTTCTCTTTGAAGAAGCATGCCTTAAGTAACAAGGATTTGTACTTCAGCAGCATTATTCGTATTGAAGAAGCGTAACTTGAAAGAAAAAGGGAAAATCTCCTCTTCATGAGATATTAGAACAACCCTTGATTGCATCCACTTGTTCTTGGCAAATCATGCCATCAAGCTGCAATGTCCACACTTTATTGAGATCCTCTTTTTGGGCCCGAGAATGTTAATCCTATCCGAGTCGGTGGACAAGAAATAATTTCCTATCCCTAACGATTTGAAAATAATCTGAGCCTTGGGGTCATCAGAATTGGTGACTAGATATTTCTTTTGTGATTTTGGTTCCAATGTTTGCATCACCTCTTTGATAGGAATTCTGGCTTTGGACCAGTCCATATGAATTTCCCCACTAACTTCTTTATAGAAGCTCCTCCCTAGCAGTATCTTGTAATTTCTGGAATATTAGATATGAGAATAGTCATTTTTACCCTTTTATCTTCCAGAAATGCCGCGAATGCGAACGGCGTGCATCCTTGATCGACCAATCAATGGTACTGTTTGGTTTCCATGGAGTAGCATTTGCCAAAAGTTTTAGTAAGTGTGAGGCCCAAAGCATGGGTGACCTTTGTTGGCATGACATTATCAGAAGCTCTAGAATCAATTATACGATTGCTTAGTTTATGACCATTGATCGGGGAGGATAGCTAAAAAGGTTCAATTTTCCACTGATGCTGGAAGTCGAGGTAACGTTTGCGTGAGACGTAGGAGTGGGAAGAATTCCTTTTGGGGAAATTAGAGTAAGGACGGCATCCTAGCTTTGGATATACTTAGTTAATCTTACAAGTTGTTCTGGGTTGGACTAAAGTACTCAACTTGAGACATATCCGGATCTTGGTCTTTTAGCATGATTGATTATATTAAATGTGACCAAAGGTTGTCTTACGCAAGAATGAGTCCTTCGTTTCATGTTTGTGGGGAGGATTTGGTCTTTACGAGGGGTGGAGGAGAAACATGAGGAAAAGGTTTCTTTACAAAAGGTTTAACGGGAGGTTGAGTAGGAAAGGGATTACCTCTTTTAGTGATTGTTGGAGGAGGAGTTACCACATGCATTTTCTTTTTGTTTTTCAGCAGCAACTTTTGCTTCTTTTCCTTGCGAGCAAGTAAAAGCGCATATGATTGTTGCTCGCATACCCTTGGGTACCCCCTTCTTCATCGATTCCTCGTCTTCAAATTCCATACACCCAATAGTAGAGTCGCTAGTCGGTTCACCGACATCTTGATCATCTTCGTCTTGTGATGAAAGCTTCTTCATAATTTGGATCATCTTCTTGATTTCAACGGAGCGTTAACCAGGAGGGCTTCAATTGCTAACCTTGAGTAAGCAGCGGAAAATGTGGCCTTTGGGGCGATGTTAGGAGTGAAGTTCCTCCTTGGGATATCACTGCGGAGTAGTAGATGATGTTTGGGCCAATTGCTTCTTTAATGAGAGAAAGTCATTCGCCATCTTACGGAATGTTGGATCGATGAGGTAGCTGAGAAGAAGTTGGAGCCTTTGATTTTGATGGCTCTCATTTTAACTCACTAGATATAACAAGGTTATCCTCTATCCAGAATGGCCATAGCACTGAGAAAGGACCAAGGTGGGTATCTATTCCTATAAAAGTAAGAAACCTACTTTAAACACCGAAGTCATGGTGTTAATGAAGAAACACTTTTGATTTTCTAATGTTGGCATCATGGCAAGCGACACACGGTTGATTAGTGAATTGAAACGGGTGATAAAATCGTGCATGGTTTCATTGGCTTCCTTCTTCATGTGAGTGATTTGTGATAATGCGAAAAGCGTCCTCAAAGCTTGTATCGTCTTCAAATACGATGCATGTAATGTGGCCTAGCGGTGATGGATCTAGCTGTAGGTAAATGATGGAACCATTTTGATGCAAGCCCTTGTAAGGTCTCAGAAAGAGCATAGCACGTGATAGTCTTCATGAGTCATGTCCCGAATAATGCATACCATAATCGCGCGCAGCTATATGCGTGTACGTGCTTTGATTTCCACTCCCATCAAATTTTGGGAAATTCTTGCACGATTCCCAGGGGGGGTGTACTAGATGTGGTAGTGCTAGAGGACCCATGGCATTTCTCCATAGTGGAGTAAATTAACAACCATTTGAAAAGTGGGAAAATAAGCAGCATGGGGGAGTGTGGTTCCACTTAGCGAAGAGAGAAAAAGCTGCGTGAAGTCAATGTCGAGGCACTACTGTGAAATCCGGCTCTTTCATGGAGGCAAGGCACTTCTTGCTGATCGATCCATGAAATTAGTGATGCGAATCATGCTTTGGAGTGATATTGAAATTGTTCCTTTAAAGTAGATCAAATATTGGATCAACTTCTCCATGAGCTCTTACTGCTCACGAGTAAATTTTTCACCCGCTGATTACTGCCGTTCGGATCTCGCATGACAATTAGAGAAGATTCACAACAATATTTTTGTTTGTATTTTCTAATTTTCTTATTTTTTGGAAAAAATCATTAGCATGTACTTTTTGATATTTAATTTTACCCTCTTTTAATAACACTGATTGCAGTTTTATAAAAAGATTAATAAGGATAAAAAGTGGGTTAATTTAGTAGGTTGATTTTCGGATCTTTGACCTGAATTTTGTAAGGTTTTGAGAATATCATGAAATGTCACAATCTCATATCTACTAAAATATACATGTTTTTGTAAAAACTCAATGAACTAAAATCTCCTATCTGGTTTAGATCTATGGATTTGCCTAAGGAAATTTTGATTTTGATCATACAGTAAAATTTTTAATTTTTTAACAAATAGTTAAAATTTTACAATATGCTAGTGATTTTACTGATTTTTAGTTAGTTCCTTAGTTCGATCCCCGATAGATTCGCAAAAATTGTTGAGTCTGAAAAGCGCCGGTTAGGTAGGTCATGGGAAAACATGCCAGCGATTGTGCAAGGCATAGTCCCTCTTTGAGACAACAAAGCGAAACTGGTTTATTGTTAATCTATCAAGTAGGAATTTGTGTAAATCTACACTATTCTAACTTCAGGGGGTTTGGGATCTCATCCCAGTAGAGGTAGTTCCAACTACGAATAGAAAGGTAGGAGGGAAGGAATAGAGGAGGGTAGGTCTGAAGGAAGAAAAGAAAAGAATTCCAAGATAGAAAGGTCGGAAGGTTTATGCTTTGGGCTGGTAGTGAAATGAGTAAAGCTTACTTGCATAAACAAATAAAACAATACTTGATGAACATATGATGATAATATGAATTAATCGAGCAGAATAAAAACATAGATCTAACTTAAGAAAGATCTGATGTAAATAAGCACATATATTGAGCACAAAGTTTGAGCATATGTATTAATATTTCTTCTGATACAAGAAAGTACAAAGTCTTTCTCTCCTCACTTCTTTTTCTTATACAAAAATGTCCACCATGAATACAACAAGTATTCAAGTATTTATAGAAGGAGAGGAGGAAAGAAGACAAAAGCAAACCAACTACTTATAAAAAAAACTTACAAGATATTTACAAAATATCTAAAAGTCAAAGGTTGAGTTTGGAAAAGTGTTTGGATGGCAACATCCCATGATGCACATGGATGATGTCATTGTAAATGCCAACAAGCTTTTTAAATATTTTACAAAAATGATCAAAGCATACACAAGAGGAGAAACTACTCCTCATCATCTCTTTGCTCAAACTTGGTGTCTTGCTTTTGATCAGGAGAGGTGATGTGACACTGCGCTCGATATTCCATAAACTTGCTGATCATTGCCTGAAGTTGATCATGATCTAGACCTTTGAAATGGTCGCCAATGACTTCGTAAGTTTCTTTTTCATTCTTGAGCTTGTCAGGTAACCCAGCGAACTCCTCGCATGCATCAATCAAGAAGCCAATGAAATCATGGTAGGCCAAGAGGTTATTGATTGACTCTCGGTCAAAAGTGACCTCTGGTGCCAAACCTTGAGTGACTATAGCCTTGAAGTGTTGGAATGTATCGTTTGCTTCCCTTAAAGGTTTATGATTCAGAGCATCCACTGGAGACATCTTCAGTAGCTATCTTGCTCCATGTTGTATCGTGCGTCTAGGGCTTCATCCTTGATTTTATCTATCCTCTCCAGGATATATTCCATTTGATCAACCTAGTAATCTAATGCAACGAGAGCTTTATTATGTGCTCGTGGGTGATCAATGATGCCATACTTCTACAGGTCGTTAGCTGAGTAGTTAGCCATTACTTGGAATGTTTCATGTTGTAACCTGGAATTATCCAAATCCTTGGAGAGGGAACTGCCCCTTTCTGAACATAGCTCCTTATTTGCTTGATCTATATCCTGGTAGAGAACTGTGAATTTCTTAATCATTTCCTCACTATCTTTGAGGATTCACTCAATCAAGAGGATACTGCTGCGCCTTGTTCACCAATCTTAGCATATTGATTTATTTTATCATTGAGAACTTGATGGGTTTGGCCGGCGATCACAGGGGGAGCATTGCCCATTCTCTGCAATGCTTGGAGGAGATGTTTGTTTCATTCCTTGAGTATTCTCTTCTCCTCTTTTGCTTCTTGGAGCATTTTCTTTGAGAGCATCCCACTGAGACAAGGCTTACCCTTGTAGGCTTTCAAATGAGGTTCACATTGTGACTTGAGTCACTTTGTGAAGTCTGTAGGAGACATATCCTTCTTTTCCTTGGTGGGATCCATGTAAGCAATCTCCTGACTCTCTCCCAGAAGTTCTCTTAAAAAAGTGATTTATCACTTTCTTCTTCTTAGGTCCCTTCTTTGGAATAATGGAGAAGTCCATGGGTGTGATGGGAACCTTTCTCTTATGCTAGCCTAGATGGTTAGAAATCCAGCTAGGACTTATGGTTGAGGGGTAGAGGGAATAAAAGAAGAAAGCGGAGTGAAAGGGAAGCAAGCTGTAGAGGCTTCAGGAAGTATGTTAAAACACTTGGTGGTGGCATAAATAAGGAGTCCAGCGTGCTCTTACTTGTGGGGCCTGGAGTTAATATAGGAGAAGAAAAGGACATGGAAACAAAGGGATCATACAATGGTGGATGGAGGGAATCTTGGGTGATATATCGTGAGAGAGGAGAAGATGGAAGAGGTGGGAGATGGAAGGGAGGAAGGAAGGGAGGAAGGAAGGGGAGATGACACATCCATAGGAATAGATACTTGAACAACGGGAGGAGGGGAAGAAATGGAAGAAGGGACACTAGGTACCTCAGTAGTTATAGTTCAGCTGACAACATCTTGAGTGGACGTATCCGTTGAAACTTCTGTTTTCTTTTCTTATTTTCCTGGAGACACCGAGTCGACTACTTGCTTCTCAAAAGTAGAAGGAAGGATTTGAGAGCTCCTTCCTATTTTCTTGATTCACCCTCCTTGTCTTTCCCTTTTCCTTTTTAGCACATGGGCCAATCTTGAGAGTGCTCTTCACTGAAGGAGAAGCAGAGAAATCTACTCGAGGTAGGTGATACCATTCAATGTTTTGCACCAATGTTCGGTGTGCTACTGATGTGGGCTTAACCCTTTCTGAATGGTATTAGGCACTTTGGCTATGTCAACCTCTATGAAAATCCAATCATCCCCATCTGTCCAAGGTAAATCGATCAATTTCTTGATCGGTCTCTTCAGAATCCCTTTCGGACAATAACAATGCCATAGTGGACGATCTCCTCCGGGGTCAATCGGGAGTGATCCTTTACGCGATGTCTATCTCATGTATCGAGTCAATCCAAATGTCCTCGATTGCGGGAACATGGATGGGATCAATTTTCACCCTTGGGAGGTAGCCCGATAGTCTAAGGTCGGCCTTGATGGGAAGTTATGCTTCAAATTCAGCAACTCTAGCTCAACATACATCTCTCATGCTTTGGTCAAAAGTGTGGTGCAGTGTATCGGACCAAGTGTAAGGAGGAATCAAGTTCCTCCTTTCTTTCTCTGCATGCACTTCTCATGGTAAGTGATCAGTTGCCTTGACAACTCCAAGAGGATCAACTTTGGCCTTGTATATCTTGGTAGCTTTGTTGGTTCACCCTCAAAATTCACGGCTCGAGGTATGTGAATGTGGGGGTGTGTGAACAATGCTCCCCATTTCTTTGTGGTAGCAATCACACTCAAGATGGTCCGACCATGTCTCATGTTCGGCCTCGGCCAAGCAGATTACCTCATCGAAGAAGGCATCATTAATCTTTGAAAATTGGGAGATCTTAGCCTCGATCCTTAAATTTTAGGTAGAACTCATATATCTTAACTTGGGGCCACACCCCATTTCGAACCAACCCTGCAAAATCTCTTATTGATGTAGCAACGTATAAAACATAGGAATTCATGTAGAATTTCCCAGTTGTTAGAACTTGTTGAAGCTACTGGGAGATGGTGTCACTAATGATTTCACCCCAGCCAAAATGCTGATCAGGTGCATTCTTGCTCATGGTCTCCAGGTACCTCAGCATCCATTTGTGGAAATAATGGGCATTAGGGAGCCCAAATACTCTATTTAGGAAGGTGATTATATCACTCAACTCCTCATTGAAGTCACTACGGTGGATGGTTTGTGGCCATCTGCTCACCGGCTTCTTGTTCTTTAGATAAAGTGTGTTCATCATTTGTATGCATTTACCCTCATTGTCATCACGAGGCCTTCTACACGGTCTTCTAGACTTATTTCTACATATTACTTGTGATGAGGAATGCCGGGAGTTAGTTCAAAGTGACAGTGTGAAGATGATGATCGTGTTTTGTTCTTTGTGTTCAACACATCTAGTGTCCTTGTTATAGTAGTAGGTATCCAACATGATGAATTCATTATTCACGACACTTCTGGCGGCCACGCTACAAAGTGCAATCCACTACCTACTAGTTTGTTCATCCATGGGCCATTGCTTTTGGTTGTTCTGGCCCAAAAGTCATCCATATCAATATTCCCTAGCTTAGAGTCTCTAATGTCGAGGTTGATCTCTAGATATGAGTCGACATCACTGAATTTATGATATTTATACTTCATCTCTTGTTCCCATTGCTTGAGTTTAGCTTTAGACTTTGTTGGTTTCTTGCTTGATGAAGACACGTGTGAGTTCAAGGATGGTTTTTTTTTTTTTTTCTTCAAGAAGAATCAAGGAGCTCCAACACAGAAGAGCCATGTCAACCATCATGTTATTCATAATGAAAGCTTTCTAGAAAGAAGAATGAGTAATTATAAGGCGTAGGGCACAAGGCGCAGGTTCACAAAGCGTCTTTGTAGAGGCCTTTATTACTGGGTGCACTTTTTGAGGTGTTGACATGAGAAAAGGTGCGCCAGTGTTGACATGAAAAAAGTTGCGCCAAGTTTAGAAAGGGCACACTTTTGAGAGGTGTTGCATGACAGAATGTGGCTGCCAAAGGGTAGAGCATAGGGTGCGGGTTTACAACATGCAACATGTCATGTTGACGTTAAGGGAATTGTGCAGTGTTGACATGAAAAAAAGTGCTTTGACTGGGCGCAGAAGAAGTTTGTGTTGCATGGGTTTAGAGTGTGCCAAGGTGCAACCTCGAAATATGTTGCAAGAAAATCGGTGCACCGAGGAAAACGTGTGGCAGATTGCGATTACACAATATTCAAAGGTGTTGATGTTGGCCAAGTGGTACTTTGCACCTTAGGAGGAAGGCCCGTCTCTCTTGGGAAAGGGTTTAGGTTATCTTTGCAAGAAGGATAAGTGCGCCTAGGCGCAATTTTAGTAGATGTTGCAAGGAAGGACGGTCACTGTGCACCATGCTTCAAATTCAGCTTTAACAACTTGGCTTATTTTCTTTCTTTCTCTTTCTCTCTCTTTTGGATATCTCGGATAGTAGCAGAGGGTTTATTTTGCAAGGTAATAGGTAGGAAAAGATGATTCTTTGGTTTCTTCGAGGAGCGGGGGCCGTCTAGATTTGTAGATCACGGAAGGAGAGGAAAATGGGTTTCAGGTTAGTTATAGATTGTTAGGTTCCTCTTTTTTAGATTTAATCTTTTTATACAAGCCCTAAGCCTAACACAACCAAAAGCGAAAACCATAACAACAACAAGGATGCACGGGAAGCCACTTACTTGGATTTATAAAGGGCGAGGATGATGTTGGGGTCCAAGCTCAAAAAATGGCACGTGGGGGTGATAAGGATGGTGATAGGCATAGAAAACACTTTTTCAATTTTCAAATTGTGAAAATGACAGTGTGAGATGCCTATTTATAGGAAAAATGGCATTTATGTCTCACTGACTTATTTTGGCACACCTTTGGGAGTGTCGACCACGACAAAAAGTGTGCCTTAATAAGCAACCTTATGGATGTCAACCTGGCGCTTCCAGCGCTTTAAGCGCATATTTATAGATGTTGTCATGATAATTTCATCGCCAGAAGGCGCTGACTTCATTGATGTCAACACAACAATGAGTGCGCCGAAGGATTTTTAAGGTGGCGTAAATTTGGGTATGTCGACATGACATTTTCCACACCAAAGGGCTTTCTAAGGAGCGCACATTTCTTAATTTCGACATGAGGATTCCTGTGCCTAGTTCAAAAAGGTGTGTTTTTAAGGTGTTAACACGAGTGAAAAAACTGCAGGAAAAACTAAAAATGACTAAGTTCGAAATAACTTGATTTTCAAAAGGAGTTTTAGGCCATTTTTAACGCTAATGAGACTTCTCAAGGGGATCAAAATAGAATTTTTGGTATGGTTACTTGAAAATTGCCCTTGTCGATTTCTCGGGATAACAAAACTGAGGGAGTTATCTTAAGATGCATTACGAAGATGAATCCCTAAGATAATTGTTGATCTCTATGGAGGAGTTTTGGGGAATTTTGTTGGAAGAGTCACAACTCATAAGATCTTAAGGGCTGGTTATTGGTGGCCAAATCTTTTCAAGGATCAACTATGTTGGTAAGTGTTATCAGCCAATTTGACTTCTCAAAATTGTTAAAAATAATTTGAAAAAAATGAAAAATTTGAAAATTTTGAAAAGTGTTACTTTGCGTGGTTCATTGGACTCATTGCGATCGTCTTATTTTTGTGATCGTTTAGGTCTTCGTTTCGTGATTTTGGCGAGAACTCTTCCCATTGAAGTGTTATAAAACGAGTTAAAATACATTAAAATAATTAATTAATTAATTGCTCCTTGTTTGATTAAATTAATTTTTAAAAAATCACTTAAGGAGTATTTAATTAAATAAATATAAATTAAATTTCATTTGACAAGTTTTAGTGCCGAGGAAGTAAGCTTTTGTTTCCAATTTCTTTGGGTTGACTTCGAACCGGATTTCCACTTTCTCGGCAATTTCCTTCAAATTTCCCGCAGCACGTGGGTTTTCCTCTGCTAAATGTTTAACAACAATTGGCAAGCGGGCATAAAATTCCCCAATTTCCACATGGGGAAATTGGGACAGGATATGCCAACCCATTTTGCCATTCCCGTTGGCAATTGCCCATTACTTTTCCCATTTCCCCGGCACTTAAGCCACTACCCGGGAAGAGAGGAAGTTAGATTAATTCCCGTAACTTCCTCCATCAAACCCGTTGAAAAATTCGTGCGAAGCTTTCAATTGCTTCTTTCTTCAAGAAGACATAATATTTTGTCAGCCTTATGCAAGAGAAACTAACGAAATTTTAGAAGAGAAAATACAAGAAGGTTTTTGGTTTTGTTTCCAAGCTCCACGCATTGCATAAGAAGAAGAAAATAACAGAGTGAAAAGGAGGACAGAAAAAGAAATTAATCACAGCAAAAAGACTAAAGGCAAATACATGCGCCCACGCATTGGTTGAAGGAAAAGACAGGAAGGAGAACAGTCCAACAACTTGGACAATACAAAAAAATGCGCAGGAAAGGAGAGATATAAACCAGCATAAAGAAGCAAGAACAATTTTTTTGAGAAAAGCCACGCAGCTGAAAGGAAAAGTTGAAAGTAACAGTTGTCGGCCGCTTGAGTGGGAGCCCACGCACCAACATCTCCACCACGCCCAGTCAAAGGGGTAACTCCAAACTTTTCAAATAGTCCATACGCATTTGGAGAACAATCATACCAAAAGCCATGCAGCCGGCATAAGGAAGAAAATAACAAACTCAGCGCCTTGGGAGGAGAAAAAGACAGCTGAAGACAAGAAGATTCCACGCATACATTGGTCAGTGAGTCTTGCACATAACCAGCCAGCAAATAAAAAATCACGCTTGCCATTCATCTGTTGCAGCATTTGATGGAGTGCAAACAAGCATTCATGGTTTAGGGCGAAGTTTAGGAAGCATACGAAACAATGTGCGATCCATACTCTGAAGAACATCATCGATTGATCTTGTGCCAATACTGTCAATACTGTTTGCATTATTATAGGATTGACTGTAGCTTTTAGAACAATTTTTAAAAAAAAGCGAACCGACCATGGGCAAGTATGTTTGAAAAACTGAATTGTTTTTGTGACTTGTTATATTCTACATTTTCATCGGCCTTCAGGAAGAATGCGTGATGCATACGGATCAATCTGGGACCTGATAAAGCATATAGATTAATTGCTAAAGCTGCAACAAATGAAGGTCACAAATAGCAAACGTCATGCAGCTATAGGCTCTTCTTTATACGAAATATAGTTTGGTGGCCACTAGAAAAGAAGATTTCTTGTTCCCACGCATTGGGTTAAGGAAGTAAGAGTAGTCCACGTGCTGCAGGTTAAAGAATAAAGATTAAACACAGAACAGTTTTAAAAAAAGGTGCCCAACCAAGGAAGACAGCAATAGACAACAAGAGAATAAATTTGTTTTATTTTCCTAAAGTTAGGAGAAAGAAAATGTGCCAGCTGAAACAAGACAACATCCCACGCCGAAGAAAGGAAACTCCATTCACGCAAATATTAAGATCGGGATATTTCAATTGTTATTGTCAGAATTAGAATTCGAGCTTAGTCTCGATTTGTTTGTATTGACATATCGAATCCAGGGTGAATTTATTTATTTTAAATAAATAACTAAATAAAATCGAAAAATTGTAATCCGAGAAATTACCGGTTTTTATTGTTTATTATTATTATTATTTTAAAATAATAATAATAATATAACGGGAATATTTTTCTTACATCGACGGGGTGTAGGAGACTGAGACCCAGCCCCGTTTGCTTTGTTTGGCGTGCCTGAGTCACTTTTCTATTAAATTCATAATGGCCGAAAGATCCAAATCTGAGGGAGATCGAGGAAGCCAGGTGGAAAAATCTAATAAATCTGCCCTGAAATATGAATTCCAAGGAATTATTCCTCCCAGCTCCATTAAGTCGGCATATGACAACATCATCGATACAAATCTGGGTCACATCAATGTGCAACAGTTTTGCGAGCGAGTGAAAACTGAAGGCAAAACCATTTTCTCTGATAGGCTTTACCACAGTGGCCTACCCCAAGCAGCAGCATTCCCTGTCTCGGTGCAGTGTCCGGAATTGGTGATTGCTTTGTGCAAGCATTACGATCCTGAGAGATGAGGAATTTATAAAGACAACCGCGAGCCTTTCCTCTTAATCACACCTGAACACATTGAGGAGTTGCTCGGGATACCTGACTTTCCGAGAATGCAGATATCACTCGCCGCCTACGCAAGAGTTGCGGGACAAAGAACCCCTAAGATGGAGCAAAATGGTTGATAACAATTGGCTGGTAACCAAGAGACCTCGGATTTATAGGCTCCCCAAAGAACTGTACCGCGTTGAGTTCGTGGAAGAAATTGGAGACATGATCACTCTCTAAGTCAAGTTTTTGGTTTACCTTCTCGTAAGGGTCTTCCACCCATGGATGTACCCGGTTTATCTGTATCATCCTAGCTAAGAAGGAGTTTGTGGTGGGCCACCATCATCGATGACACCATTCACAAGCAATTGATAGAAGTCAAAATGACTAGATGCTTCTACATGACCTCATATCGACCTATACATTGTAGAAGACGAAGAAAACTATTTTCAAGACTTGAAACGAGAGGGGTCCTGGGGTCATCAAACAACATTTTCACTATTATCCTCAATTCAGCTTCAAAAATAGTTCTCACCATTTTATAAGAGTCAATGATGCATTCACCATCCGCGTGATCAGGAACTTGAATCGAAATACCGAGGAAAGGTTTTCCAAAGAAGCCATGAGTGTCATTTCCCAATGGGGAACTGGTTTATACAATTTTCATCTTTTTCCTACATTCGCGTGAGTGGCTTTACTTTGGGACCCCGTGGAAACTTCCCTAAGTACACGTCGGTGATAAGTGGGCGATTGATGGAGTGGCATGACAATTGTTCCAAGTTCGCTACCTACTTAGTGACAAGCACCGTCCAGAATTCATTTCCCGATCCAAATCGGGGAATACCAATGCCCAAATTTATTCAGTGCACAACTAATGGAAAAGGAGTTTTCTCTCATAACCATCCATCCATATGTGAAGAGAGCCCAGTTCGATATCAATGGTTATATGCAAATGATTATGGGAGCGAAGTATCAACATAATCCTACCATGGAGGATTTCTGGGCTGCTTGCTCGGATGAACATGAGGTAAGGAGACGGGAGTACTCTCACCTAACACTTGCTCAGATCAAGGCCTTCCACATCCAGAGTCCTCCGATTCATTCATAACCGATGATGAGGATGTCGTCGATCCCTCATATGATGCCATTGCCTTCACACCGTTGCCTCAAATCGACTGGACCAAAAGAGATGAATTTTCTCTCGATGGCAAGAACCAACCAATTATCGAAAGAAGCATATCTTGGTATGATAGGGAACTTGCCAAATTTCAATCAATTTCGGATCACGCGTTTTGGAATCACAAAATTGCCTATATCAGTGGCACCTCCATTCAACCAAGGTTCTTCTCGATCAACTTCATTACCATCCAATCATACACGATATACAAGAAAAGAATGGTTGCCAAAATCCACTTCGCCGAACAACGTGTCACGAGGAGAGAGATCCAAAGATCCAAACCCTGAAGAAGGAAAGGAGCGTGTGTTTGGATTTTCTACCTCGAGTAGCGATTCTTCCACTCACATCATTAATAGTACTCGAGATGCTGGTAAGAAATGATCCTCGGCCATGCTTCGAACAAACACCCACTCAAGTGTAAGTAATTCAAATATCAAATACTTTGAGCATGTAGTTCATGAAGGATTTCCCAAAATCTCCGAATGATCAGGAAGTGGACATTGAGGTTGTGTCTCATAAAATCGAGACCGTTGATAGGATTCAAGAAGGATCTCATGATGTTAGGGATAATGAGAATATTGATTCGAGCTCCAGGATTCTATATGCCGAGATAGTAAATGAAACTCCTTCTTGGGTTGATTCTGAAGTGAAGAAAAGGAAGAGAATTGTCAAGCCAATCGACATTGATTTTGATGCCCTTTTCAAACTGTCAAATGACACCATTCCTAAGAAGCCTAAGGTACTTTCTCGAATAATGGTGGATAATGATGGAAACAAGTTTGCAGACCTTGCCATTCCACAAGTGGATAAAGAGCGCAATGCTATGACGCCAGCCGATTATGAAGTTTCCAGACTAGGACTTGGGAGATCCACGTTAGAAAGTGACATGGCAATGGCTCGAGATTCAATTGATATCGTGCTAAAAAGACTGGAGAAATACAAGTCCCAAAATTCTCGGCTCAAGGCTGAAAAGAGTCAATTGGTGGAGTATGTTCAGCATTTGATAAATCCCATATCATCCACCTTCCCAGTACCTGATGCGGTGGCTGCCCCAGATGAAGAGACTCTTAATTTGTCAAAGGAAATAAACACGTTGGGCCATGTCACTAAAACTTGGCTTTCTGAAATTCTCATTTTGGGCCAGGGAGTGATCAATACCTGCAGTTAAGCTTCATGAAGATATCAGTGTATATCTGGATCCAATTCTTTCTTTCAAAGAAACTTTTGTTTCTACTATATCAAATTTGGATGAGATATTGCCCAGTCTGCAGGAGATGACAAGTATGGAATCTTCAGTGTTGGCTATTGAAGGGATTCTCGAATTTGAACATCGAGGGACACATTTTCTTTGGTGTCTACATCTCAAATCAAGAAAGACGCTTCTTGTGGATTCTATGATCCATTATGACAACATGTGCAATGAAGTTTTCACTTCACTTTCCTTGATCCAGGAATTCATGGCTGAGATTCCCTGCAACCTAGTAAATGAGCATAATCAAAGGTGTTCATCGGAGCAGGTGGAAGAACAATTTTCATGATTGTTCAAAGACATGTACACTCCCGCCAACAATTTCTCATCGGTTTCCATGGAGCGGTGTATCAAATTGAAGAACTTGTTTGAGAATGCTCAGTCTAAAATTGTTAATTTAAATGATATGCCAAGTAGAATTCTTGAATTGCAGGTATTTTGTGAGGCTATTCTTCGGCCAAGTGAACCTCCAGAAGAAGAAAAGATGTTTGAAACTTTGGGAAGGTTTAGATCCTTTCAACTGGCAAAAGCAGCGGATCCTAATTTCACCGGTGGTGTAGGGAGTTGATTTTCTTGATATCTAGCGAAGTGGGAGAGTCCATTTCTCATACGTTTGAGATAGGCGGACCCCGTTTCAATGGATAAGGCACTGGTTATTATTGTATATTTTAAAAGGTGTTGTTATTTGGGAAACATTGGATATTTTAAGTAATTTCTATTTTTGGGTTGTCTTTTTAAAAGTTGGTTGAAAAAGTCAAAGTCACTTAAGTGCCCTATTTAATGTGCATTTAAAACCCTAACTACTTTGTAACCAACTTTTGGGTTATAAAAGGAAGTGAGGGGCTCATTTGTAAGGGTGACTTTGAGAGAGGAGAGGAGAAGAGAATACTTTGTGCAAGCTTTGTTTCAAGAAGAAACTTTGTGTTCTTTGTGAAAAACTTTTGGAGTTAATAGAATAAAACTTTATGTCTCATTCATTGTCTCTTGTAATATTTGGTGTTCTTATGTTCATTAGATGTTAGGTGTTTAAATCTCGCATGCAAATATTATCTTTGATCTTATGTCAACATTAGTAATCAGTTGTTCTAGTTCACAATGATCAAGCTTTGACTATCTACTTGCTCATGTGTGTTCCCTTTGCATGTTCTTGTTTGGCTAACTCAAACTCCGTTTTATTTGTGTTGGTTATTCATCTTTCCTCTTCATGCAATATTAGGCTCGCTTTTTTTTACCTAACTCTTGCATGTTCTTTCTATTCATTCCATTCCACTCCTTTCCTTCATTTCATTCTATCTCCTTTATTCACTTTTCTTCCATTGATGTTCCAAAACACCCCCACATACAATTTTGAATGTACAGATGTAAATACAGCTTTTGGTTTTCAATAAAGGCAGCCTCACCTTCATTGAGGAGGGACTTTGTTCCCACACTGTTGCATGTCATTTGCATGCGTGAAAATCCATATGCTAACTTGATGAAGAAAATGTGAAAGTTGCCAACGGTTTTCTAGAAGACTGAAAGCTTTAGACTCCCTTCCTTTGCAGCCTCTATCAATTGAAGCCCCATTTAGGAAATGGGGAATGGAATTCATTGGTGAGATTTCAGATACTTAAAGTGCTGGCCATAAGTGGATTTTAGTAGCCACTAATTTCTTCACCAAGTGGGTGAAGGCAATCCCCACCACGAAAGCAACTCACCAAATTGTCATGGATTTCATTCTGAATGATATCATTTGTAGGTTTGGAGTGCCTACTAAGATAGTTGATGATAATTCCATGAGCTTCTGGGCTAAACCTTTAGTGGCCATGTGCCATGAATATGGGATCAATTTGACATATGCTTCCAATTATAATCCCCAAGGAAATGGACAAGCGAGTCCAACAATAAAAATATGTTGAAGATAATTAGAAGAACTATGGAGTTAAACAAAAGGAAGTGCGGTGAGTAGTTGAATTTTGTTGTTTGGGCTGATCGAATCACTGTTAAACGAGCTACTGGAAAAATCCCATTTGAGTTGGTGTATGGAACTCAAGCTCTGTTGCCCCTGCATATGCTAATTGTCTTCATTTCAATTTCTTCAACAACTGGAAGATCAAGAGGTTAGCCCCTATGGTGCTCACATCAATCATATTGTTGAGTTAGATGAAGAAAGAAGGGCATCCCATCATAGGCATGTAAAATTCATAGAGAAATTGAAGAAGTTGTTTAATAAGAAGGTGACTCAAGAGATTTTGGTGTGGGAGATCTTGTGCTTTATTATGGGATAGTAGAGTACAAGGATAAGGGAAAACATGGAAAGTTTGATGCATTGTGGATGGGCCCTTATTTAATTAAAATTCAAATTGGTGAACATACTTTCTTCTTAAAAGACCTAAATGGTGAATTTCTTGAATTTCCTGTTAATGGTAGGCATTTGAAACATTTCCTCGATTGATTTCTCAGAATCAAGGTATGCACCATTGTATAGTGTATAGTCTTTTGGTTTCATTATGCTTTCGTGCTTTTATGTTTTGGTTCGTCTTGGCCCTTGGTGACTATTTTTGTTGGTTTCTCAATTTGTTCCTGGAGGGTTGGCTCATGACTCCATTGCCCAATGGTTTATGTTTGGCACTTGGTTTGCTATTTGTTCTTGTGGCACTCACTGGGAGTGCCCATCCCCAATCGGAGCCAATGTTGGTGCTCAATTTGATCTCGCCCCATTTTTCTAGAAATCCTTCAATCTGCGGGCTTTCATATTTTCTATCTTCCCGTATTGATGCGTGAAATCTCTTTCCTTCATTTGGTTGCCATGATCTGTCTTTTCCTTTGGTCTGAGGATCACATTAAGTCTAGAATTTGTTTTCCGTTCCTCTGTCCATGTGAAAGAATTTGTAACTTGGGCGTAAATTCAAGTTTTTTCCTTTCCTTCTATATTTTCTATAGTCATGTTTTTTTTCCCTGTCAATTTTTTTCCCAATATCTATGGAAATGTGGTCCTTTCTGATTAGATGTGGCTCGACAGGTCTTTTTGGTGAAATTTACCACTTTTGTCTCATTTGTAAAAAATACCAAATTGGCCCCACGGCCCCGATAACATCTGATTGGCTATTCAAAAAATATGAAATGGCAGGTAAAAGTCTTACTTTGACCTTCGAAGATGGACATGTAGTAGTTTTTCAAGTTACAAAGCGGGATGGCGAGGGTCGGTGGAATGTTTTGAAAGTTTTTTCCTTTTATAAAAGGAGCAAAGTTATAAATTCATCCGCAACTCGCATGGAAAATTCTTATAAAATATCACCATTCTTTAGAAGTGACAACTCATGAGAGTTAAATTGTGGTGCATTGATCATATTTTTCAAGGTTTCCTTTCAAATTCATGCAAAAAAGGATATCTTCATCTTCCTTCACCAAAAGAGGTTACAAAACAGGTCCTCTCACCCTAGTCGAAAGGCACGGCTTAAAATAGTGAGTATAGATCAAATCCTTTTATATGGTGTTATCCATTTCTCCAACATATGAGTGGTAAAAAGCCGGTGAATTGCCTCCCGACTACAAAAATGACAAACATGATGATTTATCTATCTCTAGGCTTCTTGTTAAATCTTTGATGTTACTCAGCTTGCAAGGGAGAATCAATTTGGATACCAACAAGGAGAACATGTTCTTCTTACTACACACATGATTACCAAACCTAGCAGAGAACCACATACTCAAGACACAGTTTGACCATGTCGTTTCTAACTGTCGAGTTCACGAAAATGTCACTAAGCATACCAGCTATGACGATAAACTCAAACATGGGGAACTTATTTACTTAAGCTAGAAGGTGTTATCAAGGGTAAAGATTTAAGTTCATTCTAAGGTTTTAATTTCTTCTGTGCTAAGAAAGATCATGAGAGAAGGGTAGATATGCACAAGTTTTAAGCTAAATTTTACTGTTATATTTAGGTTTCCTTTCTATATTTCTAAGTTAAATAACACAACACTCTAGATATTTTATCATAAATTTCACAACAAGAATGCACTATATGATATCAAATTCAAATTCATTTAACATATTTATCCAACTTTAACAATACAAAAATTGGGAATGAAAATAATACCCATGTTTAGATGAACATTTCCCTTAAACACTAGCATCTAAAAATTATTACAAAACTTGAATGCTAAAACTTTTAATGCTTTGCAAAATGTTGAATTATCCTATGCAATTTCACTTAACATATATATCTAACCCCCCCTTTTTCACCATCTGTAAATATGAATCAAAAGATGCCTATGGTAAAATGCACATTTCCCAAAGCACCCCTAAAACTAACATCTCATACATATTACCAAATTTCATTAATAAACTTTACTGTAATATAGTAATACATATAGAAATATTTCCATTAACATTCATAGATTACAATAATACACAATGAGTTACAACCAAGTCATTTCACCATCTTACTTGCATCCTGCAAAACCATGTGAGCATAAAATCAACGATAAATCGCTGGCATGGCATCCACCTAAATCTAGCATAATTAACGTTTTTAGTTTTCCATTTACATAGTAATTATTATTTGCACTCGAAAAGAGAGGGTTAGAAACATATATTCATTTCACTTCATTTCTTGACTAAGGAGAGAGAAAAACACTTTTTTTTTTTTTTTTTCCAAAAGTCACATTTCACACCACAAACCACACGGGAGAGTTTCATAAAGTTACTTATACATTTCAACAAGTTTTCACGATGGTTTATTGTCTTGGCTAGGGTTTGGTTACCTTATTTTACATTTTTCTACTAGTTGCAAAAACGTCCCATTTTGGCTCGGAGGTTAAGAAACCATGTTCAAAAATTGTATTCTGATGAGAAAATACACAAAAAAATTAAGTTATTTGAGTCCTCATATATACCAAGAACTCATAGGAACTGATGGATTTCATAACTGGCGAATGGTTTACAATTGGTTAGTTTTCTGGGGCCATCGGTTGTAATTGGGCTAGTTGCCACACCACCCAATTTTAGCTCGAGGGCTAAGACACCTCATCCAACAACCGAATTTCGGATGGATGGGATCTCCACGGAAGATTCTATGTGGCCTCCTATATATTGGGAATTATTTGGAGTCAACAGAACTGGGAACTGGAAAACGAGTTATAAATGGTGACAGGTTTTCCAGAGCCATCAATCGTAATTGGTCTAGTTTGACCAAGTCAACTAAAGCATCCTGAGCCCTAAAACCCCTTTAGAAAATTATTTAGAATTGTGATTTCTCCTAAATTGAAGGTTGCAAGCGATTTTATAGCAAAAATACTAGATATTTGTGAAGACAGATAAACATTTCGTTGTTCAGGTCCAAATGGTGAGCCAAAACGAAACCCAACTTTTTAGTTTTAGTAGCTTCCTAAAAGTGCAAAACGGAGTAACAAGGATCCTAGAGGAGCAGAGAAGAGAGCGAAACCGTCTAACGAGGTCGAGCTAATGCTTGATGCGACTCTCCACATAAAAAGAAACACATACAATGCTTGACATTTCTTTTACGGGGCTCAGAGTGTTGTTTTGCAAGTCTCTAGATATTGTGTTTTTCTAACTTTGCAAGGTAGACATAAATGGTTGTTTTAGTTAACTCATCTATCTCTCGCCAATACCAACGGACATGAGCACCTAGTTGGGTTTAGCAATGCATGAGGTTGTGGTCATGACATAGTTGAGGGTCAAATTGTAAGTCGGTAACATAAATTACGGGGTGTTGTTTTATTAATTGAACTAGTTGTCTGGTTAAAATATCCTATTGTTTAAGTATCTAATGATTTAATATTTTTATATATTTCAAAAGAAAAACCAATTCATAGGAAAATTATAAAATATGAAGGTAATTAGACCATGCATGTGGATTAAAGTTCATCGAAATCGTGGGATTTGGTCTTGGATCTCTAATAGGCATTTCGTCAAGTGGTTTGCATGTGTTTAGAAAGCTTCTCCATTTTTCATACATGTCTGTCAAGATTTTTGCAGTTGTAATGTCTGAAGAAACTCCCCTTATCCATTGTGCCTTGTTGGACGTCAAAACTCTTAATCAAAGCTCCGAAACTTGGCGTGGGAAGGGAGGATGCTGGAAATGCTTGTGGAAGTTTGGATTTACCTTGCTCTTTACATTTCCATAAATTTTTAGCACCTTGTTAACAAATCAACACTGGCTGCAACATATACTTAAAGCTTTCCAATGAGATACGTCCCCTTGTTTTTGTGGAATTTTTTTCAAACATTTCTTGACTTTGTGTATGCCTCCACCTTCATATACATGTCTACCCGGGTATTTGTAGCTACAACATCTGACAAAAATATGCTATCTTTTTATTCCTCATGGGTACGCATACCCTATCTAGATCTTCCATTTTGGCAAAGTGTAGGAGGAATGTAGGGCATAACCTACGCCATTGAAGTATTATAATCCCCATCCACAAATTTTCATGCAACAGGAAGAGTATAACAAAAATAAGGCATACTCCATGAGACCGCATTCCTTCAACCTTTTTCTGAAAACACCATTACTGCCACGTTTTGCATAGGTTGACAATATACCGGCAGACAATAGATTGGCGCATTAACAAAAGGCATGAGTATAATCACACAACATTTACAATGTTTCACAAAGAGCAAGCAATATGTGTCCAACGAAACAATGGTACAGACCCTTTTACATAACTTCAACCATTTGCAGTCCTGTGTTTAAAAGAGAGAGCTATCCATTTGCAGTCCTGTGTTTAAAAGAGAGGTTTCTAATAAGGTGAAAACAATCATGTGGAAACATGTTGACTGAACTTTCTTAATAGCTTCCAACGCCTTATCAACAAATTCATTTGATGTATATCCTAAAGTCAATGTTGTCCACAAAACCATGTTTTGTTTTGTAGACATTCTGCCTAACAGTTCATGTTCCTGTCTAAGCTTCCACATTTTGCATAAATGTTTTCATAACACCTGCAACTACAACCTTTGACAAAAACCTGTCCCTACCCTATTTTAAGGTATTTTCAAATATTTCATGCGCCCCAACAGAACTCCTAAACATGAAGGTCATAGTTGCCAAAGGGATTCTACAATATGTTTTGCACTCTCCTGGTGCCAACACTCCTGTAACAATACTATTTTTTCCTTGAAACCAAGTTATTTTCCATGCATCCAAAGGTAACGTACTTTGTCCTTTATACTTCTGAGAGGGAGCTTATAAAAACATAGATGTTTGGGTCCAAAATTGCTTCTCGCAGCCTTCATTGTATCCCCCTCTTTCCTTCCACGTTTTCCTTTGCTAATGTTAACCTGGGTTCATGCGTGGTCAATGCCACTTGATATGAAATAAAGGGAAAATAAGGAATGTGATAGGCCTGAATGGACACTGATGGAAGTCCACGCCATGTCTGAACTCCTTCCACACGCCTTCATCCACTCCTACCACCACCAACTCCATCACTTCACCCTTCGCTTCACCTACTCGTCTTAACTCCCCTCCACCATGACTTTCAAACACACACTTTTTTTTAAAATTTAATTATTTTAAAAGTGTTGGGCACTACAAGAACACTTTCCACATAATACATAAAAAAATGTTAACAATTAGAATTTTTTGTACGTACAATCTCAAGTTTATAGGTGATGTTTTAGGAGTAACTATATAAATGTAATTATTCATGGTCTTGCAAGAATCTATTAATGTTCTTGGTGACGTTTAAGTGGAAGGAAGATTGTTTTAATAACTTGTTTTTAGCTTAAACACTAACATGTGGTGTGCTTAGTTCTCTCAATATGGGGATTGATGTGCTGGTTTCTTTTCCATGGAAGGTGTGAACTAATTCTATGTATGCATTTTTATATACCAGTATGCAAAAATCTATAGACAACACGAACATCTACATATGCATATATAGTCATAAAAATCAATGCAAAATAATTATTGCTACATTGTATTTTTGTACATAAGTCCATGTGTACATTCTCTTGTATCACCACCTATCGCTATGCCAATTTTCAAGGAAACACCCTATTTTCGTCCTTTTCTACCAAGAACCAAAATACGGTGTTTCCTTATGTTAAAATCATCCATAGACAACACAGACATCTATGTATGCATATATACTACTAAAACAGTGTTAGAAGATTAAAGAAAATGAAGAGATACGAGAAGGCATGACACACTTTAATATGTGTGTGTCTCATTATATTAAGGTATGGGAGTTACAATATATAGTTATTGTAAACATATCCCCTCCTCGCATGTCGAGACCTACAAGAAATAAAATAAAGTAATTGATTGCTGCTCACAACGTAGAAATATTGTAACTAAACAAAAAATAACTAAAAATGTACCCACCAAATACCTTATAATGCATAGCAATAAGATTGATTTTCATTAAAAAGGGCTCAAAATGTCATTTAAGACAATTGAAAATTTTAAGAAGTTGGCATTCATTCATCTGTGAATAGTGAAAAATGAACCACAATTGTAACTTAATGGATGAATAACAACAATAGTTGTAACCAACGATCTAAGATGGTTCCAAGGTCTTTCCTTCACAGAGAAGAGATTCCTTGTCAAGTGAAGGTGGAGAAATCAGAAATTAATCCCGAGCATCGAAGAAGGAAAAGAGACGTGGAAACGCTCACAAAATCTGAAGGAGATGGCTACACAATCTGTCGGATTGGGTTGGACTCTTCCGAATCCTAGTAGTGAATCTAGCCCTTTATGGAAGTAGATAAAATTAAATTTGTCCATCAATAACCATGAATAGATCCAAAATAATGAAGCATGAAGACCCGAAAAAAAGAAGAAGAAGAGGACTGCACCCAATTGGCAAGGCTTCTGCATGGTAAACAAATATCGAGATTGCTAGATATCACAATGGGCTAAGAAACACCACACAAGACCCCAATACATAACATCAAACTGAGTCGCTTACCATTTCTCCATTATTGCAATGCGGACTTTTGAAAAGTAGCCCTCAAATCCAAGGCTCTCATAGCCTTTTCTACGCACCTCAATGTACGAAAGTCTTCATGTATTCATGTTTAGTTCAAATAAAATAGTTCGCAAAAACTACCATTCATGATATAAGATTTGCAAATGTATATGTAAGAATTTGTAACAAATTTGAAATGTAGACATAGAATATTTAAATGTAATGCTTCATCTATATTCCTAAACTTACAAAATCAATCACACCTCTTATCAACATCAACTACAAAAGTAATTACTATCCCTCTAAATCAAATAACATATACCGTTCGGCGTTCACATTGCATTGTGCACAAGCGATTGCTAGTATATAGGAAAAATACAACACTAATTATAAAAATACGTTGGGTGAAAAGACAAACACCCAATTATGATAGATTATATTCTAAATAAGGCGTTGAACATGTTTGTACTAACTCCAAGAATATTCAAATCAAAGAGGAGAGCTCAATATGGTCCCATATCATCGGAATTCCATACCATTCATAAGGAGTATGATGTACCATTCTTGTGCCCTCAAAGTGAAACAAACGAACAATCTCCCTATTCTTCCACCACCAATATCTCATTCATGGTCTCCTCTTTTAATTCCATTCCATAAAACGTGCTTCCAATTTTTTTGTTAAATTATGTCTAGTTTTGACGTCGTCATCGAACCTTCACACGCCAATAATCTTTTAAGAGATTAGATCATCAAATACGACGATACTTCAAAGTAAACATTTCGTCTGCCTATCAAGAGAGTATTTTTCAAATAAAAACAATTTCAAACTCAAATATGCGTGCTTTGTTTGAACAGAGTAAGTTTTAAAACATGACCATTTTAAAATCAAAAATCAAAAATCAAAATAATTAAACAATGTTATGATAGAATAGAAAAATCATTTGTGAAAATCGGAGTAATTATGAAGATGTATACATGTGGATATTTTGAATAACCTAGATGACAGAATGGTAATATAAAAAACTGGAATCAAATTAAAATATCTCTATTGATCTTCCTCGAGAGAGAAGCCCCTATATCTTGATATCTCTCGTGGGGCACCTCCCTATCTATCTAGATGGGAGGAGACCCCATAAATAGATGGGAGGCCCTCTCTCTATATCCTCTCTCCTATCTCTCTATTTGGGCCCGACTCTATCTTCTATAGAGAGATTCGAACCAGATATAGTAAGGATTTTGAAGTCTTCTTTCAATTTTTTATTAATTTATATTGTTTAACTTTTAACTATGATAAATTATAAGTTATATTGTGCGAGTTTTTTCACTACATTTAATATTTATAAATATAATGTTTGATTTAAAGTATTAAAATATTTGGAGCACTCGAGGGAAGTGCCGCAACGATTACGTGAGAATAACATACCAATGAATTTGAAGAAATGTGCCTTTATGGAGGAGTTGGTATAAATAGGTTTTAACATTAGTAGATTTGATAATTTTGTGATATTTTATTGTTGTTTTTGCGATCTCTTAAGAAGTTTGTATTACAAAATTTTTATGACTAAACGATATATAAGATTTACAAATTTTATTAAAAATAGAAAAAAAAAATTGTTTCAATCCTATAAATTTAGTTGTTTTTAAAATTGACTAAAAATGTAATAGTTTTTAGTCAATGATGCCAATATTGTCATATTTTGTATTACGTGAGTGTCAAAAATGACACACAAACAAAGTAAACATTTTCTAGCAAAAGAGTGACAAAAGGTGATGCACATAGTGATGTAATTTGCAACATCCCATATAATTTTCGATAAAACTGGTACATTTGTTTTTCAAATTTTCAATCTCAAAAGTTCCAAACGCTAGACCAAAGATGAGTTTTATCACACATCCTATGTTTTTTTAGTTGGAAAAACATATATTTGATCACCTTCCAATATAATATTGAACCCACTTATTACTTTCCTTGATTTTTATTGTTACGCTTTATGCGATGGGGTCCAATAGAATGCCTTATTTTGGTATTTTAAATTTTTTGGTTACTTGTTGATAAAAAATACTTTCATTGTATCCATGAGATTGTTGTTCCTACATTTAAGTTAATATAGTAATGTTTGTTGTTTCATGTTCTATATGGGCGTTTATGTGGGTGTTCACTTGAATGTTTGCAATGATACTTTGATTTCGTGGTCTACTGCAGTCCTTCATTAGGTTTTCTAATTGTGATTGGACCATACACTATGTTATTTACTCATTCCTTATGTCACCTCAAGGATTTATGCATACCTTCACATCACTAGTTGATTATTTTAATGCATTGTTTATACTAAACATTAGCATAAAGGCCATCTTTACACAAAATAATGATGAGTGATCACATTAGAGTTATATGGAAATTATATTACTATTACTAAAACATCTCGAACATAAATCATACTTGAAAAATATAGAGAAGTAAATCGAATCTACAACTTGTTTCCACTTATTAAAAATAAAGTGTTGGTACCCTTACATGTAATAGATTTTTTCACTATTAATGAATGTAGAAGTAGACTTCTAAATCTAATTCTATGTATAATTATGTGAAATCTCTCAATACGTAAAGGGATCATCATAATAATGGAAGGATAATACACACTCCTATTAATATTCTCTATTTTCATGGGTGCTTAGAGTAATTAATATAAATTTAGTGTCAGTAGGAAAGAAAAAGTTTTCTAATGACTTGCGTTGAATCAAGGAAAATTGAGAGAGGGTTGTGAAGACTAGTGTTGACTTGTACCATTTGTAAAAAAACATTTCCCCACTTTGTGGAAAAATCATTTCCATAACCATAACATTATTTTTTGGTAACTTAAGTATCCATTATAGAAATGGTTATTATGTATGTTTGAGTTTTCATTTCAAAGTTTGATACATGTTATTAGTAGAACCTATTTTCTACCACTTGACACCAATGAATATATCCACATTTGCATGATTATGTGTATATTAAATCAAATCTTAATTTTACGAAGAAAAAAACTTGATCATGTTATCTTATCATATATATTATGCCTTGTTAATAATTGAGCTATGCATAATTTATCATTTATTTGAATTCAAAAAAATATCATCCTCTAGATATGCTCATTATATTAGAGTAATGTATGCAAAACCACATTTCATATTTACATTTTTTGGAACCATAGTCAACTAGTATTCAAAATTCTTTGCATAAGTAATTACATTATGCTAAACATAACACATCGCTACTAGAATCGTGAAAGACGTAATTTTTTTATGAGATTATTTATTTCATAAACTAATTTCATCATTGTCATCAATATACCTTTGAATTCAAAGAACTCACCTAGATTTCTTGATTCATTAAGAAACTTATTTAATTTAATTTGAATTAAATCTAATTGCACAGAGTCATTATCGAAATAAATGATGTATAAATCTGAAATACAAAATGACTCAAGCAAGCTAAGATTTAAAATATGAAACCCTAAGAAAGAAGATGAGATAAGAAGACTTAGTTGTTTTCCACATAATATGACATTGATCTAGGGAGGGAGAAGTTATGAAAATGATGAAAAAATGTCGTAATCAATCTCTATAAATTCTATAACTCACGAACAAGGTTGGCAGGGAGTCCATGGTAGAACAGGCACCGGGTGACTCGATCTAGGCACCCGTGATTTGTGTAGAAGCTCGGATGTGATTTTTGTCATGTCACATTTTCTCTCTGTTGATCACCTTTGTTCACACTATGATCACCGGGGTACTTGAACTCCGTAAAAGAGATGTTCACTGCACAAGCCCACAAACCACATCAAACCTAAAATAAAAATGCGAATGGGGAGTCAAATTGACTCGATGGCCACCCCAAGAGTGAACTTACGATCGAGCATTGCACTACATCTCAGAGTCCATGTAGTTCTTGTGAGTGTGTGTATAAATTGTTCCCTAATATGCCCTTGTGCAAGTTGCACTTGATAACGAGTTGTAGCTATAATGTAGAAATGTATAACATGTGTGGATGGAATAGAATGAACTTCCCATTCTTATGTAATGTATGAAAAGTTGATGCATCCCTTATCCCTTGAATGGATGCTAGATGAGTGCCTTTGAGTGCTTTAGGTGCCTTTGGAATGCAAGCTTAGGTGATGATAGTAATGTTTAGTGTTTGGTCTATAATTTTGAACACATAACTATACATTTATATAACTCCCTTATTTAAATTTCAGTAATTGAAAATTGAAAGGATGAAAATTTAAAATGATGCCCAAAATATAAAAGAGACCCAAAAAGTGTGAATAAGGTAGAGGAGGGTCGGGGGCACCTAAAAGGCACAGGAGCACTGGGCATCGGTGTCCGAAGCTATACAAGACAAATTAGTAAAATCCTATAGCATCCACTTCCCTCCGACACCTTTTGTTGTTGATTATGCTATGTTTCGACTATACTTATGAACATTATTGTAGCCTTTGAATTGGTATGATGTCGACATTAGAAATCTTGGACCGTGGTTGATTTGGATTCATATATGATGCATGTGTTAGCTTAATTAATACATTGTTCTCTGATAAAGATATATACGGTTACTCCTTAACCGTGTAACCACCTACCGTGCAACTGTTCCAGTGCCTATATATTTTTGGGCTTGCTGTTTTGTTTTCATAAGCAATCAATAATAATTGTTCTTCGGCCATCATTGGTATCAAAGCCGGTGGAGTTTCACTGTGTGTGGAGGATTTGGTGTGCTGCTCTGTGCGTGGAGACTCAGCTTGTTTCCTTGTTACTCCCAGTGCATTGGAAAAGGATAAAGGAACTATTTTCTTTACTAGATTCAATCTGGAGGACAGACCACAAGAACGTGGCATTTTTTGCTGTCAAATACTGTATAAAAGGTGCAGCGACCAGACCTTGTGTGTGGCAGCCTACAGATGTTTCATTTGGCGTTGGAGGAATTTGTTTGAAGATTTGAAGTGCCAGGAGCTGTTTGTAACCTGTGCGTGGTGGAGAGTGTGCAGAGTTTAAAACCTACGCATGCAAATTTGGAGGACAAGTGCGGGTTTGCTGAGTTGCTGTCAAATCATTGACTGCAAACCATAGTGTTGTGCAACACGATTTCTTCCATCATTGTTGTGAAGATTGGTGCCAGTGTGTACCAATTTTTCATTCCTCTAACCGCCTGAAGCTTGGCACATCTGCTTTGGCATTTTTTACTCCTTGCTGGCATAGAGGTGTATGCTGTGCGTGGAAAATAAAGCCAAACCTAGAGTGACTTGTGTGGACAACGACCAAGGAAGAAGCAGTGAACAGAAGATTTCATTTGCTACTGTCTTGGTTTATTCAAACCTGGCACATACGTTTTGACCTGCTTTGCTGAGCAAACATGTGTAAGAAAAACATGGAGAATAAAAGGAGCGTGGCAGAAGAAAGAAGAGTGCCCAGGAGCCAAGGAGAATGCCAACACCAGCAAAGCGATCTCGAAACGAGGCCAGCTGCCGTATGTCATAACTTTTGGATGCAGAAAGCACCATGAGAAATGCACCAAATATTTGGGCATTGAGTGACAACGAAGACACCACTGGATTGTTCTTTTCCTTGGTCAACAAGCTCCACAACACTGGGAATATTCTCTTTGATGAGATTGTGTGCCAAGGACTGTTGGAGTATTTTTGGTTTGACGTTCGATGTCAAGCATGGTGGATTCATGTAGAACTTGAACGTGGTTATAATGCAGATGATGAATGCGAAGTAGAACGCCCATAGGAGCATCCATGTCTCACTACACAAGCGTATAGAGCCCATCTTGGGCAGATTCCTTGATGAAGTATCAGAGCCATTTTTGAAAATAAATAAATAAAATATAATTTTTGAGTTTTTGAAAATGTTTTCTCTAAAGATATTGCTATCCGATGCCCAACTCTTGAAAGGGCCAAATTTCACTACATGGAAAACCAAGATGCGGATGATTCTTTAGTTTGAAGATCTTTGGGGGATCATTTCTCAAAGAGACCCCTCCCCACTGACGTTGATCGTTGGTTAAATATGAAAAGGCTGATCCAAAAGCACTAATGCTTATCACCCTTAGCCTTTCTGATGAGGTGCAACCTTACATTCGGGAAGCAACCACTTCCTCTCATGTATGGACCGCATTGTGTACCATCTACTTAAGCTAAGAATCGACAACAAAGTTACATCTTCGATAAAGCTTCACACAATGAGTATGCATGATGGTGAATCAGTAGAAGCCTTCTTGCGGTGTGTGGTTGAGTTACGTGTAGAACTCTCTGCTCTCGGTGAATCGGTGGATGACAAGTTGCTAGTCCCACTCACCTTGCGAGCTCTTCCTTCCGGTTTAGGACATTGATCACCACACGACCATCACTCAATAGAGGTGAGTTTTTCCACCCTGTGAATTATCTCCAGTAGGAAGAAGCCATGCAAATGTATAAGAAGCCTTCGAAGATAAGGCTCTCATCACGAGGCAAAAACATAAGCCTCGGAAAGGGTAGTCAACCCCCCAGAATCAGAAGTAGCATCCTCAATAGAATCTTTTCGGCTGCCACCGTAGTGGCCACCCCGTAAAGCAGAACAACAAGGTGGATCGATGGTGCCACATTTGCTCCATGGATATGCACATGACTATGAACTGTTATTACAATGGTCGCAAGTATGGCAACTCTGGCGAAGAGAGCACTTCTGGCCAAGGATATTCCAAGAAATCCCGATGGCGTGCTCATGTAATCGTGAGGTAGAAGGGTCACATTGCTGCTCAGCAGGATGCCACCTCCTGATGAAGAGGTTCAAGAACCACGACTCATTCGACATTGTTCTAGTCTCACTGGACTTCGTAGCCATCGAAGTTGTCTCGTCAGATTGATTCGGGTGCTAGCAAAAACATGACCGAACAAGAAGTTGTTCCATAATC
>CM031240.1:10028235-10099950 GCA_018340775.1 Taxus wallichiana var. yunnanensis | reverse complement strand
CAAGGAAGATCAATAGAGATTTTTTAATTTGATTCCAGTGTTTTTATATTACTATTCTCATTATCCGGGGTTATTCAAAATATCCACATGTATACATCTTCATAATTACTCCGATTTTCACAAATGATTTTTCTATTCTATCATAACATTGTTTAATTATTTTGATTTTTGATTTTTGATTTTAAAATGGTCGTGTTTTAAAACTTACTCTGTTCAAACAAAGCACGCATATTTGAGTTTGAAATTATTTTTGTTTGAAAAATACTCTCTTCAATGGAGACGCGAATTGTTTACTTTCGAAGTATCGTCGTATTTGATGATCTAATCTCTTAAAAGAAGATTATTGGCGTGTGAAGGTTCTGATGACGACGTCGAAACTAGACATAATTTAACGAAAAATTGGAAGCACGTTTCATGGAATGGAATTTAGAAGAGGGAGACCGTGAATGAGATATTGGTGGTGGAAGAATACGGAGATTGTTCGTTTGTTTCACTTTCAAGGCACAAGAATGGTACACCGTACTCCGTGATGAATGGTACATTGTTTTAGTCAAATTGGACTAGAGACTCTTCCTTATAGAATGGTATGGCATTCCAATGATATGGGACCATATTGAGCTCTCCTCCTTGAAGGTTTCGATGGCGCGTCAAAACTAGATATAATTTGTGAAAAATTGGAAGCACGTTTTATGGAATGGAATTTAGAAGAGGGAGACCATGAATGAGATATTGGTGGTGGAAGAATAGGGAGATTGTTCGTTTGTTTCACTTTCACCGTACATGAATGGTACACCATACTCCGTGATGAATGGTACATTGTTTTAGTCAAATTGGACTAGAGACTCTTCCTTATGAATAGTATGGCATTCCAATGATATGGGACCATATTGAGCTCTCCTCCTTGATTTGAATATTCTTGGAGTTATTACAAACATGTTCAACATCTTGCTAGAATATAATCTATTATAATTGGTGATATGGGACCATATTGAGCTCTCCTCTTTGATTTGAATATTCTTGGAGTTATTACAAACATGTTCAACACCTTTGATTTAAATATTCTTGGAGTTATTACAAACAAGTTCAACACCTTCGCTAGAATAGAATCTATCACAATTGGTGATATGGGACCATTTTGAGCTCTCCTCTTTGATTTGAATATTCTTGGAGTTATTACAAACATGTTCAACACCTTCGCTAGAATAGAATCTATCACAATTGGTGATATGGGACCATATTGAGCTCTCCTCTTTGATTTGAATATTCTTGGAGTTATTACAAACATGTTCAACACCTTCGCTAGAATATAATCTATCACAATTGGTGATATGGGACCATATTGAGCTCTCCTCTTTGATTTGAATATTCTTGGAGTTATTACAAAACATGTTCGACACCTTTGCTAGAATATAATCTATCATAATTGGTGATATGGGACCATATTGAGCTCTCCTTTTCATTTGAATATTCTTGGAGTTATTACAAACATATTCAACACCTTCGCTAGAATATAATCTATCATAATTGGAGATATGTGACCATATTGAGCTCTCCTCTTTGATTTGAATATTCTTGGAGTTATTAGAAACATGTTCAACACCTTCGCTAAAATATAATCTATCATAGTGGGTGTGTGTCTTTTCACCCAACGTATTTTTACAATTAGTGTTGTATTTTCCTATATACTAGCAATCACATGTGCACAATGCAATGTAAATGCCAAACGATATATGTTATTTGATTTAGAGGGATAGTAATTACTTTTGTAGTTGATGTTGATAAGGGGTGTGATTGATTTTGTAAGTTTAGGAATATAGATGAAGCATTACATTTAAATATTCTATGCATCTACGTTTCAAATTTGTACATATACATTTGTAAATCTTATATCATGAATGGTAGTTTTTGCGGACTATTTTATTTGAACTAAACATGAATAAATGAAGACTTTCGTACATTGAGGTGCGTAGAAAAGGCTATGAGAGCCTTGGATTTGAGGGCTACTTTTCAAAAGTCCGCATTGCAGTAATGGAGAAATGGTAAGTGACTCAGTTTGTTGTTATGTATTGGGGTCTTGTGTGGTGTTTCTTAGCCCATTATGATGATAGATCTGCTGGGTTTTGTAAGGGTGTAATGCCCGTTAAAACAACCCACTTGAGACCCAAGAACAACCTAGGATTAGTTAGGAAAATTATGGAATAATGTTCTTTTTGTTTAAAAGAATCTACAACCAAGTTACAAGACAACAGTTGTCACTAAAAGGTTCCGGAACAATTATAATCTACTAGAACATACTTTTCTTTTATTAATAATTAATAGAGGTCATAAGGTCCAAATTTTAGGGTTAGAAGTTTCAATTAGGTTCAGAGGGAAAAATTCCTCACCATACCCACTCTAATAAGCTTAAAGTTTCAACCTTATTTTCTCATACTTAACACATTCAAAATTTTCCATAAATTACTCTCCGATTAGATAGGAAATTTCCTCACCTTTCCATTGATATAAAGAAGTCCTCCTAACTCCTCATATTTTTCAAGTTATGGGCCGGCGGGCCTTGGGGTGAAAATTTTCCCAAGAGCGGGCCTACGGGCCTAGGGGAGAAAATTTGCCCAAAGGAAGGTTGGCATGTTGTGGGAGACATTTGGAAAAATTTCTACATATGCAGGGAAAAAAACCACATTTTCGTCCCCGCGCTCCCATGGGTCCGCCGAGTCCTGAGGACACATGGCGCTTCATAAGTCGGCCAATGAGAGAAGCGGGGCGGTGGGGACAATTTGCAAATTCTCCCGCTGGGGTGAAAGTCATCCTTGCACCTGCACTCCTGTGAGTCTGCAAAGGACATGTGGCATCTCCTAAGCCAATGTGGGGAAGGTGGGGTGGTGGGGAGAAAAATTGACTTAATGCCTCGAAGGGCTAAGAGGGTACAGAGACCCATGCCCATGCACCGACACCTCGTGATGCCACGTGGCAGCCCCCTGATTGGGCTATGGGTGGTGGAATCTTGAGGAAAACTTGGAAAAAATTCAAAAAAATCTGAAACGCAAAAGACAAAAAGGGATCCGTTCCTCTCACCAGATGCCTTGTGATGCCACGTGGCATCACCTGATTGGCTACGGGTCGGTGGGGAAAGTTTTGGAAAATTTTCCTAAAATTTTCCGAAAATGCTAAGTTCAAAAGAGGATCCGCCCCTCCACTATCACCTCATGGTTGCCACGTGGCAGCCTTTGATTGGCTGTAGGTTGGTGAGGCGGAGGAGAAAATTTTGAAAATTTTCCCAAAAAAAATTCCTAAGTGCTTAAGGGAAAAATTCGGGCCATAGGCCCGCCAAGGAAATTTTTCCCAAAATTTTAATGCCAAGTGAAGAAAACTTTAGAAGGCCATAATTTTGATAGAGAGCTCGGTTTGGGGCAAATGAGGACTTTCTGGAAATATCTCGATGTCCTCTTTGCATAGAGCTCATTAATTTTGGTTTTGATAAAGTTTAAGGGGTCAATTTTAAGAAAACGTCCTGCAGGATTTTATAGTGCGAACTGGTAAATTTTAACTTGTTAGATCTGTTCAATTTGATCTTCTTCCTCTCTCAACATGTCAAATAGACATGGGGGATTGTTCTTAGATGAATTTAGGATAGATTTCAAGGGTTAATTTGTTTGATTGAGGCTCAATTCGAAATTTCCAACATTTGACAGAAAAATGATATAAAAAATAAAAACGGTTCAAGCCGATTTTACTAAGTTTTCTAAGAAATTTTCTTGAGTATTAATGTCTAGATGAATTCGTTTAGAGCCTACCACTTCAATTTAATTATTTAATTTGTTATTTTATTGTTGCAGGTTTGAACTATGTGTTTTTGGTTTAGATAATTGCAGTTTGAAATTACAAATAACAAGGATCAAATTTTAAAGGATCTATTTGTTGTTTTCATCTTCTAAGTATTAAAATTCATTCCAATTCCAATCTAACACATTTTAGTTGATTAAAAAAACCATTCAAGACCAAAATGCAATTTTGATTTCCAATTTTACACATTTCCAAAAGACAAAATACTATATTTTTCTCACACGCATTTCTTCCTTTCAAACAGAGATTCCAATACATTGAAATGATCAGATTCAATACTACAATGCAATTTGAGAAAATAATTACATTCATTTTTTTTGGTTCCAATGGAAAACTTACAACTTCTTTCTTTTATTCCTTCCAAAAATCATTTATTGACACAGGGTAGAATAATACATTTTCTTTTCACGTGTTGCACATTTCCACTTTCAAAATAGGGACTTCCTAGTGCATGATAAACACAAATTTCCAATTGAATAATATCATATGAACAAGGTAAACACTTCCAATAATTCCAATGAAACTCATACAACCTCCTTTCCATTTGATTTCAAAGTACAATATACAAAACAATATCATTCTTTCACATTCTTTCCAAAACAAAATACAAAGTATAACTCTCTTTACCTTTCCAATTTCCACTTACAATAAGTAAACATATTTCCATTACAAACATTTACAAGGTCATCCACTTCAAGTGGGAAAGGTTACAATGAGATTTCATTTCACAAGGGACTGTCAAACTATCTTTTCTCATCTCCAAAACAACAACATGCATTCTTCTCTTTCTTCCAATTTTGATCACAACAAAGGTAGGGAAAGGCAACGCTCTCCACCCAACCAAGACATCTAATGAAAGGAGAATCCATCCTTCTTCATTGGCCCCCAAGCCCCAACCACAATGCAATAAAATATGTGATCCAACTCATGGCAACAACAGGCTTCCACAAAACATACACACAGATTTTCACAATAAAACACAGTCCAAAATAGAATGTAGTTTTTACAACTACAATAACACATGACAAGCAATACTAAGGCTTCACCAAGCAAGCCAAAGGAGCAAGAACTATGGGGGATGCTTCTTATGCCTCCCAAATGGGGAAATGGGTATCACCACTTGAGTTACAAACCTCAAAAAGGATAGTATATCAAAGCCTTGACATTCCTTATGCCTCCCCCAAGTACCCCTTATTCCTCACATTTCCTTATGTCTCCCCAACCTCTTATGGCACCCCATAATGAGTAAATAAATGCAAACTATTTCTTTGTGAGGTGGAACAAAAATCCCAACTCCCTCCACCCTTATACCTCCCTAAAACACACTTGGGCCTCCCATAATAAACCCCATAGTATTTTCCTACACCATTCTATTAGAGTAGGTATTTACCTTAGCTCATGTTCACCTAGGTACATTATTTACCTTTATTGTATTTATCTTCACCCACTTATGTGTGTGGATATTTGTTTTTATTTATTTAGATATTAGGAGATATTATCTTGTTGTTAGGTATAGTTCTTTCCTTGATCTATGGTATTGACTAGTTATTTCCTAGATCTATGGTATTGACTAGATCCTTGATGTCTAGTTCTCTCATAAATCTATGGACTTAACTAGTTCTTTCCATGATTTTTGGCTTGATCTACGACACTGGACTGGTTCTTAGATGTTATTCCTTGCCTATATAAGCGGGGTCCATTCTCATTGTATTTCATTGAGTTCCATAATAATATATGATATTGCTGCTCATTTGTTTGCAAAGGTTTATGTAAAGTTATTCTAGTGAATTGCTTTCATCTTATTGATCGTGATGTTTATTATCATCTATGTTATTAGCTTGGCATGATCTGCTTTTATCGTTCCTTTTACATTCATAGGCCATCTACCCACAGACCCACAACAATAACAAACATACCAACATTTACATATTCATAAAATGGAAAAGAAGAGTATTTCCAAGAGCCAAGCTCTTACCTCTCCATGATGGATTTTGTTCCAAGTTCAAAACAACAAGCTCCTTCCAATGCAAGCAATCCAAAAATCAACCCAATACAAGCATGCAACAATCTTCCAAAAACTTCTCCAAGCAAGATCTCCCAAAACAACAAGGAAATTCACCCAAAATGAAGTCTCCCAAAAGTGAAGCAACCCAAAACAAGACAAGAAATTTGAATTTTATAGAAGAGGGAAGAGAAGAGGATGAGGTGGATCCATGTAGGATGCCACATCACACATCCTCAACCCCAAACACAAATTCAACTTCATTCTCCAATGCATAATAAATAGGTTGGTAATTAATATGACAATTTTCTTATACACTCATGTCCGACCCACACACCAAAGGACTGAAATTAAATCATGTACGAAAAGTGCAATTAAAACCTATAATTTGTTTTCCCAAAATGCATTATAAAAGTCTAAATTTAATCCTCCAACCATAGGCAAGGTTGGTATGTAAATTTAAGAGTTATGGGACAAGTTTAACTTGTCCCACAAGCCTCAAAAATCAACCTCCAAGGACAAATTCAAATTTCCAAGAAGGTGGAGTGTTTCACACTGAAAATTTAACTTACACATCACTTACATATTACTTACACATTACTTACACATTTTACAACACTTTAAAACATGGGCAACAACTCTATTAATTACATTGTTATTAAATATTTTAATTAATTAACTAAACAATATGATTACTCTACAATATTTACACACCATTAAATAAATAATGAAAGGGGTAAGTGCACCACAAAATAAACACATGCAAAAATCAAACAAACGGGACCAAAATAAAAGAAATACATAAAATCCCTTGGTCACATTTAAAGGTGATCCTCCCATGGGAATCCTAACACTAAGAAACACACACACAAACAAAACTAGTTGCCATGGTGACCTTGTTGAATTCATCTAGAATCTGTAATGTGGTTGGTCTCCAATCCCCGATATTTTTTGTGATATTTTTAACTGCAAAACATGCAAATACCTCCGTCTCGGCCTCGTGGCCATATCGGAACATCCAAAATAATATAAATATAATTTCAAAATCATAAATATATATATGAATCACAACAACATCTAAACAATCAACAATATCACTTACAATTTCATCAAGTAACTATATAATCATCAATTTTAAATTCAATTTTCTTAGTCTACTCAATATATCCAAATATCACATGTCCTAACAACATCCATAAATATATATAACCATGTCCAACAGCATGTCAAAATCTATATAAAATGTCTCTAACAATCATCATGCATCATATATGAATCAGAGTCAACAATAATCCATGATCTGACATCTAACACCATACTAAATCAAAACTATAATAATGTCCATAATATAGTCAACAATATCATGATCAATATCAAAAGTGTCGAAGGGAAGTGGGCACTACTAGAAAGGGCCTACAATTTTATCAAAGCAATCTCTTATATTTGTTTGTCATCACGAAGCCTTGCCCAATTGGAGTGCACTCCTCCTCTTTTTTCGGGTCTTCATGCTTCGTTATTTTGGATCTATTCATGGTTATTGATGGAAAAATTTAATTTTATCTACTTGTATAAAGGGCTAGGTTGATACTAGGATTCGGGAAGAGTCCAACCCCTCGGTCGGCATTGTGTAGCCATCTCCTTGATTTTGTGCACGTTTCCTCATCTTTTTCTTCTTTAATGCTTAGGACTAATTTTATGGATTTCTCCACCTTCACTTGACAAGGAATCTCTTCTCTGTGAAGGAAATACCTTGGAACCATCTTAGATCGTTGGTTACAAATATTTTTGTTATTCATCCATTAAGTTACAATTGTGGTTCATTTTGCACTATTCATAGATGTGAATGCCAACTTCTTAAAATTTTCAATTGTCTTAAATGAAATTTTGAGCCCTTTTAATGAAAATCAATCTTATTGCTTTATGCATTATGAGGTATTTGGTGGGTAATTTTTAGTTATTTTTGTTCGATTACTAATATTTATACGTTGTGAGCAGCAATCGGTTACTTTATTTTATTTCTTATAGGTCTCGACATACGCAAGGAGGGGATATGTTTACATGTGACTATATATTGTAACTCCCTTCGCTTAATATAATGACAGACACACACATATTAAAGTGTGTCGTGCCTTCCCGTATATCTTCATTTTCTTGAATATTCTAACACTTTTTTAGTAGTATATATGCATATACATAGATGTCTATGTTGTACATGGATGGTTTTAATATAATGAAACACGATATATTTTGGTTCTGGTAGAAAAGGATGAAAAGAGGGTGTTTCCTTGAAAATTGGAATAGTGATAGGTGGTGATACAAGAGAATGTACACACGGACTTATGTACAAAAATACAATGTAGCAATAATTATTTTGCATCGATTTTTTTATTATTGTATATGCATATGTAGATGTTCGTGTTGTCTATAGATTTTTCTACATATCTTGGTATAAAAATGCATACATAGAATTAGTTCACACCTTCCATGGAAAATATTTTAGCGTAATTACATTGTAAATGGATGGTTCCTTCTAACTATTCTATAACCATCTTCTATTCCTATTTATTTCTCCCATTCGTGGGTGCTTAAAATACACATTGAATACATTCTAATATTTCTTTATTTGATCTCGATCTATCATTCAGTATCGGAAGCGTGCATCTTGGCTCTAGGGGAAGGTCAAGTTTCAACACTTTGTGTGGAGCCATATTATCTTCTCTTTCACGTGTAGAGATTCCTTTGCTTTTTGTAACCCCTCACTATCTGCTATTTCTCGATTTATTTTCTCCTTGGCTTGTACATATTCTCAACCCTTTTCATCCGTTCAAGGAGACATAATCAAGATTCTAATGGGAGAGAGTATGTTCATGTCCACGTCCGGTAGTGCTTATGGCAGGAAGTGTCTGACCACCATGCAAGGCCTCGGCATTGACTACTATAATTATAACACAATCAAGGAATGTAAGAAAAATTGTGTTGTAATGGTATGATCATTCAAGACAAAGAATTGGGGAAGGTCATTCAACTTCAGGGAGATCAGAGGAAGAAGGTTTCCAATTTCTTGATAACTGCTGGTTTGAGGAAGACCGTGGATTTCTTTGCTTATTGTTGTCCTACTGGTAGAGAGAGAAACCCTGTTATAGCGCTTACTAATTTTGTCTTAGCATTTTGATTTACAATCATATTTATTGTCCCTCCATTAAAAGATTGTTTATCTTGATTCTCTCTTTATCTATTGGCACCATAATCCACTCAATGCTTTTGTTGCGAGTGTAATGCCTTAGATCAGGATCATTTTCATTGTGCTTTACTCCAATCTTGAAATTTGAAGGTTATCTATAACCGTTTGAATAGTTACTTGCAAAGATATACAGATCTACCTGCATATTTTGTGAGATGACTTGCTTTGTGTTGGCTTTGCCATCATTTATATTAAGAAAATCCATGAAAACAATGAGTAGTCAAAGGAGAATGCATGACCAAAGAGGTATAAGAGAGCATGTGGCAGTGACCACCGACCAATATAAAAGCACTGTGTGGAGAAAGCCCAGGCGTAAGTTGGTAATTCTCCGAAGGAGGATGGAGGATAATGGAGGCTGGAGGAAATCCAGCGACCTCTTGCAAGCCACAAGCGATGAGGCCGCCGACAGAGATTGTGGCAGAATAAGGTATTGAGGACCTATTCCTCAATTTTTGGTTTGTTTATTTCAGTTTTGTGTTTGTTGTTGTGTTGTTTTTCAATAAAGTACAGATGATACAGAATTTCCTATGTGGGACCTCCTAACTGAAGAGCATCATGGGGAACAGAAAAGCACTAAAAGCAGCGCATGGTACTCACCTGGGTTCATGGTAATCCTGTAAAACCACTGAGGTATCATCCTCTTGGGTTCGTGGTACGCCTGTAAAACCACCGAGGTAAAATCCTCTTGGTTCGTGGTAATCCTGTAAAACCACCGAGGTGAACAGTCGGAAAGTGTTCCTGTCCCTCTAGGTTTCTGGTCAACCTTAGAAAAACCATGTGAGACCATGTAGGCACATGCTCGTGTGAAGACCCTCTTTGCGGTGTTCTCATTAAGGGGGGGACTCTATCTGGAAATGTATGTTTGTACGAACAATGTAATAAGGGGGGGAATGTTAGCGTAATTACATTGTAAATGGATGGTTCCTTCTAACTATTTTGTAACCATCTTCTATTCCTATTTATTTCTCCCATTCGTGGGTTCTTGAAATACACATTGAATACATTCGAATATTTCTTTATTTGATCTCTGATCTATCAAAAGAAACCCGCACATCAATCCCCATATTGAGAGAACCAAGCACCAAAGTGCACCACATGTTAGTGTTTAAGCTTAAAAAAAAAGTCATTAAAACAAGTCATTTTGACTCCCCAACCCATAGGTAGGGTTGGTGTAACAATTTAAGAGGTGTGGGACAAGATTAACTTGTCCTACCAAGCCTCCAAAATCGGCCCCTAAAGAAAGATCCGAATTTCAAAGGAAGGTGGAGTGTTTCACACTCAAATTTACTTACACATAATCCAAGAGCCAACAACTCGATAAATGCATTCTTTTGTCCCATTTTAATCAATTAACAACATGATTACTCACTAATCTTGACACAATTTAAATAAATAATAAAGGGAAATACATCACCAAATAATCACATACAAAGATTAAATAAAGGGAACACAATAAAAGAATACACATAACCCCTTGGTCACATTTAAAGGTGATTCCCCATAGGAACCCCTAACAACAATTTGACATACACAAACAACAAATACATATTGCCATGGTGACCCTTGTTGAATTCATCTAGAATTCCAATGTGGTTGGTCTCCAATCCCCCGATGTTTGTTGTGACATGTTTACCTGCAAAACATAAATACCTCCTTTAGCCTTATGGCCGCATCAAAACATCCAAATAAATATAAAATATAACTTCCAAAATCATCTATATATATAAATCACAACATCATCCAAGCAAGCAACAATATCATTTACAATTTCATCCATAACCATATGATCACAAGATTTGTTCAATTTTCTAGGTCTACTCGATATGACAAAATATCACATGTAAGGAAAACATATATATATATATATACCCATGCCAAGCAGTGTATCAACATCAATATAAAATGTCTCTAATAATCTACATGCATCATATATGAATCCAAATCAACTCTGGTCCATGATTTCTAATGGCTAACATCATACTAACTCAAAGGCTACAATAATGTTCATAAATGCAAATCGACGTGATATCATAATCAACAAAAAAAGGTGTTAGAGGGAAGTAGGCACTCACAAGGGATTTTACTTGATTTATCTTTTATAGCTTGAGACACCGGTGTCCAGGTGCTCTTGTGCCTTTTTGGGTGCCCCGGACCCTCATATACCTTATTCACACTTTTTGGGTCTCTTTTATATTTTGGGCATCAGTTTAACTTATGGTTCATCCTTTCAATTTTCAATTACGAAATTTAAATAAGGGAATTATATAAATGTATAGTTATGTGTTCAAAATTATAGACCAAACACTAAACATTACTATCATCACCTAAGCTTGCATTCCAAAGGCACCTAAAGCACTCAAAGGCATTCATCTAGCATCCATTCAAGGGATAAGGGGATGCATCAACTTTTCATACATTACATAAGAATGGGAAGTTCATTCTATTCCATCCACACATGTTATACATTTCTACATTATAGCTACAACTCGTTATCAAGTGCAACTTACACAAGGGCATATTAGGGAACAATTTATACACACACTCACAAGAACTACATGGAGTCTGAGATGTAGTGCAACGCTCGGTCATAAGTTCACTCTTGGGGTGGTCATTGGGGTCAATCCGACTCCCCATTCTACATTTTTTTTTAGGTTTGATGTGGTTTATAAGCATGCGGTGAACATCTCTTTTACAGTTACAAGTACCCCGATGATCATAGTGCGAACAAAATGTGACCAAAGAGAAACTATGAAACTTTGTGACATGAAAAAATCATATCCAAAGCTTCTACGTAGTCATGGGTGCCTAGATCGAGTCACCAGCGCCCTTGTTCTACCATGGACTCCCCTGCCCAACCTTGTTCATGAGTTATAGAATTTATAGAGATTGATTATGACGTTGTTTTCATCATTTTCATCACTTCTCCTCCCAGATCAATGTCATATTACATGGAAAACAACTAAGTCTTCTTATCTCATCTTCTTTCTTAGGGTTTCATATTTTAAATCTTAGCTTGCTTGTGTCATTTTTGTATTTTAGCATTTATACATCATTTATTTTAGTAATGACTCTGCAATTAGATTTAATTCAAATTAAATTAAATAAGTTTCTCAATGAATCACTCAGGAAATCTAGGTGAGGTCTTTGAATTCCAAGGTATATTGATGACAATCATGAAATTAGTTTATGAAATAAATAGTCTCATAAAAATTTTTACGTCATCACGATTCTAGTGGCAATGTGTTATGTTTAGCACAATGTAATTATTTATGCAAAACCATTTTGGAATACAAGTTGATTATGGTTCGCAAAAATGTAAATATGAAATGTGGTTTTGCATACATTACTCTAATATAATGAGCATATCTAGAGGATGATATTTTTTGAATTCAAATAAATGATAAATTATGCATAGCTCAATTATTAACAAGGCATAATATATATGATAAGATAACATGATCAAGTTTTTTCTTCGTAAAATTAAGATTTGATTTAATATACACATAATCATGCAAATGTGGATATATTCATTGGTGTCAAGTGGTATAAAATAGGTTCTACTAATAACATGTATCAAACTTTGAAATGAAAACTAAAACATACATAATAACCATTTCTATAATGGATACTTAAGTTTAGAAAAATAATGTTATGGTTATGGAAATGATTTTCCACAAAGTGGGGAAATGCTTTTTTACAAATGGTACAAGTCAACACTAGTCTTCACAACCCTCTCTCAATTTTCCTTGATTCGATGCAAGTCATTAGAAAACTTCTTCTTTCCTACAACACTAAATTTATATTAATTACTCTAAGCACCCAAGAAAATAGAGAATATTAATAGGAGTATGTATTATCCTTCCATTATTGTGATGATCCCTTTACGTATTGAGAGATTTCACATAATTATACATAGAATTAGATTTAGAAGTCTACTTCTACATTCATTAATAGTGAAAAAATCTATTGTATGTAAGGGTACCAACACTTTATTTTTAATAAGTGGAAACAAGTTGTACATTCTATTTACTTCTCTATATTCTTCAAGTATGATTTATGTTAGAGATGTTTTAGTAATAGTAATATAATTTCCATATAACTCTAATGTGATCACTCATCATTATTTCGTGTAAAGATGGCCTTTATGCTAACGTTCAAGTATAAACGATTGCATTAAAATAATCAACTAGTGATGTGAAGGTATGCATAAATCCTTGAGGTGACATAAGGAATGAATAACTAACATAGTATATGGTCCAATCACAATTAGAAAACCTAATGAAGGACTTTAGTAGACCACGAAATCAAAGTATCGTTCAAAGCATTGGTGAACACCCACAATAAACGCCCATATAGAACATGAAACAACAAGCATTATTTAACGAAAAATTAGAAGCACGTTTTATGGAATGGAATTTAGAAGAGAGGGAGACCGTGAATGAGATATTGGTGGTGGAAGAATAAGGAAGCATTCGTTTGTTTGCTATGCATTATAAGGTATTTGGTGAGTACATTTTTAGTTATTTTTGTTTAGTTACAATATTTCTATTTGTGAGCAGTAATTAGTTACTTTATTTTATTTCTTGTAGGTCTCTGACATGCAAGGAGGGGATATGTTTGACAGAACTATATATTGTAACTCCCTTCTGCTTAATATAATGACAGACACACACATATTAAAGTGTGTCGTGCCTTCCCGTATCTCTTCATTTTCTTGAATCTTCTAACACTTTTTAGTAGTATATATGCATACATAGATGTTTGTGTTGTCTATGGATGGTTTTAACATAAGGAAACACCATATTTTGGTTCTTGGTAGAAAAGGACAAAAGAGGGTGTTTCCTTGAAAATTGGCATAGTGATAGGTGGTGATATAAGAGAATGTACACAGGGACTTATGTACAAAAATACAATGTAGCAATAATTATTTTGCATCGATTTTTATTACTATATATGCATATGTAGATGTTTGTGTTGTCTATAGATTTTTTTACATACTAGTATATAAAAATGCATACATAGAATTAGTTCACACCTTCCATGGAAAAGAAACCAGCACATCAATCCCCATATTGAGAGAACCAAGCGCACCACATGTTAGTGTTTAAGCTAAAAACAAGTCATTAAAACAATCTTCCTTCCACTTAAACGTCACCAAGAACATTAATGGATTCTTGCAAGACCATGAATAATTACATTTATATAGTTACTCCTAAAACATCACCTATAAACTTGAGATTGTACGTACAAAAAATTCTAATTGTTAACCCTTTTTATGTATTATGTGGAAAGTGTTCTTGTAGTGCCCAACACATTTAAAATAATTAAAATTTTAAAAAAAGTGTGTTTGAAAGTCATGGTGGAGGGGAGTTAAGAGGAGTAGGTGAAGTGAAGGGTGAAGTGATGGAGTTGGTGGTGGTAGGAGTGGGTGAAGGCGTGTGGAAGGAGTTCAGACATGGCGTGGACTTCCATCAATGTCCATTCAGGCCTGTCACATTCCTTATTTTCCCTTTATTTCATATCAAGTGGCATTGACCACGCATGAACCCAGGTTAACGTTTCAAATTTAGAAGTATTTGGATAGTTGTAGCAAAGGAAAACGTGGAAGGAGAGAGGGGATATTAAATGAAGGCTGCGAGAAGCAATTTTGGACCCAAATATCTATGTTTTTATTAGCTCCCTCTCGAAGTATAAAGGACAAAGTATGCGTTACCTTTGGATGCATGGAAAATAACTTGGTTTCAAGGAAAAAAATTGATTTGTTATAGGAGTGTTGTCACCAGGAGAGTGCAAAACATATTGTAGAATCCCTTTGGCAACTATGACCTTCATGTCCCTGTATAGGAGTTACTGGTGGGCGCATGAAATATTTGAAAATACCTTAAAATAGGGTAGGGACAGGTTTTTGTCAAAGGTTGTAGTTGCGGGTGTTATGAAAACATTTATGCAAAATGTGGAAGCTTAGACAGAACATGAACTGTTTGTGAGAATGTCTACAAAACAAAACATAGTTTTGTGGACAACATCGATTGTAGGATATACATCAAATGGATTTGTTGATTTGGCGTTGGAAGCTATAAAGAAAATTCAGTCAACATGTTTCCACATGATTGTTTTCACCTTATTAGAAGCCCACAATGGATAGCTCTCTCTTTGAAACACGGAAGTGATGCAAATGGTTGAAGTTATGTAAAAGGGTCTGCACTATTGTTTCGTTGGACACATATTGCTTGCTCTTAGTGTAACATTGTAAATGTTGTGTGATTATACTCATGCCTTTTGTTAATGCGCCAATCTATTGTCTCACAATCAAGTATATTGTCAACCTATGCAAAACGTGGCGTGCGGTGTTTTTTCGAATATATGTCTCTAACCCTCTCTTTTCAAGTGAAAATAGTTATTACTATGTAAATGGAAAACTAAAAACGTTAATTATGCTAGATTTAGGTGGATGCCATGCCAGTGATTTATCATTGATTTCATGCTCACATGGTTTTGCAGGATGCAAGTAAGATGGTGAAACGACATGGTTGTAACTCATTGTGTATTATTGTAATCTATGAATGTTAATGGAAATATTTGTATATGTATCACTATATTACAATAAAGTTTATTAATGAAATTTGGTAATATGTATGAGATGTTAGTTTTAGGGGTGCTTTGGGAAATGTGCATTTTACCATAGGCATCTTTTGATTCATATTTACAGATGGTGAAAAAAGGGGGGGTTAGATATATATGTTAAGTGAAATTGCATAGGATAATTCAACATTTTGCGAAGCATTAAAAGTTTTAGCATTCAAGTTTTGTAATATTTTTTAGATGCTAGTGTTTAAGGGAAATGTTCATCTAAACATGGGTATTATTTTCATTCCCAAATTTTTGTATTGTTAAAGTTGGATAAATATGTTAAATGAATTTGAATTTGATATCATATAGTGCATTCTTGTTGTGAAATTTATGATGAAATATCTAGAGTGTTGTGTTATTTAACTTACAAATATAGAAAGGAAACCTAAATATAACAGTAAAATTTAGCTTAAAACTTGTGCATATCTACCCTTCTCTCATGATCTTTCTTAGCACAGAAGAAATTAAAACCTTAGAATGAACTTAAATCTTTACCCTTGATAACACCTTCTAGCTTAAGTAAATAAGTTCCCCATGTTTGAGTTTATCGTCATATCTATATGCTTAGCGACATTTGAACGTGACAATGGTTAAACGACATGGTCAAACTGTGTCTTGAGTATGTGGTTCTCTGCTAGGTTTGGTAATCATGTGTGTAGTAAGAAGAACATGTTCTCCTTGTTGGTATCCAAATTGATCCTCCCTTGCAAGCTGAGCAACATCAAAGATTTAACAAGAATCTAGAGACGAGATAAATCATCATGTTTGTCATTTTATAGCTGGGGAGGCAATTCAAGTTTGGCTTTTTGCCACTCATATGTTGGAGAATTGGATAACACCATATAAAAGGATTTGATCTATCCTCAATATTTTAATCCGCGCCTTTCAACTAGGGTGAGAGGACTTGTTTTATAACCTCTTTTGGTGAAGGAAGATGAAGATATCCTTCTTTACACAAATTTCAAAGGAAACCTTGAGAAAATATGATCAATGCACCACAATTTAACTCTCATGAGTTGTCACTTCTAAAGAATGGTGATATTTTATAAGAATTTTCCATGCGGAGTTACGGATCAATTTATAATTTTGCTCCTTTTTATAAAAGGGAAAAAAACTTCAAACGTTAGTTGACCTACCATCCCACTTGTAACTTGAAAAACTGCCACATGTCCATCTTTGGGGTCAAAGTAAGAATTTTTACCTACCGTTTCATATTTGCTAAATAGGCAATCGAGATCTTCTCGGCTCTTTGGGCCAATTTGGTAATTTTTACAAATGAGACAAAAGTGAAAAATTTCACCAAAAAGACTCGTCAGGCATCCAATCAGAAAGGACCACGTTTCCATAGATGTTGGGAAAAAAATTGACAGGAAAACAAAACATGACTGTGGAAAAATAGAAGGAAAGGAAAAACTTGAATTTATGCCCAAGTTACAAATTCTTTCACATGGACAGAGGAACATAAAACAAATTTTGGACTTAATGTGATCCTTGACCAAAAGAAAAGATAGATCATGACAATAAAATGAAGGAAAGAGCTTTCACGCATCAATACGGTGAGATAGAAAATATGAAATCCTTTAGATTGAAGGATTTCTAGAGAAAGCGCAGGCGAGATCAAATTGAGCACCAACATTGGCTCCGACTTGGGGATGGGCACTCCCAGTGAGTGCCACAAGAACAAATAGCAGACCAAGTGCCAAACATAAACCATTGGGCAATGGAGTCATGAGCCAACCCTCTAGGAACAAATTGAGAAACCAATAAAAATAGCCGCAAGGGCCAAGATGAACCAAAAAAAGCACGAAAGCATAATGAAACCAAAAGACTATACACTATACATGGTGCATACCTCGATCCTCGAGAAATCAATTGAGGAAATGTTTCAAAGGCCTACCATTAATAGGAAATTTAAGCAATTCCCCATTTAGGTATTTTAAGAAGAAAGTATGTTCATCAATTCAAATTTCAATTGAATAAGGGCCCATCCACAATGCATCAAAATTTTCATGTTTTCCGGAAAATCGTTGGCAACTTTCACATTTTCTTACCAATAGAGTTATATCCTTGAAAATATTTGGCCACCAATAACCAACCCTTAAGATCTTATGAGTTGTGACTCTTCCAAAGAAAATTTCCCCCACAAACTCCTCCATAAAGATCAACAATTATCTTAGGGGATTCATCTTCAGTAATGCATCTTAAGATAACTCTCTCAGGGTTCTCCCAAGCTAACACAAAATCAGTAATGACATATTTTTGGGAAGCTAACATAAGTTCTCTTTTTTGATTCTTGATCAAATGTTCAGGGCATTGTATATGTTTGAGATAAAAAATGATGTCCTTATACCATTCAGAATTTATCAATTTTTCAAGGACATTCAACCTTTCTTCTTCAAATTCATTTACCTCAATTGTCTGCATATTTCTCTCTGCCATAAGTTTTTCCAGGCCCAAACCTCTGACTAATTTTGTTTTTGGATATCCATATCATACTCTTGCAATTTGTTTACCCATCGGCATCTCTTGCTCTTGAAACCTCCATTTTTTATAGGATATATTTCACCATGGTGTGGGGAACATAAGCAATGAATTTGGAACTCAGAATATATGGCCTGAAGACCTTTGTTTCTTTTACCAAAGAAAATGCTTGCTTCTCCATGATAGTATACTTTATCTCAGCTCCTTGTAATGCCTTACTGAAAAAGGCAATTGGTCTTTTAGCTCCCTCATCATCCTTCTGCAACAACATAGATGCAATAGTACTTTCTGAAGAAAAATAAAACATTTGGAAATCCTTCTTATAATATGGAGCTGCTAAAACAGGGGCATTCTTTAATGCTTCTTTGATCCCAACAAAAGCTTGAATAGTTGCTTCTTCCCATTTGATACTTTGATCTTTCTTTAGCATGCTAGTGATTGGGATAGTTAGTTCAACAAAGTTGGAGATAAATCTCCTAATAAAATTAATCTACCCAAAAAAGGATTGAATTCCCTTCTTGGTTCTTGGAATAGGGACTTTGCTAATGGCTTCTACCCTTTCAGGATCAATCATGACCCCTTCCTTTGACACAATGTGTCCAAGTAGCTTTGCTTTCGAAATCCAAAATGGCACTTCTTGGGATTTAGTGAAATACCATACTCCCTGCATCTTAATAGCATTTTTCTAAGTGTTGCAGGTGGTCACTCCTTTTTCTAGAGAAAAATACATCATCTTGATATACAACAATGAAATCATTAATATAGCTAGAGAAAGCTACATCCATTGCTCTTTGGAAAGTGGCTCCAACATTCATTAGACCAAAAGGCATTTTGACATATACATATGTTCCCAAGGAGTGGTAAAGGAAGTCTTGATTCACTCTGATTCCTTCACAACTACCTGGTTATATCCAGAAAAACCATCCAAGGTGGATAAAAATTCTGAACTAGTAACCAATTGTAACATATTGTCCATATTTGGCAGAGGGTAGTTATCCTTCATTGATGCTCTATTCAAGTTTCTAAAGTCCACACACAACCTTATATCTTCATTCTTCTTTCTGACAGGTACCAAGTTTGTAACCCATGATGAGTACCTTGTGGGCTGTATGATTCCTCCATCCCTCAATTTTTTCAATTCTTCTTGCATCTTCAGGGAAAGGAGTGGATTGATCAGCCTTTGTTTCTACCTAAATGGCTTGGTAGAAGCTTCCAAGGGAATTTCATGCTGGAAAAGATCCTCTCTGTATGCTTTCAATTCAGAATAAGACCATGCTAAGTAGTCCTGGTATTTCTTCAACAATTGGACATACAACTGCTTTTCTTCCTTGCTCATATTGCTACCTAGCTAGATCTTACGTGGTTTATCCTTTGTGCCCAGGTCATGCTCTTCAACATCCCTCAAGGTTGACATGTGTCTGTTGATAATGCAATCAACATTATCAAAGTTTGATTCAAGTGCTACCAAACCTCTGGGAATAGTATTAGTCTTCAACTGAATGATGTCTTTTCCAAATAAAGTCTCCTTTCCATCATCCGCATAAACCATTGGCTCCCAATCTATACATTGATTAGAAAATTATCCTTGGTTCTGCAAAAACCTTTGCACTTAGGCATTGTCTTGAACACTTTCCAGTGTTTAACATTGTTAGGAACATATGGCCTAGTTAATATCTCAATATTATACTCACAATAGGGGATATGAGAGGGAGGAAGGGTAATACCGGTGAATGCAATCCTAAAAATCTGCAGCGATTCGGCACTAATTATTCGGTTGAAGTTGCTCCTCTTTGTGATCTTGTAGAGTAATCCATCATACATACATGATCATTTGTATCATCATCACAGTTTCTTCCTCAACTCCCTTTTCAACAACACATGGATAATGTGGCAATAAAAATGATATCAAACCACTCAATTTCATTGGCTTCATCAACAACAACTTTGGTAGCTAAAGGATCGGGCACCAATTTGTTTTCTCGGGGTTAGGGCTGCCTATTTCTTGATCCCACGGCCATTTACCCTCTGTCATCGATCGTGATCACCTGCGGTATAATTATCAAATCTTTCTTAACCTTGTGGCTTGTGCTTTGACCTTGGGAACCTTGTCCAATCCCCTTCTCTCTCTCTACTAAGTTTATAGGATATTTCCTTAATAGCTCCGGCCAAAGTTTTTACAACCTCCTCCAGATCCATAGCTTTACTTGACTGAGGCTTCTCTAGATTGATCATCTTGATGCCTTCTCTCTTAGGAGGTTTACCAATTTCCTTGATGTTATTTTCAATCTGCAAAGCCATGGTGAAGGCCTGCCTCAATGTTGTCGGGTTCTTATCCCTCAAATAATAGGAATCCTTCTTATCAAAATTAATAGAGTATTTTATCGACAGGAAACATCACTTGGCCTCTCGGATCACGAGGTAGCCTATTCGTGGTCTTATTCAACCTTGTATTGAAGTCACAAACATATTCATTAGGATTCTTTTTAATATTTTCAAATTTCGATAAAGAAACCTAAGGTCTATTTTATCTCCATACTGCGATCTAAAAGCATTATTCATTTCTTTCCATGAATCAATAGAGTTATCTGGCAAAGATTTATACCAGTCCCCTCTATCCTCCTCTATAGTATGAATAAACAATTTTATGTACACATCCTCAAATTTAATTTCAAAGTCTTCCATCATATTGACAAAAAGCTTTAAGTGTTGATCACAATAATAGCATTATTTCCTTGAAATTTAGGCAGTCTATTTCTAACATCTTGGGGCACAACATTTGGATATCCAACCATACCTCTGAAATCTATAGGACCAAAAGTGTTCACAACAAATAAAGGTCTAGGTGGGGGTAGGCCATATTGTTTTGGGGAGGTGATCTTATAGGAGAAACAAAATGATGAGGAGTGAGGGGTCTGTGGGGCACATGAATGCAATTATCAAAATGAATGTCCTTTAAAAAATTGTTTCTTGGAAAATCCTATCATCTTTGGAGAACACAAGAACCAAATGAGGCACAAATTTTTCAAATAAAAAGAAGGCCCCTCTCCAGATGGAGAATTCAAATCTACAAAAAGACTACCTGATTCAGGAAGAACTTGAGGAAGTATGGAAATATTCAATGACAAGTTGATCAGTTTCCACAATTGATAACTCTTTTCTTGATTTTTGATCTCCAATAACTTTCCATATTCTTCTTCCTTTAGAATTTTCTTTCCTAGTCTTGAAAGAACTTTCTAGTAGGGTCTCTGCGCAAAGAAATATCTTCTTCCTTCCATCGTTACAAAGATTAGTGATAAATTTCAATTGATAGATATTAAGACACTATCATTTATCAAAAATTAATTCAACACGGAGTTTCCACTAATGATTTTCACCTAGTTGTGCAAATGCACTAAAATTGATCTGTCAAATGTCTTTAAACACTAAATTCATGCAAAGCTTCATAGATATGACCTTCCTTTACCTGTATTTAACATTGATGATGTAAACTTAGTGTAAAACCAACAAACCGGAAATATTGCACACAAAACTTGAAACTTCGCAAATCTTACGAGATCTCAACAAAGGATGACATTTAAACAATGTATTTGCACTTAGATCATATAAGAAACATTACCAGGGTCATTAGTTGAACACTTTGTTCAAATAGTCCCAAAGACAACACCAAAAGTGTTGTTCTGCACAAATTGGTCCCGATGTTCAAATAATCCTTGGAAAGCAAAGTGCCAAAAGTGTTGTTGCCACAAAATAGGTCCCGATGCTCAAATAATCCCCTCAAAGCAACACTAATAAGTCCTGAAATGGCACCAAAAGTGTTGTTTCCGCACAAATAGGTCCCGGTGATCAAATAATCCTGGCAATGGTGCCAAAAGTGTTGTTGCCACACAAATAAGTCCCGAGTTCAAATAATCCCCAGCAATGGTGCCAAAAGTGTTTTGCCACACAAATAGGTTCGGTGCTCAAATAATCCCGACAACGCTAATAAGTCACCGAAAATGGCATTAAAAGTGTTGGTATCCAAATTTATTCTCCCTTGCAAGCTGAGCAACATCAAAGATTTAACAAGAATCCTAGAGACAAATAAATCATCATGTATGTCATTTTGTAGCCAGGGAGGCAATTCAGCTGGCTCTTTGTCACTCAGATGTTGGAGAAATGGATAACACCATATAAAAGGATTTGATCTATCCTCACTACTTTAGGTTATGCCTTTCGACCAGGGTGAGAGGACCCGTTTTGTAACCTCTATTAGTGAAGGAAGATGAAGATATCTTTTTGCACAAATTTGAAAGGAAACCTAGAGAAAATATGATCAATGCACCACAATTTAACTCTCACGAGTTGTCACTCTAAAGAATGGTGATATTTTCTAAACATGGTTAAGATTACTTAAGACATCATGGAATCATGATTGCTTCGCATATTTTAGTAGTACAATTTATTCATTTGTGGATATACAAGGAAAACAAGGGTAGTTCGGGTAGGATTCACTATTTTTGAATACTTTTGGTGAGAGATTAGCGAGGATAAAATTGATTTTGAAACGGATATTTGAGAACCTTCACAACAATTAGAAAACTAAATGACATAATGCTTGAGAATAGGTAAAATATTCCTTCAACAAGAAGGTGTGCATCAATGGAGGCCAAAATTTACACGCTTTCACACAATCTCCAAATATTTAACACGAAGGCTTGAGCTAAAGACTCAATTAAACATTAAAGACCCCCGGTTCCTAACGCCTAAGATACACTCAAATGCGTACAAACATTTTTATCAACAAAATGATGATAAGTAAAGTGATTTTAAATTGTTTATCTCATTACATGATGAAGGATATTCTCGTAATGAAATTGCAAATGCCACTAAACTATCACAAGGATGAGATCTTGTGTGATTCGGAGGGATTTTAACATAAGATTGCAATAGGAACAAGAAATACTATTTGCAAAGATTACAAATAAAGGCAGACACAAATTTTCCCAAGATTAACACATATTAATTGAAGTTGATTAGATTCATCAGTAGGGAAGGTTTTTTTGAACAATCTCAGAGCTTGTCAATGGTTGTACACTTGCAACCAACTTGACATGATCAAATCTAAAACATAAGAGATTAACAAGTTTCTCAGATGGTCTCTCGAAAGATGGGATTTCTTAAATTTTCTCGTAATAATTCAACCCTGACCATTTGCATGACTAAAGCATGATTTTTATAACACTCAATTTACATCCAAGCTTTCCCCCTAAGAAAATAATATTTGAGGAACCTTTGTTTGTTACATGTTTGATCATGATTTCCAGAAAATGACGTTTAATAGGTTTGCAACAAAAATTTGCCAGTTGTTCAAAAAGGTGAATCATTACAAATATTTCCATCATTATTTTAAACTAGGGCACCCATTCATCTCCTTTGGCAACATGTTTTTCATCCTTTGCACCTGCAACCTCCATCATTTCATCCTTTTCCCATTTATTTCCTCTACAACTTTTCTCTGCATCCACTTCTCTGGTAATTCACATTTTTGCAAGTTCCCGAGCAATTCCAACTTCAAAATATCAACCTTTACATTCCTTGGACTCACAAATTAAGCTCTAAATCCATTCAATTTCACTTTGCAAAAAAAAACGACAAGGAATTTCATCAAAAAACGATGAAAAACAATGTGTATTTGCATCTCCAAGAGTCTTGGAGCAAAAATGGTGGCAAAATCAGATGCAATGCACAACAACCATTGATTCTTCCCTTTCTCAACTTTAGATTAGAGCCATCCACATGGAAAAATCTTATTGAAGCGAGTTTGGGGCTGCCTTTTTGTATTTTATGAATTTTGGAGAAAACACACAATTTTCACATTTTTCCCCGTGCCTCTGCCTTTGAAATATGGAATCAACACATGGATTAATCACGAGGTGCCATGTTTCCTCTAATGGCTATAGTGAAGGCACATTTTCTTTTTAACCCTTATCCCTTTTGAAATTTTTTTGAAAAATTTTCCTTTTCCTCCGCCGCTCTCGCAGCCCTATCCGAGGGCGCCACGTGTCTTCTTGGGGCTATGATGGAGGTGTGGATTTCCTTTCAAACTTAACCCTTTGAAAATTTTTGGGAAAAAAATCCATTTTGGCTCCATGGCATGTGCCAATGAGAAGGTGCCACGTGGCACCTTGGGGTGGCAGCGGGTAGGGTGGAACCCCTTGTTATTTTGGTTTTGACCCTTGGGAAAATTTTGAAGATTCTCCCGTGGCCACAACTTCACTTTTCCCTCGGCCTTCTCTTTCTCCCACGGGCACGCGGGCTCGCGCATCCCCTTTTTCCTTGTTGTCTCTTAGTGGCGTAACTGTTAAGGATTCCCACCACTCCACCAACCCCTCACCCCTTCTCCGCTTTGCGTCGGGACTTGAAAAGTGTCCTCAGGGACCTACAGAGGCATGAAGGAATGTTTTCCCTTGTGCCCACGCATTGGGAAAAATTCCCTAAGCTGCCCCATGACCCACCAACCCATTCAAGGTGCTTTCTCCTCCTCTTGACATGTGTCCCCCTAGAGAAAAATTGACCCTAATACTCCTCCCGATCTTATCTTGAGTTCTATAAGGAGTTAGGAGGAATTCTTTATATCACCAAAAAGGTGAGAAAATTTCCTATCCATTGGGAATGGTTTAGGGAAATTTTGGAAGCATTAAATAGGAGAAAAATATAGTTGAATATCTAAGCCTATTAGAGAGCAGGCATGGGGGTAAATTACTCCCTGAACCTAACTAAAACATATAACCCTAAAATTTGAGCCTTGTGAACTTGAAATTGTTAATGAAGGAAAACACAGGTTGGAGTAGTTTGGATTTGTCCAGAAACCTATTAGTGTAAACCGATTTCTTACAACTGATTGTAGACACTTTAAATAAAATTTATCCCCTAATTTTTCTAGCTAACCCTAGGTTGTTTCTTGGGTCTCAAGTGGTTGTTTAAATGGGCATTACAGTTTGGTATTAGAGTAGTGGTTCAAAGGGTTGGACCATTGGGCACACTAGAAAACTTGAGAAATGAAAACTTAAACCTAGTACACTTGTAAATTTAGAAAACGACTTAAGAAAGTCAAACTTTTTAGAGTCAAAGTAAGACTTTTCGTGCCTCTTAAATTTTTCCTTAATCAAATCATGGCGGGTCCGGGGTGAATTTAAATTTTTTCCAAAGTAGCTAAAAAGAAAAAGTTTATAAAATAAACCCACCTCACCCCATCCAATTAGAAGAAGACACATAAGTACAAAAGAACCAATCGAATTAAGAGTGAGCTACGGGACCAAATTTGCCTTTTTGCCAAAAAAGTAAAAAAGTGACAAGTTAAAACATTTTCCTCCATCCTTGACCAACCAAAAGAAGCCATATGACCGTCGAATGTTGAGGAATAATTTTGATAGGAAAAAGACACCCATCAGACCGTCAAAAACACATAAATTCACCATTCATGCCTAGAATCCGATTTTTTTGCTAAGGATGAAAATTTTTGAAACAAAACCAAGTGAATCATGGTTCCAAGCATCTTTCGACCATGGATTTGGATTTTCAAAGGCATACAAATATAAATTGATCATTCTTGAGCTTCCATGGTTGGGGAAAAATAGGAAAAATGGCAGAGCCTATGGATTTTGAAGAAATTAGGGAAAAATGGTGCGAGATCAAGACAAGCACCAACATCGGCTTTGACTCGGGGATGGGCACTCCTGCGAGTGCCACAAGAACAACTAGTACACCAAGTGCCAAGAATAGACCATTGGGAAACAAATTCAAGAGAAAGCTAGCGTAGCAGAACAACCACAACCATCCTCTAAAAAAATGAATCGAGAAACCAGCAAAACCAAGTCACCGAGGACCAGAATGAGCAAAAACACAAAAGACAGAAAACAAACCAATGAACTATACACTATGTATAGGTAATTCCCACTTTGATTTTGGGAATAAATCTATGAAATGCTTTAATTTCCTGCCATTAACATGCAATTCAAGCAATTCACCATCCAAATCCTTGAATAAGGTATGCTCACCAATCGAATTTCAATGGAGTAAGGGCCCATCCACAGTGCATCAAATTTTCCATGCTTTCCCTTGTCTTCATGTCTTCTATCCCACAACAACACAAGATATCTAATGTTAAAAGATTTGGGAGTGACCTTCTTGTCAAATAACGTCTTCAATTTTCTCTCGAACTTCACATGCCTTTGGTGAGATGTTGTCCTTTCTTCATCAAGTTCAACAATCTAGTTAATGCGAGCCTCATATGGACTAACTTATTGATCTTCCTAGTTGTTGAATGAACTAATATGAGGATAGTTGAATGTGTAGGGGTAGTAGAGCTTGAATTCCATACACCAATTCAAATTGACTTTTTCCAAGTGGATCTTTTAACAAGAATTATTTCGGCCCAAACAACGAACTTCATTGTAAACCACATTTTATTTTGTTAGCTCCAAGGTTCTTTTGATAATCTTCAACAAATTTTTATTACTAGACTTAACTTGTCCATTTCCTTGGGAATTGTAATCAGAGGCATATTTTAATTTGATCCGTATTCTGTACACATTCCACCAAAGGTTTATCTTTGAAGCTCATAGCATTTTCAGCAACAACTTTACTAGAACTCCAAACCTACATATGATATGGTTCAACATAAAATCCATGACAATTTGGTGTGTTTCTCTTTTAGTGGGGATTTCCTCCGCCCACTTGGTGAATTAATTAGTGGCTACAAGAATCCACTTATGGCCAACACTTGAAGGGTCTAAAATCACCAATGAAACCCATTCCTCATTACATGAATGGGGCTTAAATTGATACATGTTGCAAGGGTAGGGATCACGAAGCTTTAGGTCTTCTAGAGAAGCACCGACAACTCTCACATATTCTAACCAAAAGATTTTTATCCTTGAAGAGAGTTGGCCACCAACTACCATCCCTAAGATCTTGTGTGATGTGACTCTTAGAAAAATTCCCCCATAAACTCCTCCATGAATATCAGCAATTATCTTGGGGCTTCATCTTTAGTAATGTGCACCTTAAGAGAACTCCCTTAGGGTTCTTCCAAGCTAACCCATAATAAGTAATGACATATTTATGGGAATCCAACTAAAGGTCTCTTTTCTGGTTCTTTCTCAAATTCTCTAAGGCAAGTATAGATGTATGAGATAAAAATTACATCTTTGTACCACTCAGAACTCATCAATTTTTCAAAAACATCTACCCTTCCTTCTTCTACCTCATTCACCTCAATAGTATGCAAGTTTCTCTCAGCCATGAGCTTAGCCAAGCCCAAAGCTCTCACTAACTTCGTGGTTTTGATATCCATGTCATATTCTTGCAACTTGTTCACCCATCTGCATATTTTTCTTGAGACTTCCATCTTTGATAAAATTTCTTTCACAGTATGGGGAACATAAGCAACAATTTTAGAGCTCAAAATGTAAGGCCTAAAACCCTTTGTTTATTTTACCAAGGAAAATGCTTGTTTCTCCACAATAGTGTATTTCAGCTCGCCCCCTACAATGCCTTACTAAAAAAGGAAATTGGCCTCTTAACCCTTCATCATCTTTTTGCAACAAGATAAGATGCAATAGTGTTTTTGAAGCAAAAGAAAATAGTTGGAAAGGCTTCTTATAATTTGGAGCTGCTAAAATAGGGGCATGCTTTAATGCCTCCTTGATCCCATTGAAAGATTGAATGGCATCCTCCTCCCATTTGATGGCCTGGTCCTTCTTCAACATGCAAGTGATTAGAATAGTCAACTCAACAAAGTTTGATATGAATCTCCTAATAAAGTTTATCTACCCAAAGAAGGACTGAATCCCCTTCTTAGTTCTTGGAATTGGGACCTTGTTGATGGCCTCTACCCTTTTTGGATCAATCATTACCCCTTCTTGTGACAAATGTGACCAAGTAATTTTGCCTTCAGTATCTCGAAATGGCACTTCTTTGGATTGAGTGAAATGCCATATTCTCTACATCTTATCAGCATTTTCTCCAAGTGCTGCAAATGATCACCTCTCTTCCTAGAGAACATAGTTACATCATCTTGGTAGACAACAATAAAATCATTGATGTAACTAAGCAAAAGCAACATCCATTGCTCTCTTGAAAGGTTTCTCCAAGCATTCATCAGACCAAAGGGCATCCTGACATATACATAAGTCCCCAAGGAGTGGTAAAGGCTATTTTAATTCTTTCTGATTCCTTCACCACAACTTGGTTATAACCAGAGAAGCCATCCAGGGTAGAAAGTAGCTCAGAACTAGTCACTAGCTGCAACATGTTTTCCATGTTTGGTAAAGGATTCGTGAGAACCGATAAAGTGAAAGAGGGATTTGTGAGAACCGATGTCGAAAAAAATGCACCAAAATGAAGTTGCACTCGATGGTAATGTCAAGCTCCAACGCAATAAGCAAGATTCAAACAATGGAAAGAATATGCAAATAAGAAAACAAGTTTTCTCATGCTCATAGATCGAAAAAAGGAAGTACAAATAGGGGTGTTGTGTAACCCCCATGCCTAAACAAGGAAAGAATATCAATGACGCCACTAATGCATATGATGCCACTAAAGGAGGAGTTACAATTCCAAATAAGGAATGTAACTCCTATGACACATTGATGTAAATGACAATGACAAATTCTATGACAGAATCTGACACTTTTCATTTGACTTTTTAAGACCTTTGACTCTCGCAAGGTGAGATGACTCACTGGGGGGATGTCGATGATGACTAGGCATGTCACACACACCAACAAGTAGAAGGTTGTTTCAAGATTTGGGAAAATCTAATTTAGAAGGAAGAAGAATTTGGAAGGTTGTTGGAGATCAAGAATCAAGAAAATAGATCTCCATTGTTGAAATTGATCAACTGTGATTGAAGATTTCAATACTTCCTCAAGTTATTTTAAATCAGTAGTCTCTTTGTTGAATTGAATTATCCATCTAGAGAGGGTACTTCTTTTGTATTTAAAACATTTACTTCTCAATATGCACCTGTATTTTCCAAATATAAAAGAGTTTTCAAGAAACATATCCTTTAGAGGGCAGTAATTCTAAAAATTGCATCTCTATACCACCACAGACCTCTCACTCCTCATCATTTTATTTCTCATGTAAGATCACCTCCTCAAACTAATATGGCTCAAACCTCCAATTTGCACCTCTATTTGTTGTTAATACTTTTGGTCCCATCAATTTTAGAGGTATGGTTGGCTATCCAAATGTTGTGCCAAAAGATGTAAGAAATAGATTGCCTAAGTTCCAATAATGTAATCATCGGTGATCGAACTTGAATCTCTTTGTCAATATAATGGAGGAATTCTAATTAGATTTTGAGGATGTATATATTAAATTAGTTAGCCATACTCTAGAAGAAGAAGATGCAAGGGATCGTATAAATCTCTCGTAGATAATTCCATTGACTCCTGACGAGAGATGAAGAATGCTTTTAGAATGCAAAGTATGGTGATAAAAAAACCCTATGTTTCTTTTATTAGAGTTTGAAAATATAAAAATAATCCTAATGAATCGAGTGCATGATTTCAATACAAGATTTAACAAAACATAGAGAAGACTTCCTATTAATTTGAGGCCATGTGATGAATCATGTCGATAAAGTATTGAGATGCATTAGATAAGAAATATCCTTACTATTTGAGGGATAAGAACCCCGGAACTTTGAGGCGAGGCCTTTATCATGGCTTTGTAAATTGAGAACAACATTAAATCAGATGGGAAATATCCTAAGATGGAGGGTGTTAAACCTGATCAACCCTAAGAAGTGTCAATCAAGTAAGGTTATGGATCTTGCGGAAGTTGTAAAGACTTTGGCCGGGGGCTATCAAATAAATCTCTTTCAAGGCGGCTAGGTAAGAGAAAGGAATTAGACAAGGTTCTCGGTGGTCAGCATAGGCAACAAGGAAAACAAAAACTTGTAAATCATCCTAGAAATGATCATAGTTTTGATGACCAAGGTAAAGGACCCATGGGAGCTAGACAACCCCAAGCTATGGAAAATAGAGTAGTCTGAATCCTCTAAATGCGAGTTTTTTTGTTGAGGAGATAAATGAAATTGATCGGTGTGACAAGTGTTTCTTGCCCACCGCCATGTGAAGTAGATCATCAAGTCAGAAGAAGATGATGATGATGAAAAAACGATGATGATGTATGCATGGTGGACTACTCTATAAGCTCATAGAAAGGATCAAATTCAATCTGAAGTAATAAGTGCAAGAAATTTTGCAAGTATTTGGGGGGATTCTCCCTCTCATGATTTAGAAATAAATATGGTACAAGAACTTCTTTCCTCCCTAAGAGCTCTAATGTTTAAGAATTATATAAGGTATATGCATAGAAGTTATTGAAGTGTTTTTGTTCACTATATCGAGCACCTTTTCTTCCTCCCTCTCATGATTTAGAAATAATATGGTACAAGAACTTGAACTTTCTAATAATTATTTTGAGTACCTAAGAGCTCTAATGTTTAAGAATTATAATGGAGGTATCCCATCGAATAGGATAGATAGTTATTAATGAGTGTTTTTGTTGCCCAAGAAAAAGACTATAACACAAGAAGTAAAGTTGTTAAAGGGGCGGGGCCCAAGCCAAACTGATCAGGGGATCACTTTTGAAATATTTGCCTAAACAACCCTAAATGGTGTCAGTTCAGAAGACCATCTCGAGAGCTTTCCAACAACAGCGAAGAACGCGACAAACGGACATCGGGAGCTCTAGATATGTCTGGTCAAAGTTCGGTCAACGGGAAAGTCAACTCTTCAGCCAATCAATAATGGACCAATCGCACTGCGACACGTGGCAAAAAGGCAAAGGCAGGTTGTTTGTTGGTTTTCGATCACCGGTCTTCGACGAGCGTAAAAATGGTGCACGGGAACAAGAGGCTCAACTTTTATTACGGAGGGGAGCCGGCCGCCGTGTGGACTAAGGTATTATCGCCGACGTGGTGGGTCCACAAGCCACCACGTGGCTTGCCACCACTCGTCGAATTCGCTCGATTTGCCTATCGAGGGTCGACAAGTGGTATTTTATTGCCACATTTCATTTGGAATGTCATTATATTAATTGGGTCGAAATTATATGATCTTGATAAGACCACTTTTCATATTCTACGCCTTATTTCCAAATGCCACGCATATATCTAAACTTCCCACGCATTAGTTTGAACTGTCCACCATTTAAGGATATCCATGCATAGATCCTATGGATTGGGTGCTAAAACCAAACAATGCGCATCCCCCAAGTCAAGCGCCTATTACATAGGCTTAGGTGGCTACCTTGCCACACAAAATGCGCGCCCACCTACTATTTTGAACCCATATCCTAGTTTCCATGCGCCTAATGTGGGATTATAATCCCAAAAGGATAAACAAACAGCTAAGGAGGGGAATGGAACTCGGGTGGGCCAAGTAAAAGATAAGCACCCAGCCATCAGACCAGGAGGCGCACAAACAATATAAATAGGGTGATATTCTATTTGAATAGGAGGAGTACAGGTCTGTGTAAGAAGCCTAAGGACCAGATTGCAGAGAACTCCATTTTTGAAGGCCGTGCACTCAGATTGGGCATTCAGAGTAAAAATATGAAATGAAGGAAATTCTGAGACGATTCCAACGATGTAAGGTTTGATATTTTTTGATGATTTTTAACCTATTTTTGGAAGCTTTGAATGCATATTTTAACAGGGATCTTCAAGACAGCTAGTTGGAAAACACAAATTTCAATGCACTTCTAGTCCGAATTGTGACTTGGTGTAAACATGAAAATTGTTCATAATTCAGATCTGATCTCAAAAATATGATTTTTTTCATAGATTGTTTTGAATCTCCATTTGTAGGTGTTTTTCTAACACAGTTGTAGGGGAGATCACATTGTGAAAACACTGTAGGAGCCATGGATCGTTCTTGGGACAGTTTCTGCTATTTTTCAGAGTTCTTGGGACATTGATCAGCTCATTTGCAGGTTGTGATTCATTATTGATTGTTTGTAAGAGTTATTGTACTTGCATTTCAATATTATTAATGGATCGGTTCAATCTGAACCCGGGGACGTAGGAATTCCGAACCCCGTAAACAATCTCTTTTGTTATCTGAGTCTTTTCAGTTTTTCTGATTATTTATTTGCTATACAAGTTTTCCGCACTTCTATGGATGCAAAATAATCAGAATTTAATCAATTTGTGGATTCAAGAATACTTAAAATTGGTTAAGAAAATCACGATCTTTGGAAACTTATAAAGTGATAAAAATACACATCACGTTTTCAGATCAAGTTTGGTATCAGAGCAGTTAGATTGTCGGATTAGCTTCTAATTGTGTTTGAAAATTTGGCTTCAGTTTCAATATTGATTTCAGTATTCAGTGTGCAGACATTTTGGGGCTTGTTAATCTTCTTTTGCAGTGTGCAGTTTTGGAAGTACAGGTTGTGTTTGCAGGAACGAGGAATCATGGGCAAGTCATCCAAACAAGAGCAACTGGATGAGCTTGAAGCCATAAACTGCCAACTCCAAGAAGAAAACTCTTTCTTGAGAGCTAATTTTTATTCCTTAGAAGAGGAAATCGTGTGGTTAAAATCTGAGCCACAATCCTCTATAACCAAGAAAGAGGAGTATGTCAACAAGATGCTTGAAGAGAGCAAGAAGTTGATGGGATTTGTTAAAGAGTTGCAGGAAGAAATACGGACCAAGGATGCCCTCTTGGAAAAGCTGCAACAAGGTGAACACAAGAACGAAATTCTTTCCAGCGTAGATGCAGGTACTATGACAGAAGAATGCACTGTAAGTTGTTCACATTTTAATTCTTCCTCTCATTCAGTTTCAGATGTTCCTTTGGGTCAGTTTGAAAAACACACTAAGGGAATTGGGTCTAAGCTAATGGTTAAGATGGGATTTAACGGAAAAGGCCTTGGTAAAAATGGACAAGGTGATGCTAACCCAATACAGGTAGAGGATCAGCCTCGGTTTGCAGGTTTGGGTTACTCTAGTGGGAAAATGGAAATTGGAGAAAGTTCCAAAGCAGCTGAAGGAAGACAAGCTTCCAACAGCCAAGGATCTACACCACTAGAATTGCAGGATTCCGCCATCAGGAGGAACAATGAAAGGTGTAAGAAAACAGGTAAAAGAGGTAATCAGATTCCACCTCCTTCCACTTACACTAAAAATAGCACTAAGGGAAAATCAAATCCTAAAACTTCTAATACACTCTTTCAGTTGGAACAATATAGCTTTGGTAGGCAGAAATATGCTTTCCCTTGCACATTTTGTGAAGGTACTAATCATTCTGTTGCATATTGTTGGAAGAGGAAAAATTTGATTAAGAAGTTAATGCCTTTTGTGAATGATAAGGTAGGTGCTAAAGACCAATCTCACCAAGGAAAGGCGAGAAATGGCAAGAAGGTTACCTCTCCTAAATAGGGGAATCATTCTCGTAGACAGAGTTCTGAGAATGGTAAAATGGGTAAGACTCCTAAAAATAGGGAAGTTAAATTTTGTTCCCATTGTAATAGGAATGGTCATGATGTTAAGGTTTGTTGGTTTGTTCCTAAACAACAAAATTGGAAAGTTGTTAAAAAGAACAGTATTGTAAAACCAACCATGCTAAACCTAACTAAAACTCATTGTGGTACTGAGGAGGTAAAACAACCAAAACGGAAAAACCCAAGTGATTGGTTTAGAAAAACACTCCTCAACTTTATATTTGCACTATAGTAAATTGTTGATAGTAGGCAAGCAAATTGTTTTTTTTGAGCTATATTTTAGGGATTCTATTGATTGATAAGGATTTGTTCCTAAGTTGATATTTAAGCTTTGAAAATGAATGGAAACAGCTGAAGAGAAGATTTGAGTGATAGGTTCATCATACTCATGTTTTGTTTTCTCATATTGGTTGGTAGTTCCATTGTTGAAAACACTATGCAGGGATAGGCATCAGTAGCATGTCTAAATTTGAAACTTGCAGTTGTAATCAGCATAATCACAAAGTGTTAGTTGAACACTAGCTTCCGTTATAGATGGGTGTTATTATCTGACTTATTATTTGTGATGGCGATACAGTGTTTTGGCATATTCATGTTGATTCAGTTATTGACTATAGCTATTTTTTGGGCGTTGATAGTCTATTATATTCTGATAGTGAATACTTGCAGTTGTTACAGTTTCAGATGGGCAGTGGGCACTAGCCTAATTGTGGGCAGTTTAGATGTCTTGTATACTGATCTGTGTTATGGAATTGTAATTTTTGGTAATCGGCCGTATCACAAAGTGACAGTTGAACACTAGCTTTCCGTAATAGAATGGGTGTTATTATCTGGTCAGTTATTTGTGATGGCATTACAGTGGGGTATGACAGTTCACAGTTGTGCGTAGAGTTGACAGGGTTGCAGCGTTTCAGTTGAACACTAGCTTAATTGGGTGTTATTATCTGATCGGTTATGTGACTAGCTAATCAACTATTTGCATTTATTTAACCTATAATGTTATTTTGGGTTCTTGTATGTGTTTGTGGGTTGATACACAACTTTTTGTGGATAAAAGCCTTTCTCAGTGGGGAGGTGTGATCGGGGATCATTTTTGAAAACTTTCCTAAACATCCCTAAATGGTGTCAGTGCAGAATATCATCTCGAGAGCTTTCCAACGACTATAAGAACGCGAAAACGGACATCGGGAGCTCTAGATATGTCGGTCAAAGTTCGGTCAACGGAAAGTCAACTCTAGTCAACTGGTCAATAATGGACCAATCGCACTGCGACACGTGGCGAAAAGGCAAAAGGGAGTTGTTTGTTGGTTTTCGACCACCGGTCTTTGACGAGCGTAAAAAAATAAAGGTGCTCGGGAACAAGAGGCTCAACTTTTATTACGGAGGGGAGCCCGGCCGCCGTGTGGACTAAGGTATTATCGCCGACGTGGTGGGTCCACAAGCCACCACGTGGCTTGCCACCACTCGTCGAATTCGCTCGATTTGCCTATCGAGGGTCGACAAGTGGTATTTTATTGCCACATTTCATTTGGAATGTCATTATATTAATTGGGTCGAAATTATATGATCTTGATAAGACCACTTTTCATATTCTACGCCTTATTTCCAAATGCCACGCATATATCTAAACTTCCCACGCATTAGTTTGAACTGTCCACCATTTAAGGATATCCATGCATAGATCCTATGGATTGGGCACTAAAACCAAACAATGCGCATCCCCCAAGTCAAGCGCCTATTACATAGGCTTAGGTGGCTACCTTGCCACACAAAATGCGCGCCCACCTACTATTTTGAACCCATATCCTAGTTTCCATGCGCCTAATGTGGGATTATAATCCCAAAAGGATAAACAAACAGCTAAGGAGGGGAATGGAACTCGGGTGGGCCGAGTAAAAAGATAAGCCCAGCCATCAGACCAGGAGGCGCACAAACAATATAAATAGGGTGATATTCTATTTGAATAGGAGGAGGTACAGGTCTGTGCAAGAAGCCTAAGGACCAGATTGCAGAGAACTCCATTTTTGAAGGCCGTGCACTCAGATTGGGCATTCGGAGTAAAAAGATGAAATGTAGAGAATTCTGAGACGATTCCAACAATGTAAGGTTTGATATTTTTGATGATTTTTAACCTGTTTTTGGAAGCTTTGAATGCAGATTTTAACAGGGATCTTCAAGACAGCCTAGTTGGAAAACACAAATTTCAATGCACTTCTAGTCCGAATTGTGACTTGGTGTAAACATGAAAATTGTTCATAATTCAGATCTGATCTCAGAAATATGATTTTTTTCATAGATTGTTTTTAAATCTCCATTTGTAGGTGTTTTTCTAACACAGTTGCAGGGAGATCACATTGTGAAAACACTGTAGGAGCCATGGATCGTTCTTGGGACAGTTTCTGCTATTTTTCAGAGTTCTTGGGACATTGATCAGCTCATTTGCAGGTTGTGATTCATTATTGATTGTTTGTAAGAGTTATTGTACTTGCATTTCAATATTATTAATGGATCGGTTCAATCTGAACCCGGGGACGTAGGAATTCCGAACCCCGTAAACAATCTCTTTTGTTATCTGAGTCTTTTCAGTTTTTCTGATTATTTATTTGCTATACAAGTTTTCCGCACTTCTATGGATGCAAAATAATCAGAATTTAATCAATTTGTGGATTCAAGAATACTTAAAATTGGTTAAGAATGGAAACTATAAAGTGATAAAAATACACATCACGTTTTTTGGTTAAGAAAATCACGATCTTTGGAAACTGCTACTTTACCCAAATACATTCCTTATGACTTCTTGCCAAGTCTTTAAAGTGATAAAAATACACATCACGCTTTTAGATCACAAACCAAAGACCCTAGTTCTCACCAATGTCCCAAAAGAACCGTGCAAAGAAAGATGTCTGAAAATGCCTTGTTTTCTTAAGTAGAATTGGTGTTCCCACCCATTCCTAAAATGTGAAAAATCTTGTGCCATTTGATGAGTTTGTCAATCTTTCTCCAAATGCTACTTTACCCAAATACATTCCTTATGACTTTGCCCAAGTCTTTAATCAGATCAAGATTTCTATCCCAATTGTTGAACTGCTTAGGATTCTTGGGAAAAAGAAGAGGGCTTTTGAGTATTTGGGATTGGAAGAAGATAGGAGTGCCCAAGGCGAAATATAAATAATGTAAACACTCCTCCTCCAACCATTGTAGACCTAGAAAAACCACCAACATTGGAGGAGATAGGTGAACCACCTGAAGTTTACTTGGGAACATATTTGGTTGAGTCTCAATTAAATGTTGATCCATTTTTACAACACTGATTATTAAAGACAGACTGCTACACAATTGTATGTTTGATTCCAGAGCATCATGCAATGTTATGCCTCTGGAAGTCATGAATGAATTGAACATTAAAGTGACAAGCTTATGGCAAGTGTACTATAATGGATTCTAGAGAGGTACCTATTGTAGGATGTGTAAAAGGTTTGGTGGTACAACTTGCAGCTTATCCGGGTAAGAACTTGAAACTTGATGTTGTCATTATTGATTTCCCTACCAAATGGGGCATGTTGTTATCAAGAAAGTGGGTTGCAAGTGTTGGTGGAAGTGTTCAGATGGATATGTATTTTTCCACCATTCCAATTGAAGGAATCCTTGTAAAGCTATATGGAGAGAAGAAGATGTTGCACCTCATTGAAGATCTCAATAATGCTTCTTATGAAGTGTTTTATGTTGATGTAGATGTTGATAACTTTATTGGGTTTGCTGATGGAAAAGAGCATAAGATTGATCAATGTAAATGTATTGAACAAGTAGGTTTACCTTGGACCTTGTTATTCGATGGAGCTTTTCCAAGTTTGGAAATGGTGCTGACATTGTTTTGATTTCTCTAGGCCAAGAAGAGTTTGTCTTTTCTTTCAAAATTAACTTTGAATGCACTAACAACATTGTTGAATATGAAGCACTTGTTATTAGGCTTGAGAATTGCATGGAAATATGGTATAAATGATATCATTGTCAAAGGGGATTCAGAATTGATTGTCAAGCAAATTAGAAAATTGTATGCTACTAAAAATCAAAGAATGAAACAATACAAGCATGCAGTCTGGGATTTGATTGAAATGTTTGACTCTTTTAATATTGTGCACCATGATAGAAAGTTTAATGCTGTTGTAGACAAGTTAGTAGTGCTAGGATCCAAATTTGGAAATTGTACAATGTCTCCATTTTTTGAGTATGATGTTGAAATACTAACAAGGCCATCATCACCTGATAACATTAAAAATTGGCAAGTGTTTGATGATGATGCCTAGGTGAAACGGTTTTTGCAGAACCAAGGTGAGTTTGCTAACAAAAATATAGATTGGGAACTAATGGTGTGTGTTGCTGAAGGAAAGGAAACTTTATTTGGAAAAGACATCATCCAACTGAAGACAAACACAATTCCCAGAGGTTTGGTGGCTCTTGAATCAAACTTTGATAATGTTGATTGCATTATTAAAAGAAGTATGTCGGTTTTAAGAGATGTGGAAGATTGCATTATCAATGTTGATTGATAATGTTGATTGCATTATTAGTAATTTAATTCGACAATCGCTTAGTAAAATAATTTAATTTTGGGAACACGTCAAACATATAATATATGATTTAAGAGAGTTCAAATTTTGGACAACTTTGTTAATAATTGTCAAATACATTAAATATAGAATACATAATATTTTATTGTTTGAATGTAGATTAAATATTTCATGCCATCAAATATTATTTATTATTTCGACATGTGTAATGTCCATATTGAGTTTTTTCCATTAGTAAATTATTGTTATATTTAATAAATAATTAGGAAGTTATAAATGAATAGAGGGAAGATCAAATAACTAAATATACTAATCATACTATTAATTAATTATTATATTAACAAGAGGTTATATTAGTCTCACAATTAATTAACTATTGTATTACTATTTGAGGTATATTGACATTTATATATATCCATATAATACAAAGATACCATAATCGTTAATCCTCACTTTAAGCTTATCACACTCTAGGTTCTTTCCTATTTGTAAATCATTTAAATTTTATATTTTCATATATATTACCATTGTCTCATAATTATTGCCAATGCAGATTAAACTAGTTAGTTTCAAAAAAATAATGTATTTTCTTTATTTCCCTTAATCTGGGTGTACAAAAAAAAAAAATTCCTTATATGTTGAAGGCTATCATATGAAATTTAATTCAATTGTTTTTTTAGGTCTATTCTTCTCAAGTTGACCACAAAAAGTAATCATTGTTGTAATGACATTTATCGTCAATTAGTTTATTAAACAGAGCATTGTAGAAATCTAATATTTTTAGGTGACTAGCTAATTCCTTCAAGGTTAAGCTCTTATTGGCTAGTAGTCATTGTCTTATTCCATTCATCTCCATCTTCATAATATCATCTCTTCATGTTCCCTTGTTTCACCATCTCCTCTCTTATTTTTGTATAGTCCTTTGCAATGACCATTTTTACACCATACATAACATCTAAAATTCCATTTCCATATTGTCTATGGAAAAATTCATTGCCCTTTATGAGTTGTTCAATCCCCTAATTTGTAATTTTCTGATTTTTTTAAAATTAAATTTTCAACTCATGTTATGTCATATAATATGCCAATAAGCTTCGTATTTGAATTCAACAATTTTATAAATACGGTGGAAGCCTTATTGCAATAATTAGGATGCATAATGATCACAAAAATATTACATTGAAGTTTTAAGGAAAATTGTCTATATTCCAAAAGCATCATATTGTGGAAAGATACTTTTTATCTTATAGATGTTAGCATTAATACATAAATGTTAAGGGACGATTAAATCTGTTTCCTTCCTCCTATAGCCAAATCACAAAGCCTATGTATATTTGGCTTTACTCTATTGTTTCACATGCATTGAATAAATCAATCATTCTCTACTATCATTGGTATCGAGCTCCATTCTTTCCTTGACTGCGTGCGACTTGGAGACTATTTTTCTATGGTGTCAACCTGTCGTTTTTCTATGTTGTGTATGGAGAATTTGGTGAGAAAACGTGGTGGGAGGAAACTTGCAGTGTGGAGTTTTGGATCAAGAAAATGTTTTTACATTTCTGGAAATCACCATGGAAGAAAACAATTTTTTCATTTCTTAAAATCACCATTAAAGAAAACATTTTTTTGCATTTCTTTGTTCCATCAATGTATGTCAGTGTGGAGGAGGTAAGCCGCCACAGAAAATCCATCTCGTGAGGAGAAAGCAAATAAGATCTTGTCATTTTCTCGGTTCAGAAGATGGAGAAAAGATACTAGACCTGTGCGTGTAGAATATCAGGAGATTTGCTGAAGTGTTTTGAATCAAATCACCAAATTTCTCTTCTGCATCATTATTGGTAGCAACCTACGTGGAAACTCTGGAAAATTGCATGGATTTTGGCACTGAAATTATTTCTCAATTTTTTTCATGAAAGGAAAAACATGGCAGCATCAACTTGGAGAAGACTGCTTGAACAACAAAGTAAATCTGCAGACCTGCGTTGGAGGATTTGATTGTGTGTGGAGGAAGATAGCCTCGAAAATTCTCCGAGGTACACATGCGATCTCTAAATGAGGCCAGCCGCATGTGTTGCAAATTTTGGATGTATAAAGCACCGTGAGTAATGCACCAAATGTTTGGGCATTGAGCAAAAAAAAAGACACCGTTGGACTGTTATTTGCTTTGGTCAATGAGCTCTGCAACACTAGGAATATTCTCTTTGACGAGATTATGCACCGAGGACTATTGGAGTATTTTTGGTTCGATTCGATTTCAAACCATGTGAGATTATGCTTGAGAACTTGAATGTGGCTATGATGTAGATGATGAATGTGAAGTAGAATGCCCATAGGAGCGTCTGCGTCTCACCGCGCACGAGCCTATAGAACCCATCTTTAGGACAAGTTCTTTCAAGAAGCATCAGTAACCATTTTTGAAAAATAAATAAAATACAATTTTGAGTTTTTGAAAATGTCTGCTCCAAAAATATTGCTATCGATGCCCAACTCTTGAAAGGGCCAAATTTTTCCACATGGAAAACCAAGATGTGGATGATTCTTCAATTTGAAGATCTTTGGGGAATTGTTTCTGGCAAAGATGCCCCTCCCACATACATTGATCTATTGGCTAAGTATGAAAAGGCCGATGCAAAAGCACTAATGCTTATCACCCTGAGCCTTTCTTATGAGGTTCAACCTTACATTCAGGAAGCAACCACTTCCTCTCAGGCATGGACCGTGTTGTGTACCATCTATGAAGCCAAGAATATGATGACGAAGTTGCATCTTTAGACAAAGCTTCACACAATGAGTATGCATGATGGCGAATCAGTCGAAGCCTTCTTTTGGTGTGTGGATGAGTTTCAGTAGAACGTTCCGCTCTCGGTGAACCGGTGGACGAAAATTTTCTAGTTCCACTCACCTTATGAGCTCTTCCTTCCTAGTTTTGGACACTAATCACCATGTTGACCACCACTCAACAGGAGGTGATTTTTTCCACACTAGTGAATTATCTCTAGATAGCAAGAAGCCATTGAATGTTCAAGACACCTTTCAAGACAAGGATCTCATCACGAGGCAAAAGGATAATCCTCGTAAAGGGTAAGTCAAGCCCCCGTAATCAAAAGCAACATCTTCAACAACAACCTTCTCAAGAGCCACCCGTAAGCAGCTAAACAAGGTAGATCGATGGTGCCACATTTTCTCCACGGATACGCACACGACTGCGAATTGTTATTACAATGGTCACAAGTATGGAAACTATGGAAAAGAGATCACTTCTGGCCAAGGATATTATGAGAAATCCCGATGGTGTGCTCGTAATCGAGGCGTAGAAAGGTCATATTGCTGCTCAACAATATTGACCTCCGATGAAGAGGTTCCAGACATAACTCATTCAGACATTGTCCTAGTCTCATAGACTTCACAATGCCAAAAAGTTTTTGGTTGATTGATTCGATGGTGCCAAGCCAAACACATGATTGGCAATAAGAAGTTGTTCCATACCCTAACTAACCAACCCACTAGAGATCAGATCACCATCATAGATAATTAAGAGTATATATTACGGTGGGGATTGGTGATGTCATCTTTCCTCTTGGGACACAAAGATGTACACTCACGAAGGTGCTATATGTTCCAAGTTTGTAATGCCTTGATTTTTGTGAGTTATCATGGTAATTACCTTTCATGATGTCAGAAACTAGAAATGAAGATAAATATGTTAAGACACATCTTTTAATCTTAGAGGAATGTGTTCATTGATCCGGACCCTTGTTTTTTTGTAACTTGATACTTGGGGACGAAGTTATTATTGCTTGTGTGATTGCTAATGAGACAATAGACTTGTCGTATGCTTGATGAACTCTATTCGCTGATTGACATCACACCTTGAATAAATTCCATTGATCCAAGGTAAGATGTGGTCTTCTTATGATTGCTTTGTTGATTTACTTTTAAACCAGATCAAGGTTGATATAAATGTTTAAGACCGATTTGGTATGAATATCCAGTACGTAGATGCCAATGAAAAGGTTTGATTCTCGAACCACACACCGTTGTAATGCTAGATAGCATAAGACGATAGGACCTAGATGCAAGTGGCATAGGTATGTGGAACTTAGGATGAAATGTCCTGCTTAATGTTGAATATGACCGTCAAAGTAAAGACTTGATATGGAAACTAGTTAATTAAATATTAGGGGATTAAACCCTAACCTACCCCTAAGTTTTATCTTATACCCTAACTACTATCCTATATGGATTTTAGATTTCATAAGGGAGAAAATAGATATAAATTCCATTAACCTATGAACTAGGCGAATGACCTAGATATGGACTTTTAAAATCCTAGACTAATCCTAACCCAAGGAAGGGGACGATAGACCCATGTGGATGGAAAGGATAAGGGGGAAGGTAAGAAATTTAATGGGACAAGTAAATGAAGCCCTTACAAGCGCCAAGTTTGGCAGGAACAAAGAAAAGTTGGAGGCGTCCAACTAGCTTAGAAACTAAATGGAATTTATATACAAATTTGAAATTTGGAAACTCACCAACCCGAGTCGGCGGTGGCATGAGGAATGAGGAAAGCGGTGCATTCAATTCATTAATTATCTTGGTCTTAGTGACCACTCGCCTTGGAAAGAGAATAGAGGAAAAAGGAAAATTGTTTGTTCTTTGTGTGCATTTGGATTTTCTTTCGAACCAGTGTGTTTTGATTATTATCTCTAATCTTTGGAAAAACAAAGGCTATTCTTGAGCACTGTGGAAGAAGTGACCGGTTGGAAAGCTCCGGCCGAGGACGTCGTGGAGAGAAACAACTCTAGTGGGCGCAGGTTTTCTTCGAGCCACAAGAAAAATTAACAGGCATGTTAAGCCCTTCTCCTTAAACCGCTTGCTTTTGCTTAATAGTCTCATTAAAAAAACCCTCGCTCTTATGATGGGGTTTTGGTTATTTGATTTGGTTTACATTGAGATGACTTCGAGTTGAGTCGTTTTCTTTCACTGTACACGGCTTGAGCATTCTTTGCATAATGATTAAGATGAATACGTCCTCGTTCTTTTGTGTGCTTCATTTCGTAGTAGTGTTGGGTATTCGCTTTATTACCATTTTGGGTTGTGCTAATAAATACATTAGCTAAATGAATATCACTTCTGAGTTCTGAGCATTCTTGTGAAAATGAAAAGATGAGATGATTTGTATGTCTGGTTGAACTGTCCTTAAAAGAATGAACACGACTTGGGTATTCTCGGGTGTGTTGAAGAAAATGATTGTTCTTCTTATTGAAATCATTAATGAATTATGTTTTTCTTTTGCTTGAAATACAAGGTAATGGGAAAGAGGATTTTATTGTGCATTTTGGATGCGGTTTGATCTTCTAGTCTAAACTGTCATCATAAAATCGAACATGGCATGTCAAGTGTAAATGAATGAAACAAATGAGATTTGGCTTGCTGTTGAGATTGTTTTGACTGTACCTTGCTTGCGCATCTATTACCCTATGTGGGTTTGCATTGATAAAGGCATTGTTATGCGAATATTGTATTTCTGAGTTCAGTGTGTGGAAACGTTTGGGAAAAACAAAGTTGTGGTGATATTAATAGACTATTATGCGAGTTATAATTCCTTGATGTTTTTTTTTTTTGCATAAAACACGGGTTCCCTGGGACAAAGAAGGTTATTGTAGCATCTTACTTTGCTGTACTAATTTGATATGGTATTCGCCACTCTTGGTTCTTTTGGTACTAATGTTTATAGACTAGTTGCAATGAACTCTGGTCAACTTTTTGGAAAGGTAATAGTAGTTTTCAATTACTGAATATACTACTCTGAATGAATTATACTATTGGAGTATGTCTGCTCTAAATAAGAGGTATTTGGATAGACAGTAGAAGAGGTGATATGATCTTGCTCCCTTATATTCGATTATTGATTTTCGTTTATTTCTCTTTGGACTATTATCATTGATTGATATCACGCTTGGATTAAAACTTCTAAGACAAATGCCTATATGAGGAAAAGAAAGAGAGTGTGAATGGATAATTTGAATTAATGATCATTTTTCTCTCATACAGTTGGAAATCTATAATTGTTATGGAATGAATTTCGTACTGCTTGGGTTAAGCATTTGTATTTAATTGTTGTTTGCTTGTTCTCTTCAGCGTTTGATTGCTTGAAATCAGATGAGTTGTATGAAAGAAGGGACAATAATTTGGTTTAGATTTTAGTTAAGATCTATCTTTTGAATTCACAACTATTTTAAGAGAATGGAATTGATAGCATTTATGTTAGAACAACAGTTGCATAATTGTGTTTTTAGTTCTTCTGAGATGTTTGTAATCTGGAATCATTGAAGGAAATTACTTCTTGTAATAATTATTTGGGAAAGAGGACGGTGAATCCTTTATCGATTGGGAGGGTTATTGGATGATGATTGAGTTGATATGTTGTTCATCCTTTTTGGTATTTAATTCTTGAATGATGTTCATATTAACGTTTCATAAAAGTAGGGTTCTTTTATTGAGAAAGTTAATTAAAAGCACCTCATTTTAAAGACAAGTGCTTAATATGCTCAGTTCAATGAACTGACCCGTGCAAGTAATTTTGCAGATGAAACTTGAGTATAAATGAAGACATGGTTGTTTTCTCGATACTTCTTTGATTAACTGAAGATGGATTGTATTGATAGCTATTACTCCTCCACGAGGAAATGAGAAAGGAAGAAGTTACATTCTTCTATCTTTATGAGTTGTAATGTTGTTTGATATAAACAAAGTCCAGATTGTTTGACTGCAAATGTATAGATTGTAAATCGATGGATGAATACAAGTAAAAGTGTGATATTTTCAATAATATATGGGAGTTTGATATTGTTGAATAAGTTTGAGAATATAACATTATTCCTTGACTTGGAATTATTCAAATGTTAATGGATGAATTTAAAAGGAAATAACATCTATTCTTTACCTGAATGCAACTTTTACGTTGAAATGTGCAATTAGTTCATACTTGGGTTAAGATGAATTTTGAATTGACATTAAAAAGATTTAGATAAACACGAAATCCTAATTGGAAGGTATTCGGGATTAGTTTGAAAACTAAGGGATATCAAATAACTTAGGGGCAGCCGAACCTTGTATTCGGACTCCGTTAATAGCCTCGAATGTTTAAATTCAGAAAATAAAGATATGGGAAATCATATCTATTGTTAACAGACCTTAACTAAGTAAGGTTAAGGAGGATAAATGAATAAATTCATTTAAAATTAGACCTTGTTTAAATGACGTCTAATAAGATGGAATTCTAAATTTGTTTGATTGTGGTAAACTTGGTTAAGTTTAATAGGTTAACTTATTAAGTTATCGATAATGGACCTGATTAGTCCAAAGATGAAGAAAGGAACCAAGAAGTTAATAGGAAACCCTTCGGTATGAAGGAAGAGATGCATATTAAGCTAGAAGACGGATTAAGTCTCTCTTAGCTACATAAAATCGTAACAAGAACAAGGATAAAGGATCAACATGGAGCTCTTTGAAAGTTGATCTTAAATACTAAGATTATAACCAAATCACAATTGAGCCTGTATGTGTACCCTCGATGAGAGGATTCCGTAGGACATTGACATACGCCGGCTACAATATGGTGTCTTCATGAAGCCGGGGCCTTCATGATGACACAATGTTATAGTTGACATATTAGAATGCCCTCCCAAATTAAATCAGCAAGTTTACATAAGTCGGATACTAAGTTCTTGACTGGGGATAGGAATGTGATCACGTATACGGAGTGACTCTAGAGGACTAAAGGTAACTAGACACATGGATTCGTCTAGGAATGACACCGTATGTATGCGTATCTTTAGTTACCATGAGTAACTTCCTATACTCATTCATACTACTAGTTGGGGTTAGAGTTTGACCTTAAATGGAAGGACTGGTAGAGACCAGGAAAGACCATTCTAGATAACAGACGAAGTGAGGTGAAGGACGTATTCCATTGGTGTGTATCACATCTAGGAATATGATCATGCAAAGCATGTGAAAATCTTTGGCCAAAGTATCGCAAGTGCTGGTTGCGTTGTCCTAATCACCTAGTTTAAGATGCAGGATGTCAGATGAATATCAGTAACAGATATTCAGATAGGCTTCTTAAATGGATCACTTCGATAACCGGAAACGGTAAAAGAACCCTGTATATTCATTATACTATGCATGAATTAACATGAAGGATCGGTAAGTTGCCGAGTCATGAAATGAGAGATTGCTGAAACTCCGAGCCATAAAGTGGGAGGTCGGTAGTTCTTCGAGTCATTTACAGTAGCATATGGTATCTGTTATATGATTGAATGGCACTGAATGTGTGTTCCATATTGCAAATATGTGAACAGAGAACATTAGTTTTAAAAGGAAATTGTGTGATCCAAACTGCATCAATTGGATAGAGAACAATTATTAAAACTTGAACGTGTGTTTGAATTATATAATTCATAACAGGGAACATTGTATAAAAAAAAAAATCCTTGTTCTAGTATCTTAAAATGGGGATGTTACAAAGTTTGACCTCAAATATCTTGTCTATGAGTCAACTTCTTAATCATCAAATGCAGGTTGAATTCTTTGTTGAGAAAGGGGTCAAGTCCTACATCATTTCCTAGGGAGACTCAGTAATTTCTCGAGCATTTATGAAGGGCCGTCTATTTGCATTGGATGCGGTCACTTCATCTAACATTGCTCTCTCTACTTCAATGGCAGAGTCCACTGCACTATGGCACTTTTGATATGGTCATCTTTCTACCAGGGCTTTGCATCATCTCAGTGCTAAGGAAATGGTAAGAGGGCTTCCTCCACTCTCCCATTCCTTACCTATTTTCTCGGGATGTCTTACGGGAAAACAACACAGAGGTCCATTCAAACAGATCTCTTATCATTCTACATGGAGCATCTTCAGGTTGTACATACCGATCTGTGTGGACCCCTACCAGCTAGCTTCCAAGGTTTTGAATACTTCCAGCTCATCATTGATGATTACTCATGGAAAATGTGGGTATATTTTCTCTGGAAAAGAGTGAGGTATTTGCCAATTTCTAAACCTTTTACAAACAAGCCATCAGCGATCGGGAAGCCTCTCCTTCTCCTCCGCTCAAATCGAGGGGGCAATTTGTATCAAAGAAGTTCTTAGCATACCTAAAGCAGCATGGCATTCGGTCAACAACATCTGACTGCACCCTACACTCCCCAACAAAATGGGATTTTTGAAGTGACACATGAACATATTTGACTATCATGGAGATGGCTCATTGTATGCTCTCCATCGCCAAGTTGGAGGATTAGTTTTGGGCAGAAGTAGTCTAGATAGTAGTGTATCTACTCAACCGACACCCACAAAGATCTTGCTAGAACAGGACACCGGAAGAGGTATGGACTAGTCGTAAACCTTCTATTCATCATTTGAGAGTTTTTGGTTGTACTACATATATGCATGTTCCAGATGAGAAAAGGAAGAAGATCGATCCAAAGACACTGCCATGTCTTTTCTTGGGGTATAGTACTACCTCAAAGGCATATCATCTCATGGATCCTGAGATGAAGAAGATCTACGAGAGTCAAGATGTGGTGTGTGATGAGTCATCCTTTGACTCCCTACCACATAATGGAGATCCAGTACCAACCTCGTCACATAGATTGCTCACACATCAGATGATGGGCAAGATGATTCTTCTCAAAGAGAAGAAGAGCTAAGTGGAGACTTGTTCATTGATCTAGGCACATTGGAAAACACATCTTCACATCAGCAACAATAACACCAACATCCGAAATGGGTCCAGAATACTATTGGGGATGCACACCTGAACTCACTTCCGATACTTCTATGGGAGTCAGAACACGAAGTCAAGCTAGACATGAGGTAAATTTTGCACTCATGAGTTTAGTTGTTGATAGCACCAAACCTGACACTGTTCATGAGGCATTAGACCAACCATAGTGGAAATAGGATATGGATGTTGAATATGATTCCCTACTTCAAAATCAGACGTGGGAACTTGTTGATCTGCCTCCAGGTAAGAAATCCATTGGCTGCAAATGGATTTTCAAAACAAAATATAAGGTAGATGGTTCAATCGACAAACACAAAGCATGACTTTTTGCAAAGGGTTATGCTCAACAAGAAGGAATTGACTATGACGAGACCTTTACACCCACTGTGAAGATCAAAACCATCAGAGTTGTTTGTGCACTGGTAGCACAAAATGGATGGAAACTTCAGCAGATGGATGTCAAGAGTGCTTTTGAATGGTGATCTCAAAGAAGAAGTATACATGGCCCAACTTAAAGGGTTTGTAGATGAGCATCAACCACACAAGGTATGTCATCTGATAAAGTCTCTTTATGGACTCAAACAAGCACCTAGGGCATGGTATATAAAAATTGATGATCACCTATTGCAGCATGGATTCACTCGTAGCCCCTTAGATACAAATTTGTATATCAAGAAGGTAGGAACATATATTGTCATTCTGGTTTGTACGTAGATGATCTTGTGATCACAGGAAGTTCTGACAATCTTGTGGATGATGTAAAGAATGATCTAAAGAAATCCTTTGACATGACCGATTTGGGGCTACTTCACTACTATCTTGGCTTAGAGATATGGTAGAAGAAGAATCATATCTTTGTCTCCCAGATGAAATATGCCAAGACACTCCTAGAGAAGTATGGTATGTCATTTGTAAACCTATGTCCACCCCTATGGAAAAAGGTTTGCAATTATCTAGATTCCAGGATTCACCATAGGTAGATGGCACTCACTACAGGCAGCTTGTGGGAGTCTCATTTACTTGACTTATACCAGACCATATTTATGCTTTGTAGTGAGCTATCTCACCAGATTTATGCAGAGATTAAAAATGTCATTGGATAGAAGCAACTAATTTGTTGAGATATGTCCAAGGTACAGTTGACTTTGGTCTAGAGTATCAGAAGAACACTCAATTCTTCTTATAGGGATATACAGACTCAAACTATGTAGGATCCGTTGATGATAGGAAATCCACTTTAGGGTATGTTTTTCATCTCGGATCTGGACCTATCTCGTGGGTTAGCAAGAAGCAATATTTTATTTCTCTCTCATCCACTGAGGTTGAATACCCACGCACATGAGGAGTGTGTGTGAAGTGATTTGGTTACGTCACATTCTTGCAGATATAGGGATTCCTGAAGAGAAACCTCCCATCATTCACTGCGACAATCAAGGTGTGTTGAATCTTGTGAAGAATCCTGTTTTTCATGAATGAACAAAGCATATTGAGGTTGAATGTCACTACATTCATGAATAGGTCTTGAACCACCAAATTCAGCTCTAGTACTGCCCTACTGATTTTCAGGTTGTAGATATTCTCACCAAGCCTCTCGGCAAGGTGAATTTTGATTTGTTTAGGGGTACATATGTAGAAACAATGTATTAAGGGGGAATGTTAGCATTAATACATAGTTGTTAAGGGACGATTCTGAGATATTTACAAACTGTCTCCTTCCTCCCGAAGCTAAATCGCAACCTATATATATTTCGCTTTACTCTATTGTTTCACATGCATTGAATAAATCAATCATTCTCTGCTATTAATAAAAAGCATATCAAATCTACTAGGTGTTTTCACAATTTGAGAAGTAAACATTTAAGACATATTTATACACCCAAAAAATACTATTTACTTGGATCAAGTTTTGAATGTCCTTGTCATCAAGAACTTAGAGGCCTAATAATAAAAAATATGTACCTAATAATTATACCATTAACATTTTTACAATTTTATGACTTTTGTAATGTGTTCATGTCAAAATATGATTCGAAGAAGTATATTAGTTTTGGTAGGCACAAAATCACACACTTGGGTATACTACCATTCATATGATTCCTAAGAAATAAAACTAGTGATTGGAAATTATCTTTAGCCTATTTTCTTTGTTTCTTTTTTTCTATTTGGTCTTACACACACTACATCCCATTTGGTATTTTAGCAATAATAAAACTATGCCTTGATTTATCATTTATGGCTTCAGACACTAGCACCCAGACAGGACAATAGCGCTCATGTCCCTTCTGGGTGCCCCTAACACTTTTCTACCTTACTCTATCTTTTTCACTTATGGGTCAGCCTTCTAGTTGTCAATTAAAAAAATCAAACAAGGGAATCATATAAATGCATAGTTATGTGTTCAAAATTAGGGAAAAAAACACTAAACATTATTACCATCAGCTAAGATTGCATTCCAAAGGCACCTAAAGCTCTTAAAGGAATGCATCTAGCATCCATTCAAGGGACAAGGGCTGCATCAAATCTACATACACTGCATAAGAAGGGGAAGTTCATTCTATTCCATCCATACATGCTATACATTTCTACATTATAGATACATCACATTATCAAGTGTAACTTACACAAGGGCATCCTAGGGAACAATTTCTACACACTCACAAGAAATACATTGATTTTGATATGTAGTGCGGTGCTCGGTTATTGTACGTTCACTCTCGAGGTGACCGTCGGGGTCATTTTGACTCCCATTATGTATTTTCCTTTTAGATTTGATGTGGTTTATGGGCTTGTGTAGGTGAACATCTCTTTTGAGAGTTACAAGTACCCCGATGATCATAGTGCAAACAACAAGATATCAACAAATAGAAACTATGAAATAATAGAAATCAAATCTAGAGCTTCTATGTAATCACAAGTGCCCAAATCTAGTCATAAGCGCACAAGTGCCCCTTTCCTGTCATGGACGCCCCTGCCTAGTGTTGTTCGTGAGTTGCAAAATTTACAAAGATTTATTACAATGTTGTTTGCATCTTGTTCATCACTTCTCCCTACCCAAATTGGTGTCATATTACGCAAAAATAAGCTAAGTCTTCTTATCTCATGTTCTTGCCTAGGGTTTCATATTTTAAATCTTATCTTGTTTGTGTCATATCATTTATTTTAGTAGCAGACTTTGTAATCAGATTTAAATCAAATTAAATTAACTCATTTAGTGAACTATGCTCGTGATCATACACTTAGATCCTGATTTTGCTTATTCTATCCAATCTTCTTTCATGGCTCCTCAAATTCCTCAAATATCTTTGCATGACCTACTTCAAATACATCCACCTTACAATATTTTCTCTAAAAAAACCTAGACACTATGTATCTCCCTCGCAATAAGCCACCCATTAAAGTAAGTGTCATCTTTGGTTGTCTATCTGATGACTCTATTGGTCCTAATCCTCCATCCAATCAACCCATATTAGAGTCCATTCTAGATTTATACTATTTATTTTAAGAAAAAATTCAAGCTATGGAAACAACAATTACATCTATTAAAGATGAAATCCAACATCTCAAAGATGTTTCTCATTCTACTTCAATGACTTCTACATGTGCTCATATAAGTGAACCTTAATTATTACCACTACCCACACCTCTCAAGTTTGATCTAAATTCTAAACAACATGATATTCTTCCTCATTTCATCACTCATCAATTGATTAAACTTTCCATCTACTCATTTTTATCCTTGTTATCAGCTTGTCAAGTACATAGGTATTCCATTTTGCAATTATCATAGAATTAATGGACATAATGACAATGATTTTTGTTATTTAAAACAAATAATTAAGCACCTTGAGTATTAGGGTTTTATCTCATTTGTTGCACAACATTTTGCTTCATGTTCATCTTCAATTGTTAAATCTCAATGGACTCCTAAATCCAATACTTCCATCTCTAGTGAGCATCATTCCATAATTACTAATGTTCCTCCTTGATCTAGTCAAAAGTCATCTGTCCAACCCATTCTTACTAAGTAACTTCCTCTAAAATTCAATCCATCCCCTCCTCTCAAGTTTTATACAATGTTACCAATTCTAACTAAGAAAACTCCTCTAAAAATCATTCCACCCCCTCCTCCTGAAGTATTTTATAGTGTCGCCAATTCCAACTAAGAAACCTCCTCTATAGATCAGTCTATCCCCTCCTCCTCTCAAGTATCCTATGGTGTTACAAATTCCAAATCAGCAATCAATATCTAAGCAAGACCAAAAAACTCTAGATTGCCTCTTCAGGCCTTCTCTTACCAACCTAAAGTCCAAGCTTGGTCCTACTCTTGCTCCTAATTACCACTTTTGACAACCATATGTTTTCTTCTAACACATTTTAAACTCCACCACCTTTGTAAGTTATCTCTCACCTCATCACATAGATCACCATTCCTCGCACACTTGGGGGCATCAAACTTCCCCCTATTTTATCACTAATAGTTGTATCTAGCATCTACTATCACACTTAACGCTTTGTGATTCATGAGTTGTCTTTCTATGAACTTTCAAACCCTTTGATACATGCATTGTATTGTCATTACCCTATGACACACTCTAGTTCCACAATTCATACTTGATTGTGGATTGTCTAATTTTGAAATGAACTTCACATACACTACAATTCACACTTTGTGCTTCATGATGCATCTTTCTATCATCTCCTCTCACAAAACACATTACCCTATGTTCCACTCTAGTTCCATGGTTCATACTCAAATACCGAGGTTCTAAATATGAAATGAACCTCACGCATTAAATTTTCATCCTCTATGCTTTCATGATCTATCTTTCTATCACATATTCTCAAACCATTTCCCTATGATGCACTCTTTTTGTATGGTTCATTCTTGATTGTTAAGGGTATTCTTTTAAATGAACCTCATCTCATACACATCCGATAGGGGAACACTACTCTTATCACATTCACACATTGCATACCATTTCATTACACTCACGCATTGCATTTGCAAATCTTGGTTGCAATTACTCTTGTTTTTTACAATACTTACATGATGCACTTTTCTTACTATGCTAGTTAGATACTTAGTATCTCATTAACTTTCTATATACACACATTCCCGTTCACTTGCTCTTTTGGAGTGAGTGTAAATTCTTAAGGATTTTCACACATTTCAATTATGCTTGGAATTGTATCTTTTTCCAGTCCAACCAAGGTTCTTGGGGGAATATACCTTTCTTACTCTCACACATTATAGGTGTTATTGTTTCATCATATACTATTGTCTATTCTTAGAAAATTACTTTCCATTGATACATACATGTCTTGACATACTTGTGTCCCACTTTTTTGTAGTTTTTGTATTTCCAGAAAAATATGTCTAATAACCAAAACATGAAAAAACACATATTAAATGACCAAACATGTATTTTAAGAGCTTATAAATACCAAGGTGTAGGCCATCATAATTTACCTTAATTTTTTAAGTTTTTATAGCATTTTTAAATATTTATTTCTTGGTCAAATTTTAAAATTATTTTTGGCCACAAGATGGGACACACTAATATGATTTGACCCATGCTTTTATCTTTCTAACATGTTAATGGGTGTTTCATGTGTAGAATTTTCTTTGCGGGAATGTATGCCACTATCGTTTGTCGATACATTTTTCTTTCCATTGTTTGTTATTGTATGTCATTGTTTATGGGCTATGCCCTATGCTTTCTATTATCATTGTATTCTTTTGGCCACTTCGGCCTTGATTTTCTTGTCACATTGTCAATGATGTCACATGTTTGAAACCTTCTTTTCACGATCTTTCTTGTTCGCACACTTGTTTCTTACATTGTTTTTCTATTACATGTCTTTCTTGCACTAACACATATTTTTAGCCATCAAGTTTACATGTGCCTTATTCTCTACCATGCACATCCCCTACCCCTTGCAGGTATCATCTTCAAATTAGCATCAGGTCCTCTCTTTTGGGCCGCACACTCCTACTGATCATCACATGCACCCAAAATGAAGGGGAGCATACATTAGGAAAAAAATCACCCTATCGATAGAGCTACGACAAAGATTCACACAAGTACATAAACAAGACATGAACATAGTCACAAAAAGGCCCATAATCTAACTTGGGTCCTCAACATAGCACAAACACCAGTGCTCAAACTCATACAATAGCACCTTGGAACTGTTTCCTACCCTCATAACTAATGTCATGGGGGCACACACAATCATCTTCTCAAATCAACACATTTCCCAAAATTCTTCAAATCAATTATACGATTACAAGCACAATCCTTTAGTTAAAACATGCATGCAATCTCCTACATCCATTTCAATCACAATAATCAATATAATCAGAACTAATTTGGGAAAAAATAAAAAATCAAGGACGTACCATATCAATGGTGTTTATCATGTATAGTCATGGATGGAGAGTAACACTAGACCTCTCTCCCCAACACTTTCTCCTTGGCGTGAGATCACCCAAAAACTCACACTTGGCAGATCTCCCAAAATAACTCACCATTGGCGTGAGATTAAAAAAAAACTCACTATTTTCTGAGATCTAAAAAAACTCTCTTGAGAACATTTAAGGACACTTTTCCATCCTTTACACTCTTTTACATCATGAGCACACTTTCCTTTACACACTTTTACATATTTTATGTATATTTTCCTACGATTTATCATATACCGACAATGGATACATTCTATACTCTTATTTTTCCAAGTATTTCCTTACAAGAAGGAGAAACCACAACCTATAAAAACATGTTACAACACATGCGCTTCACCCCTAGGGTCTTTCCTTTCCTAGTCACCACGCTTCACTTTTCATTATTTCAGGCTTCACTTGTCCACTCAACACACAATTTTCCACACACTCTATAGGATCATAAGGTATGCATCTCTTATCTGCTTTATTTTATTGAGTATTCACTCAAAAACATAAAGTGGGGGAAATGTAGACACAAAATCATGCACTTGGGTACATTTCTAAGTCATAAAAGCATACTAGCATTCATATGATTCCTAAGAAAAAAACATTTTTGTAGTATTTTTAAATATTTATTTAGGGGCCAAATTTTAAAATATTTTTTTCCACAAGTTGGGTCACACTTATATGCTTTGACCCATGATTTTAATATTTCTAACATGCTTTAATGGGAGTTTCATGTGTAGCATTTTCTTTGTAGGAATTTATGCCTTGTGGTTGTCTCATAATTTTTCTTTCCATTGTTTGTTATTGTATGTCATTGTTTGCGGGCTTTGTCCTATGTTTTCTATTATCATCGTATTCTTTTGGCCACTTCGGCTTTGATTTTCTTATCACATTGTCAAGCAATGTCCCATGTTTGAAACCCACTTTTCATGGTCTTTTTTTCGCACACTTTTTTTACATTGTTTTTCTATTACATGTTTTTCTTATAGTAACACATATTTTTAGCCATCTTGTTTACATATGCCTTATTCTCCACCATTCACATCCCTACCCCTACATGTATCATATTTAGATCAACATCAAGTCCTCTCTTTTGGGCCACACACTCCTAAAGTCATCACATGCACCCCAAATGAGGGGAGCATACATTGGGTGAACAAATCACCCTCTTTGCTAGAGCTATGACATGATTCACATAGTACATAAATTGAACAAGAACATAGTCACAAAAATCCCCAGAATATGACTTGGGTCCTCAGCATAGCATAAACATTAGTGCTCAAGACTCATACAATAGCACCTTAACACATGTTTCCTCCCCTAAGAACTAATGTCATGGGGTCACACACAATCATCTTCTCAAATCATCACATTTCCCAAAATTCTTTAAAGCAGTTATATAGTTATAGGCACAATCCTTTAGTTACAACATGCATGTAATCTCCTACTAATCCATTTCAATCATAATAATAATAATAGAACTAATTTGGGATAGAAAGAACAAATCAGGGACATACCATATGTAGTGGTGTTTATCGGGTATAGTCATGGATGGAGAGTAACACTAGACCTCTCTCCCCAAAAATTTTCTCCTTGGCGTGAGATCACTCGAAAACTTGCACTTTGCATGAGATCTCCCAAAAAAACTTGCCATTAGCATGAGATCACAAAAAAATTCACTATTTGTGTGACATCGCCAAAAAAACTCTCTTTAAAACATTTAGGACACTTTTCCATCCTTTACACTATTTTACATCATGAGCACACTTTCCTTTACACAATTTTAGATATTTTATGCATATTTTTCTCTAATTTATCATATACCCAACAATGAATACATCCTTACTCTTATTTTTCATCTCTTTCCTTACAAGAAGAAGCAACACAACCTACTGACAACATGGTACAATGAATGTGCTTCACCCCTAGGGTATTTCCTTTCCTAGTCACCATGCTTCACTTTGCATTATTTCATGCTTCGCTTGTCCACTCCGCACGCATTTTTCCACACACTCTACAAGATCATAAGGTATGCATCTCTTATCTACTTTATTTTATTGAGTATTCACTCAACAACATAAAGTGGGGGGAAATGTAGACACAAAATCACACAATTGGGTACATTTCTAAGTCATAAAAGCATACTAGCATTCATATGATCCCTAACAAAAAAACATTTTTATAGGATTTTTAAATATTTATTTACTGGTTATATTTTAAAATATTTTTTGCCACAAGGTGGGACACACTTATATGCTTTGACCCATGCTTTTAATATTTCTAACATGCTAATGGGTGTTTCATGTGTAGCATTTTCTTTGCAGGAATGTATGCCACTATGGTTGTCTCATACATTTTTCTTTCCATTGTTTGTTATTGTATGTCATTGTTTGCGGGCTATGCCCTATGTTTTCTATTATCATTGTATTCTTTTGGCCACTTCGGCCCTGATTTTCTTGTCACATTGTTAGTGATGTCCCATGTTTGAAACCCACTTTTCACGGTCTTTATTGTTCGCACACTTGTTTTTACATTGTTTTTCTATTACATATTTTTCTTACACTAACACATATTTTTAGCCATCTTGTTTACATGTGCATTATTCTCTACCATGCACATCCCCTACCCCCTATAGGTATCATCTTCATTGTTAGCATACGTAGCATAGCTTATATTTTAGGTGTTTTGTTTTTATATTATCTATTATTTCTCTCTTCCTTGTTGTATTCCATTATTCTCTCACCTACATCCATATCTTCCTCCTTCAGTTTAGGGAATATTGTTTATTTTTTCTCCTATAAAATGTAAGTGCTTCTTCATAATAAAATAATGTGTTGAGAGTTATTCACTCCACATTCTTCTCATCTATTTTCTTCCTTCATTTTGGTATCGAGCATCAAAATCTGACCTATGTGCTTGAAAGAACAATGGCGTGGGAATGAGATGAATGGTCAAAACCTATGCTTGGAGACAATATCACCGTACCTAGTCAAAACCTATGTATGATGTGTGTAAGCATATATCCTATGTGGAAATTGTGTGGAGAAGTTGGAGCAGACCTCTAAATTGGTGCGAGTTGACGTTTGAAGAAGCTGTGTGTTGGATTGGCGTGGAGGAGCATACCATAAAAATTGCATTGAATTCAATTGAATCCCTAGATTACTATCAAAACGTGAAGTAAACTAGTGCTCCAAACTTTATTGGTAGAAACTCTTGGCATGTGATGGGTGTAAGAGCAGGATGTGGAAGGAGGTTGTGTGGATCTTTGGGGCATGAGGAAGGAAGAAAATGCTACAAAGCGTGGCATATTGACTGACAGTACACCTGCGTGGAAGGAGGCTTAAACATATTAGTGTGTGGAGTTTGTTTTTTGCGTGGGAGAGGATAGAAGTTGTGTGGAGTAGAACAATTTTGCTCATTAAAAGTTGTGCGGAGTAGAATAATTGTTGGTCATAAAAAGATGCGTGGAGTAGAAGAATTGTTGCTCATAAAAGTTGCGTGGAGTAGAAGAATTGCTTTGCTCATAAAAAGTTTCATGTTGTAGAAGAATTACTGCTCATAAAAAGCTGCGTGGAGTAGACATATATTTAATGTTTTTATTTTCTATTTGCTGCAGATAAAAATTCATCTATTTCCCTACGTAGAAATTTTTTTAAAGGAAATATGACAATGACCATGATAGAATTCTTCATTCCCACATAAAACAAATCAAATAAAAATCTCGGTGGAAGTGCAGAATACCTGTGAGAGAATTTATTTCTACTGCTGCATGGAGGAATAGACCAGATTCTTCATGAAAGTTTATCTTAAATACATAAAAATGTGAAGTTTTTACAACACTGCGTCGAATGTAGAGTGTAGATAACTTGATTGATAGCGTGAATAACATGATAAAAACTTTTGAAAGTTGGAACATCGACTCGCCAACTAGAGAACACCGTGAAGAAGCTCCTGAGAGCTCCGGGTTCTACTTTTCTTTGTTGAATGAGCTTCAGAACACTAGTAATCTAGTATTTGATGAGCTAGTTCAACAAGGACTTCTTGAATATTTCCTTTTTGATGTCAGCTACCAAGCAAAGTGAATACGGGAAGAATTAGAATTTAGGTATGATGCTGACTGTGAAGACAAAGAAGAACACCCCACCAAGTGTCGTCATCTCTCAGCATGCAGTATCGAGAGCATCTCCGAGCTCGTACTTCACATCAGTGAGTTAAAAAAATTTTGTAATATCTCTTGAAATAAATAAATAAATAGTTTTTTTTTTTATTATTTATTTTTATATAAAAAAAAGAGATGTCTGCTCCAAAGTTTCTCCTCTCGATGCTCAATTGCTTAAAGGGCCTAATTTTTGCATCTAGAAAACCAAGATGTGGACAATCCTTCAGTTTGAAGGATTATGGGGCATCGTGACCGGATCGGTGCCCATTCCCACTACTCCTGACAAATTAATGAAGTATGAGATGGCTAGTGCAAAAGCCTTAATGTTGATAATGCTTAGTATTAGTGATGATGTGTAAATGCATGTTGGAATGCGAGAGAAACCAAAGGAGGCCTAGGACAAGCTGGCGACAAAATTTATGAAGCCAAAAATCAGACTAAGATCCTCCATCTTCAGTCAAAGCTGCACACCCTCTCTATGGGTTCAGATGAGAAAGTTGAGGAGTTCTTACGTCGCGTGGCTGAGCTGTGATCGGAGTTATTAGCACTCGGTGAAATAGTGGATGAAAAAATTCTCGTACCGATCACCTTGAGAGCACTCCCTTCTCAATTTGAGTGTTCGTTATGACACTGAATGTATCTAAACAAACAGTGGCATTCGAAGAACTCGTGAATTTTTGCAGCAGGAAGAGGCCATCAATTCATCCCAAGAGGAGTCTCAGGATAAAGCCCTATTCTCAAAGCCATACCGTGGCCAGAAGAATCGGAAGGGTCCCCAGAGAAGACAAATCAAGCAACCAAAAAACAACAGAAAGATCAAAAGTCAAAGAGGTGGTGTCACATTTGTAGAACCAACACTCACGACACTGATCACTACTTTGGTACAATAGCTTGAAACAAGGGTCTTCAAGTCAAACAAGCACATCAGGGTGCGAAGATTTTCAAAAATCCAAATGACATCCCCGTTGGAGAAATCAAAGGGCATCTTGCATCCTAAGAAGATAATGAGTCTGATGAAGAGACATTATAAGGAGCACATTCTGGTAAGAATCTTGTACTTGTCTCTCAGAATTCATGACCACGAAGAGAGTCTGGCTGATAGACTCGGTGCAAGTAAGCACATGTGTCAATGACAAGGAGCTATTTGATTCACTCAATGAAGAACCCATTAGAGATCGGGTTCGGATAGCCGATGACAAAAGAGTATGTTGCGAAGGAATAGGAAGAGTCACCATTCCTCTGGGACCATGAAAATGTACACTTACAAAGGTACTATATGTTCCTAGCTTGACTAACAACCTCTATCAGTAACTCAACTATTGAATCATCACCTGAAGGTAGAATTTCTTGTCCAAAATGGCATCAAATCATGCTTGATCTTCGACAAGGTAAGATAATTGCTAGAGCATTTGTAAAAGATAAGTTATTTGCTTTAGATATTGTTTCATCTTCTACGTATAGCTTTATCTACTTCTACAATAGAATCAATTGCCCTCTGGCATTTTAGATATGGACACTTGTTAGTTAGTTCATTGCACTAGATGAGTTCAAAAGAAATGGTCCATGGACTACCAAAATTTTCCAGTTCCTTTCCTATTTTCCCTGGCTGTCTTGCAGGAAAACAACACAGGGATTCATTTTAGACAAGCACCTTCCATGCCAAGAAGCATCTAGAGGTAGTTCATACCGATCTGAATGGCCCTCTACCTACTTCATTTTCAGGATACAAGTACTTTCAACTTTTCGTGGATGACCACTCCGCAAGATGTGGGTGTTTTTCTGAAGAAGAAAAGTGAGGCTCTTCAACATTTCCAGAACTTCTATCATCGTGTTGTGAAAGAGACAGCCAACCTCTTCTTCTAATTCACTTAGATCGAGGGGGGGAATTCACATAAAACAAGTTCTTGGCATTTTTGAACCAAAATGGCATAAAAACACCTGATGCTGCCCTACTACATGCCCCCAATACAATGGCATTGTTGAGTGTCATAATCACACAGTGATGGAGATGGCTCACTGCATCTTATCAACTGCAAAGCTGGAAGAACGTTATTGGGATGAAGTAGTACAGATAGCTTTATATCTTCTCAACAAGGCACTGACAAATATTCTACAAAAAAATGCAAAAAGAGGTATGGAGTGGTAGAAAGCCATCAATTTCTCATTTGTAATTATTTGGTTGCACAACATATATGCATGTCCCATCTTAGAAGAGAAAGAAGGTTAAGCCAAAGATGCTCCCGTGCATTCTACTTGGCTACAACACTACCTCGAAGGCATATCGTCTCATGGATCTTGAGACAAAGAAAATATACGAGATTCATGATGTGGTTTGTGATGAGTCATCCTTTGACTCAATAGTATCAACAAAAGATCCACTTCAACCACCTCTCACCGACTAGTCTCTCGAATCAGATGATGAGCCAGAGGAGACTACTCAAAGAAAAGAAATGCTGCTAGGAGAGCTATTTTTGACCTTGGAGAACTGGAGAATGTGACTCCACATCAATCCACATGGAAACAACATCATAGTTCTTCTCAAAATCAGCCAAGTTCTGTCAAAGTGGGTACAAAGCACCATCAAGGACTCACATTTGCAACAACTCCCAGATACATCATCCGGAGTCAAAACAAGGATTCAAACAAGAAATGAGGTAAACTTTTCACTCATGAGTTCACTGATTAATAGCTCCGAGCTAGAAAATGTTCGTGAAGCACTCATTCAACCTCAGTGGAAGGAAGCCATGGATACAAAATATGACTCACTTATGAAAAATCAGACATGGGAACTTATCAATCTACCTATAGGAAAGAAACCCATAGGCTAAAATGGGTTTTCAAGACAAAATATAAGGCAGATGGATCCATCGACAAAACATAAAGCACGTCTTGTAGCAAAAGGATATGCTCAGAAAGAGGGCATCGACTATGAAGAAACCTTTGCACCCACTACGAAGATCAAGACCATCAGAGTTGTTTGCGCACTAGCAACACAGAAAGGATGGAGACTTCAATAGATGGACGTCAAGAGTGCTTTCCTAAATGGTGATATGAAAGAAGAAGTGTACATGACCCAACCTGAAGGATTTGTTGATGAAGAGCATCCTAAGAAGGTATGTCATCTCATCAAATCACTATATGGACTGAAACAAGCTCTAAGGGCATGGTATATCAAGATCGATGATCACCTTTTGCAACATGGGTTCACTCATAGCCCCTCAGATTCAAATTTTTATATAAAGAAGGTAGGAAAAAAATTTTATTCTTGTTGTATATGTAGATGATCTTGTGATCACTGGTAGTTCAAAAGATCAGGTTGATATTGTGAAGAATGATCTCAAAAGAACCTTTGACATGACAAATTTGGGGCTACTACATTACTGTCTTGGCTTGGAAATATGGAAAAAGGAGCATCACATATTTTTCTCCCAGATAAAGTATGCCAAGACACTCTGGAAAAGTATAGAATGTCTGATTGTAAACCTATATCCACTCCCATGGAAAAAGGCTTGCAACTTTCAAGATTCAGGACTCACCTCAAGTAGATGCTACACTCTATAGGAAACTTATTGGAGGGCTCATCTACTTGACATATACTAGACCAGATATATGCTTTGTCGTTAGCTATCTTTCCAGGTTCATGCAGGAGCCAAAGCAATGTCACTGGATAGCAGCAAAGCATGTATTGAGATATGTCTGAGGAACATTTGATTATGGTCTGGAATATAATAAGAATGATCAATTCTTCTTATAGGGATACGTTGACTCAGACCACGCCGGATCTGTTGATGACAGGAAGTCAACTACAGGATACATATTTCATCTCGGATCTGGACCCATCTCATGGATAAGAAAGAAGCAGAATGTTGTTTCTATCTCATCCAGAGGTAGAATATCATGCCGCATGAGGAGCTATGTGCGAAGTGATATGGTTACATCGTATTTTAGATGATATGGGAATTCTGAAAAACATTCACCTATTCTCTATTATGACAATCAAAGTGTGTTGAAGCTCATGTAGAATCTATTTTTCATGAATGAACAAAGCATATTGAGATTGATTGTCATTTCATTTGAGAGCATGTCTTGAACCATCACATTCAGCTCAGTATTGTCCTATAAGCACAAGTTGCGAAATTCTCACAAAATCTCTTGGAAAAGTGAAATTTGAACTTTTCAAGGGTCACATTTGCAAGAATAATGTAATAAGGGGGGAATGTTAGCATACGTAGCATAGCTTATATTTTAGGTGTGTTTATTTTTATATTATCCCTTTATTCTCTCTTCCTTGTTGTATTCCATTATTCTCTCACCTACATCCATATCTTCCTCCTTCAATTTAGGGGAATATTGTTTATTGTTTCTCCTATAAAATGTATGTGCTTCTTCATAATAAAATAATGTGTTGAGAGTTATTCACTCCACATTCTTCTCATCTATTTTCTTCCTACATTCATATCAGCATCAGAGTCCTCTCTTTTGGGCCACACACTCCTAAAGTCATCACATGCACCCCAAACGAGGGGAGCATGCATTGGGTGAACAAATCACCCTATAACTAGAGCTATGACATAGATTCACACAATACATAAATGAACAAGAAGATAGTCACAAAAATGCCCAGAATCGACAACTTGGGTCCTCAGCATAGCACAAACACCGGTGCTCGAGACTCATATAATAGCACCTTGGGACCTATGTCCTCCCTTGGGAACTAATGTCATGGGGGCACACACAATCATATTCTCATATTAGCACATTTCACAAAATTATTTATAATAGTTATACGATTTATAGGCACAATCCTTTATTTACAACATGCATGTAATCTCCTACAATCCATTTCAATCACAATAATCGGTATAATCAGAACTAATTCTAGACATAAAGAACAAATTAGGGACGTACCACATGCAATGGTGTTTATCAGGTATAGTCAAGGATGGAGAGTAACAAAGTAGACCTCTCTCCCCAAAATTTCTCCTTGGCGTGAGATCACCCAAAAACTCGCACTTGGCATGAGATCTACCAAAACAACTTGCCATTGGCATGAGATCACAAAAAAACTCACTATTTTCGTGAGATTTCCAAAAACTCTCTTAGAACATTTGAGGACACTTTTCCATCCTTTACACTCTTTTACATCATGAGCACACTTTCCTTTACACACTTTTACATATTTTATGCATATTTTTCTCTTATTTATCATATACCCGACAATGAATACATTCTTAATCTTCTTTTTCATGGTTTTCCTTATAATAAGGAACAACCACAACCTACAACAACATGTTATAAGCGGATGCGCTTCACCCTAGGGTCTTTCCTTTCCTAGTCACCACGCTTCACTTTGCATTATTTCATGCTTCACTTGTCCACTCGGCACGAATTTTTCCACACACTCTATAGGATCATAAGGTACGCATCTCTTATCTACTTTATTTTATTGATTATTCACTCAACAACATAAAGTGGGGTAAATGTAGACACAAAATCATGCACTTGGGTACATTTTTAAGTCCTAAAAGCATACTATCATTCATATAATTCCTAAGAAATAAAACTAGTGATTGGCAATTATATTTGGCCTCTTTTATTTCTTTCTTGTTTTCTAGTTGGTCTTATACACCCTACAACCTAGTTGGGATTTTCGATTTATCTTTTACAACTTCAAACACCAGCACCTAGGCGCACTTATGCCTTTTGGGTGCCCTTGACCCTTTCTACCTTATTCACACTTTTTGGGTCTCTTTTACATTTTGGGCATCATTTTCACTTATGGTTCATCCTTTCGATTTTCAATTACAAAATTTAAACAAGTGAATTATATAAATGTATAGTTATGTGTTCAAAATTATAGACCAAACACTAAACATTACTATCATCACCTAAGATTGCATTCCAAAGGCACCTAAAGCACTCAAAGGCTTTTATATAGCATCCATTCAAGGGATAAGGGATGCATCAACTTTGCATACATTGCATAGGAAGGGGAAGTTCATTCTATTCCATCCACACATGTTATACATTTCTACATTATAGCTATAACTCGTTATCAAGTGCAACTTGCATAAGGGAATCTTAGGGAACAATTTATACACACACTCACAAGAACCACATGGAATATGAGATGTAGTGCAATGCTCGGTCATAAGTTCACTCTTGGGGTGACCATCGGGGTCAATCGAATCCCCATTTTGCATTTTTATTTTTAGGTTTTATGTGGTTTGTGGGATTGTGCAGGTGAACATCTCTTTTACAAAGGTTACAAGTATCCCCGACGATCATAGTGTCAACTAAAGGTGATCAATAAAGATAAAATGTGACACTTTGTGACACGCAACAAAAATCATATCGAGCTTCTACGGAGTCACGGGCACCCAAATCCAGTCACCAAGACCCCTGTTCGCCATGGATTCCCTACCCAACATTGTTCTTGAGTTATAGAATTTATAGAGATTTATAACGACATTGTTTGCACATGTTCATCACTTCTCCCTCCTAGATCAATGTCATATTACGCGGAAATCAACAAGTCTTTTTATCTCATCTTCTTTCTTAGGGTTTCATATTTTAAATCTTAGTTTGCTTGAGTCATTTTTGTATTTCAGTATTTATACATCATTTATTTCAAGTAGGGACTCTACAATTAGATTTAGTTCAAAATAAATTAAATAAGTTTCCCAATGAGTCTAGGAAATCTAGGTGAGGTCTTTGAATTTCAAGGTATATTGATGACAATCATGAAATTAGTTTATTAAATAAATAGTCTCATAAATTTTTTTACGTATGTCACGATTCTAGTGGCAATGTGTTATGTTTATCATAATGTAATTATTTATGCAAAACCATTTTGAATACTAGTTGATTATGGTTCCCAAAATGTAAATATGAAATGTGGTTTTGCATACATTACTCTACTCTAATGAGCATATCTAGAGGATGATATTTTTTTGAATTCAAATAAATGATAAATTATGCATAGCTCAATTATTAACAAGGCATAATATAGATAATATATATGATAAGATAACATGATCAACTTTTTTTTCGTAAAATTAGGATTTGAGTTAATATACACATAATCATGCAAATGTGGATATAATCATTGGTGTCAGTGGTAGAAAATAGGTTCTACTAATAACATGTATCAAACTTTGAAATGAAAACTAAAACATACATAATAACCATTTCTATAATGGATATCTTAAAGTTGCCAAAAATAATGTTATGGTTATGGAAATGATTTTTCCACAAAGTGGGGAAATGTTTTTTTACAAATGGTACAACTCAACACTAGTCTTCACAACCCTCTCTCAATTTTCCTTGATTCGACGCAAGTCATTCGAAAACTTTTTCTTTCCTACAACACTAAATTTATATTAATTACTTTAAGCACCCATGAAAATAGAGAATATTAATAGGAGTATGTATTATCCTTCCATTATTATGATGATCCCTTTACGTATTGAGAGATTTCACATAATTATACATAGAATTAGATTTAGAAGTCTACTTCTACATTCATTAATAGTGAAAAAATCTATTGTATGTAAGGGTACCAACACTTTATTTTTAATAAGTGGAAACAAGTTGTAGATTCTATTTACTTCTCTATATTCTTCAAGTATGATTTATGTTCGAGATGTTTTAGTAATAGTAATATAATTTCCATATAACTCTAATGTGATCACTCATCATTATTTCGTGTAAAGATGGCCTTTATGCTAATGTTCTAGTATAAACAATGCATTAAAATAATCAACTAGTGATGTGAAGGTATGCATAAATCCTTGAGGTGACATAAGGAATGAATAAATAACATAGTATATGGTCCAATCACAATTAGAAAACCTAATGAAGGACTGTAGTAGACCACGAAATCAAAGTATCGTTGCAAACATTCAGTGAACACCCACAATAAACGCCCATATAGAACATGAAACAACAAACATTACTATATTAACTTAAATGTAGGAATTGCAATCTCATGGATACAATGAAAGTATTTTTTATTAACAAGTAACAAAAAAATTTAAAATACCAAAATAAGGCATTCTATTGGACCCCATCGCATAAAGCGCAACAATAAAAATCAAGGAAAGTAATAAGTGGGTTCAATATTATATTGGAAGGTGATCAAATATATGCTTTTCCAACCAAAAAAACATAGGATGTGTGATAAAACTCATCTTTGGTCTAGCGTTTGGAAATTTTGAGATTGAAATTTTGAAAAAAAAATGTGCCGTTTTATCGAAAATTATATGGGATGGTGCGATTACATCACTATGTGCATCACCTTTTGTCACTCTTTTCTAGAAAATGTTTACTTTGTTTGTGTGTCATTTTGACACTTTATAATACAAAATATGACATTATTGGCATCATTGATTAAAAACTATTACATTTTTTAGTCAATTTTAAAAAACAACTAAATTTATAGCATTAAAACAACAAAAAATCTTTCTATTTTTTAATAAAATTTGTAAATCTGATATATCTTTTAGTCATAAAAATCAGTAATACAACCTTTTTAAGAGATCACAAAAACAACAATAAAATATCACAAAAATTATCAAATCTACTAATGTTAAAACCTATTTATACCCCTCCATCCATAAAGGCACATTTCTTCAAATTCATTGGTATGTTATTCTCACGTAATCGTTGCGGCACTTCCTCGAGTGCTCCAAATATTTTAATACTTTAAATCAAAATTATATATAAAAATATTAAATGTAGTGAAAAAACTCGCACAATATTAAATTATCAATTTATCATAGTTCCAAAAGTTAAACATTTTTTAATTTAATAAAAGTATATTAAAGAAGACTTCAAAAATCCATGTATACATCTTTATAATTCTGTACGATTTTTACAAATAATTTTTCTATTCTAGATAGAGACATAGGAGAGGAGGATTAGAGAGAGGGGCCTTTCTGATTTTTGATCTCCTCCCATTCTAGATATAATGGGAGTGTTTTAAAACTTACTCTGTTCAGAATAAAGTATAGGGCATATTTAGGAAGATCTAAATTGTTTTAATTTGAAAAATACTCTCTTGAATGGAGACGCGAATTTGATTTTAAAAGAAGATTATTAGCGTGTGAAGGTTCTGATGACGACGTCAAAACTACACATAATTTAACGAAAAATTGGAATCCGTTTTATGGAATGGAATTCCACATTGTGGTACATCTTCATAGATTGTTCGTTTGTTTCAAGCAAATGATTTTACTATTCTATCCTTAAAATTGTGGCATTCCAATGATATGGGACCATATTGAGGTCTTTCTTTGATTTGAATATTCTTGGAGTTATTACAAACTTCACTGTCTTTGCTAGAATATAATCTATCAAGTTGGTGATAAGGACACATAATTGAGCTCTCCTTTGAATTTGAATATTCTTGTTTGAAAAATCAACTTGGAGCTAGAATTAATGTATCATAATTGGTGATTTACTTTCAAGTATTCCTCTTTATTTGATTATTCTTAAGTTCTTAAAAACATATTCATTGGCATCGCTAGAATATAATCTATCATAATTGGTGATATGGGACCATATTGAGCTCTCCTCTTTGATTTGAGATATTCTTGGAGTATTTACAGACATGTTCAATTTTTTTCCTTTCAAGGCAAAGAATATAATCTATGATGAATGGTGACATTGGGACCATATTTAGTCTTTGATTTGATTATTCTTGGACTTTCCATGTTCAATGCCTTGGTAGAATATAATCTATCATAATGGTGATATGGGACCATATTGAGCTCTCCTCTTTGATTTGAATATTCTTGGAGTTATTACAAACATGTTCAACACCTTCGCTAGAATATAATCTATCATAATTGGTGATATGGGACCATATTGAGCTCTCCTCTTTGATTTGAATATTCTTGGAGTTATTACAAACATGTTCAACACCTTCGCTAGAATATAATCTATCATAATTGGTGATATGGGACCATATTGAGCTCTCCTCTTTGATTTGAATATTCTTGGAGTTATTACAAACATGTTCAACACCTTCACTAGAATATAATCTATCATAATTGGTGATATGGGACCATATTGAGCTCTCCTCTTTGATTTGAATATTCTTGGAGTTATTACAAACATGTTCAACACCTTCGCTAGAATATAATCTATCATAATTGGGTGTGTGTCTTTTCACCCAACGTATTTTTATAATTAGTGTTGTATTTTTCCTATATACTAGCAATCACATGTGCACAATGCAATGTGAATGCCGAATGGTATATGTTATTTGATTTAGAGGGATAGTAATTACTTTTGTAGTTGATGTTGATAAGGGTGTGATTGATTTTGTAAGTTTAGGAATATAGATGAAGCATTACATTTAAATATTCTATGTCTACATTTCAAATTTGTTACAAATTCTTACATATACATTTGCAAATCTTATATCATGAATGGTAGTTTTGTGAACTATTTTATTTGAACTAAACATGAATACATGAAGACTTTCGTACATTGAGGTGTGTAGAAAAGGCTATGAGAGCCTTAGATTTGAGGGCTACTTTTTTGAAAGTCCACATTGCGATAATAATGGAGAAATGGTAAGCGACTCAGTTTGATGTTATGTATTGGGGTCTTTTGTGGTGTTTCTTAGCCCATTTATATCTAGCAATCTCTTATATTTGTTTCCCATGCAGAAGCCTTGCCAATTGGGTGCGTTCTCCTCTTTTTTTTTTTGGTCTTCATGCTTCATTATTTTGGATCTATTCATGGTTATTGATGGAAAATTTTAATTTTATCTACTTCCATAAAGGGCCAGATTCACTACTAGGATTTGGAAAGAGTCCATGTTAAGAAATAAGAGATAAAATATGCGGAATAATCCCTACAGAATCGCATAGCAAGTAGAAACTAATATGCATAAAATATTACGGATCTCAAATAAAAGTGTAGAATAAATAACACAACACGAAGTAGAGACAATATTTAACGTGGTTCACCCAATATGGGTTACGTCCACCAAGAATCACTTGCTCAAGTTTTATTACATAAGCCTCCACTCTCTCAATACAATACCCAGATACATTTGGAGCTATGCTCAACAAATCTAAGAGAATTCACACTGAATTCAAAGCACATCTGTAATACATTTGCTTGTCTATCTATCATATGCATAAGACCATATAAATAGACAATTGCTTAAGTAGTTTGATACAAAACTATGGGTATCAAAACCATGGGCAAAAACCGTGGGTATCAAAACAATGGGCAAAAAACCATGGGTATCAAAACAATGGGTACCGAAAAACCATGGGCCCAAAAACAGCCCATAACAGTTACCCATTACCCATGGGTTAATAAACCACCCATGAAAATTTTCTTTGGGTGCTTCGCTCTGAACCCCCGACCGCTCACCGGTGAGCGAGACCGCCGTAAAAATACCTGAGTGTAACACATAGAAGGTATACCACACTCTAACATGAAAACAGCTCCATAAACATAACAATCTCCCACTTGGAGATTGATTTCCAGCTAGCAATCTTCTTAACCCTTCACTATCATCCCGTGAAGGCCAACCAAAGCTGAACATAGCTTTAGTTTATCCCTTGTGACCACCTTGGTCATCATGTCTATAGGATTCTGACTGGTATGAATCTTCTCCAACTTCAACTTATCTTCTTCCAAAGCTGTCCTGATGAAGTGATATCTCAACTATATATGCTTCGTCCTAGAGTGGAAAGTAGAGTTCTTAGCTAGGTGTATAGCACTCTGACTATCACTATGCAGCTTACATTCCTTCTTCTTATGCCCCAAATCCTCAAGTAATTGTTGTAACCAAATCATCTCTTTTCTTGCCTTTTTGGCAGCAACATACTTAGCCTCTGTGGTTGATAAAGCCACCAGCTTCTGTAGTCGTGAAATCTAGCTCACTGTTGTCCCACCTATAGTGTAAATATAACCTGTCATGCTCCTCCTACTGTCAACATCTCTAGCCATGTCTGAATCTACATAACCACGTAAAGTGGTGTCTCGATCCATGGGACCACCATAAAAATACCCGAGTGTAACACATAGAAGGTGTACCACACTCTAACATGAAAAGCAGGCTCCACAAACATACCAGTCAACCCCGATAGATTGTGTAGCCATCTCCTTGAGAAGTTTGTGCATGTTTCCTCATCTCTTTTCCTTCTTCAGTGCTTAGGACTAATTTTAGAGATTTCTCCACCTTCACTTGACAAGGAATCTCTTCTGTGAAGGAAAGACCTTGGAACCATCTTAGATCGTTGGTTACAACTATTGTTGTTATTCATCCATTAAGTTACAATTGTGGTTCATTTTTCAGTATTCACAGATGAATGAATGCCAACTTCTTAACATTTTCAATTGTCTTAAATGACATTTTGAGCCCTTTTAATGAAAATCAATCTTATTGCTATGCATTATAAGGTATTTGGTGGCTACAGTTTTAGTTATTTTTTGTTTAGTTACAAAATTTCTACGTTGTGAGCAGCAATTAGTTACTTTATTTTATTTCTTGTAGGTCTCTGACATGCAAGGAGGGGATATGTTTATAGTAACTATATATTGTAACTCCCTTACCTTAATATAATGACAGACACACACATATTAAAGTGTGTCATGCCTTCCCGTATCTCTTCATTTTCTCAAATCTTCTAACACTTTTTTAGTAGTATATATGCATACATAGATGTCTGTGTTGTCTATGGATGGTTTTAACATAAGGAAACACCATATTTTGGTTCTTGGTAGAAAAGGACGAAAAGAGGGTGTTTCCTTGAAAATTGGCATAGTGATAGGTGGTGATACAAGAGAATGTACACATGGACTTATGTACAAAAATACAATGTAGCAATAATTATTTTGCATCAATTTTTATTACTATATATGCATATGTAGATGTTCGTGTTGTCTATAGATTTTTTTGCATACTGGTATATAAAAATGCATACATAGAATTAGTTCACACCTTCCATGGAAAAGAAACCCGCACATCAATCCCCATATTGAGAGAACCAAGGCACCACATGTTAGTGTTTAAGCT
>CM031240.1:9907000-10028135 GCA_018340775.1 Taxus wallichiana var. yunnanensis | reverse complement strand
ACCCAATGGAGAGGAGAAGCCATCCTCTCCATTGGCCCCCGAGCCCCAACCACATTACAATAGGAGAAGATCTCAACTCATGGCAACTACTAGCTTCCACAATACTTGACAAATAATTTCACATTCATTCCATTTACATACAAAACACAACAACAACTCAACAAGAAGAAAACAACAAAGCAACAAGATCACAAGGCTTATCAAGAAAGCCAAAAGAGTAAGACCTATGGGGAGGCCACTTATGCCTCCCAATGGGAATGGGTGCCACCTAAAATCCTCCAATGCAAAACACAATACCCCTAACAACTCTTATGCCTCCCTCAAGTACCCCTTATCCCTCCATCCACTCTTATGCCTCCCTCAACTCTTATGGCTCCCTCAAAGTAAGAACAAGAAGAAAATGCAAGCATTTCTCATACTAGGTGGGCACCCAACCCAAACTCCCTCCTCAAGAAAATGATCTCTTATGCCTCCCTCAAATAAACTCCCCATAGTCTCCTCCCACTCCCAACTTAGGCATTCTACCCATACCCAACAAGCATTTCAAAGAAACAATAACATTCAACACAACATATACACACATACATATAACAATAACATAATATAAACAAAGGTGAAGCTCTTACCTTTCCATGGTAGAGCTTGTTCCAAGTATGAAGTTTCAAACCCCTCCAAAGATCAAGCAAGCATCCACAAGCTCCAAAAAAATTCCAACAAGTATCAACAAGCTCCAAAATTCCACAAACTCCTCCAAAATCCTCTACTCTCCAAAATACAAGAGACTAAAAATGAACATCTAACCCCAAAACAAGCAAAAAGGATTCAATAAATAGAGAAAAGAGAGGGAGGGATGATGTGGCTCCAAGTAGGATGCCACCTCATTTTCCCTCCACTCCACATCACTTGGTCAACCTCATATTCCAATGCACCATTAATGAGTGGTTGGAGGAATGAAAGGCACCTTACACACTCCATCTAAGTCCACTCCCCCAAAGGACAAAATTAAATTTTGAAAGAAAGTGCAATTAATATTTTACCTTTTCATCCCCCAAAACACCTAAAAGACCCTAAATTTGACCTCTTAACCCATAGGTAGGGTTGGCATGGGCTTTTAAGAGGTGTGGGACAAGTTTGACTTGTCCCACAAGCTTCCAAATTTGGCCTCTAAGGCCAAATTCAAGTTTCCCATGTGGGGTAGAGTGTGCTACACTCAAAACTCAAACACACATCACTCAACACAAAATCCAAAGTAAATCAAGCCTAATAAATGAACTCCTTTTTGGTCACATCTTGTAATTAGTTTAAAACAAATTCAAATTAACTTAATTAAGACACTACAACCCATGACTAAAAAAAAAGGGTAAACACAATTCCAAGAATTTAAATAATAAACCAAGTAAAAAAATTCACTACTAAAAGAAAACACATACTAACATAATAGAAAGGGAAAATTAAAACAAAACAACACATGACCCCTAGGTCACAAATTTCCCCTAACCAAATAATCCTAACACACACACAATTACATGTTGCCACGGTGACCCTAGTTGGATTCTTCTCGAATTCCGATGTGGTTGGTCTCCACTCCCCCGATGTTGTTGTGAATATAATATACCTGCAAAACAGAGGATACCTCCTTCGGCCTCGTGGCCGCATTAAAACATTCATGCCGAAATATGCGGTATGAATCTAAAATCAACTATATATGAATTAATATCATCTATGCAAATACGATATCACTTACAATTTCTAGAACATTTCTATTCCACATTTCATTAATGTCAAAATGATCATCACATTAATCCAATATCAAGATCTACTCAATATGACTAAATATATCACATGTCAGAATTACAGATAAATAACCATGTCAAAAGTATATCAATATCAACATCCAATGTCTCCAGTAGTCCATATGCATCATATAAGAATCAAATCAATAACAGTTCAGTATCTCTGATATCTACTAACATGCTATCTCAAAAACTATAATATATCCATAAGTGCAAACGACAATATCGAAAAACAATAATCAAAAGGTGTCGAAGGAAAGTGGGCACTACAAATACATACATGTCTTGACATACTTGTGTCCCACTTTTTTGTGGTTTTTGTACTTTCAGCAAAAATATGTCTAATAACTAAAACATGAAAAACACATATTAAACGACCAAACATGTATTTTAAGATCTTATAAATACTTAAGGTGTAGGCCATCCAGAATTTACCTGATTTTTTAAAGTTTTTATAGTATTTTTAAATATTTATTTACTAGTAAAATTTTAAAATATTTTTGGCCACAAGGTGGGACACACTAATATGATTTGACCCATGCTTTTTATCTTTCTAACATGCTAATGGGTGTTTCATGTGTAGCATTTTCTTTGTAGGGATTTATGCCACTATGGTTGTCTGATACATTTATCTTTCCATTGTTTGTTATTGTATGTCATTGTTTACGGGCTATGCCCTATGTTTTCTATTATCATTGTATTCTTTTGGCCACTTCGGCCTTGATTTTCTTGTCACATTGTCGGTGATGTCACATGTTTGAAACCTTTTTTTCACGATCTTTCTTGTTCACAAACTTGTTTTTACATTTTTTTTCTATTACATGTCTTTCTTGCACTAACACATATTTTTAGCCATCAAGTTTACATGTGCCTTATTCTCTACCATGCACATCCCCTACCCCTTGTAGGTATCATCTTCAAATCAGCATCAGGTCCTCTCTTTTGGGCTGCACACTCCTACAGTCATCACATGCACCCCAAATAAGGGGCAACATACATTAGGAAAAAAATCACCCTACTGACAGAAAGAGCTACGACACAGATTCACACAGTATATAAACAGGACATGAACATAGTCACAAAAAGGCCCAGAATCTAACTTGGTTCCTTAACATAGCACAAACACCAGTGCTCAAACTCATACAATAGCACCTTGGAACCTGTTTCCTACCCTGAGAGCTAATGTCATGGGGGCACACACAATCATCTTCTCAAATCAACACAATTCACAAAATTCTTCAGAGCAGTTATATAGTTACAAGCACAATCCTTTAGTTAAAACATGCATGCAATCTCCTACAATCCATTTCAATCACAATAATCAATATAATCAGAACTAATTCAGGAAAAAAAGAAAAAATTAGGGATGTACCATATGCAATGGTGTTTATCGGTATAGTCATGGATGGAGAGTAACACTAGACCTCTCTCCCCAACACTTTCTCCTTGGCGTGAGATCACCCAAAACTCGCACTTGGCATGAGATCTCCCAAAATAACTCGCCATTGGCGTGAAATTAAAAAAAACTCACTATTTGCCTGAGATCACCAAAAACTCTCTTTAGAACATTTAAGGACACTTTTCCATCCTTTACACTCTTTTACATCATGAGCACACTTTCCTTTACACAATTTTACATATTTTATGTATATTTTCCTTTGATTTATCATATACCTAACAATGGATACATTCATACTCTTACTTTTCAGGTCTTTCCTTACAAGAAGGAGCAATCTTTCCTTTCCTATTCCTACCCTGTCTTTCCTTTCCACGCTTCACTTTTCATTATTTCATGCTTCACTTGTCCACTCAACACACAGTTTTCCACACACTCTATAGGATCATAAGGTATGCATCTCTTATCTACTTTATTTTATTGAGTATTCACTCAACAACATAAAGTGGGGGGAAATGTAGACACAAAATCACGCACTTGGGTACATTTCTAAGTCATAAAAGCATACTAGCATTCATATGATTCCTAAGAAAAAAACATTTTTATAGTATTTTTAAATATTTATTTAGTGGTCAAATTTTAAAATATTTTTTTCCACAAGGTGGGACACACTTATATTCTTTAACCCATGATTTTAATCTTTCTAACATGCTAATGGGTGTTTCATGTGTAGCATTTTCTTTGCAGGAATTTATGCCACTATGGTTGTCTCATAATTTTTCTTTCCATTGTTTGTTATTGTATGTCATTGTTTGCGAGCTCTGCCCTATGTTTTATATTATCATTATACAACACAAACATCGTGCTCGGACTCATACAATAACACCTTCGCACATGTTTCCTCCCTAAGAACTAATGTCATGGGGTCACACACAATCATCTTCTCAAATCAACATAGTTCCCAAGATTCTTCGTGAGCGCTTATACAGCTTCTGACAGCAAAATCCTTTAGTTACAACATGCATGCAATCTCCTACAATCCATTTCAATCACAATAATTAGTATAATCATAATAATAGACCTCTCTCCCTAACACTTTCTCCTTGGCGTGAGATCACTCAAAAACTTGCACTTGGCATGAGATCTCCCAAAACAACTCACCATTAGTGTGAGATCACCAAAAAAACTCACTATTTGCGTGACATCACCAAAAAAAACTCTCTTTAAAACATTTCAGGACACTTTTCCATCCTTTATACTCTTTTACATCATGAGCACACTTTCCTTTACACAATTTTACATATTTTATGCATATTTTTCTCTGATTTATCATATACCCGAAAATGAATACAATCTTACTCTTATTTTTAGCTCTTTCCTTACAAGAAGGAGCAACCTACAAAACATGGTACAATGCATGTGCTTCACCCCTACGGTATTTCCTTTCCTAGTCACCATACTTCACTTTGCATTATTTCATGCTTCGCTTGTCCACTCCGCACGCATTTTTCCACACACTCTACAAGATCATAAGGTATGCATCTCTTATCTACTTTATTTTATTGAGTATTCACTCAACAACATAAAGTGGGGGGAAATGTAGACACAAAATCATGCAATTGGGTACATTTCTAAGTCATAAAAGCATACTAGCATTCATATGATCCCTAACAAAAAAATTTTTATAGGATTTTTAAATATTTATTTACTGGTTATATTTTAAAATATTTTTTGCCACAAGGTGGGACACAATTATATGCTTTGACCCATGCTTTTAATATTTCTAACATGCTAATGGGTGTTTCATGTGTAGCATTTTCTTTACAGGAATGTATGCCACTATGGTTGTCTCATACATTTTTCTTTCCATTGTTTGTTATTGTATGTCATTGTTTGCGGGCTATGCCCTATGTTTTCTATTATCATTGTATTCTTTTGGCCACTTCAACCCTAATTTTCTTGTCACATTGTCAGTGATGTCCGATGTTTGAAAACCTTTTCACGGTCTTTCTTGTTCGCGCACTTGTTTGTTACATTGTTTTTCTTACACTAACACATATTTTTAGCCATCTTGTTTACATGTGCATTATTCTCTACCATGCACATCCCCTACCCCCTACAGTATCATCTTCATTGTTAGCATACGTAGCATAGCTTATATTTTAGGTGTGTTTGTTTTTATATTATCCCTTATTTCTCTCTTCCTTATTGTATTCCATTATTCTCTCACCTACATCCATATCTTCCTCCTTCAGTTTAGGGGAATATTGTTTATTGTTTCTCCTATAAAATGTACGTTCTTCTTCATAATAAAATAATGTGTTGAGAGTTATTCACTCCACATTCTTCTCATCTATTTGCTTCCTACATTTTGGTATCGTGAGCATAAAATCTCTTACCCGTGTGCTTGAAGAATAACAGCATGGGAATGAGATGAATGGTCAAAACCTATCCTGGAGACAATATCGCATACCTGGTCAAAACTTTATCTGTCATGTGTGTGCCTATAGCATGCACGTGGAAATTTTGTGGAGAAGTTGGAGTAGCTTGCTTAATTGGTGCAAGTTGACGTTTGAAGGAGCCTGTGTGTTGGATTGGCGTGGAGGAGCATACCATCAAAATTTGCATTGAATTTAATTGAATCCCATATTACTGTCAAAACGTGAAGTAAACCAGTGCTCCAACTTTATTGGTAGAAACTCTTGGCATTGACTGGGTGTAAGAGCAGGACGTGGAAGGATGTTGCGTGGATGCTGGGGCATGAGGAAGGAAGAAAATGCTACAAAGCATGGCATATTGACTGACAATACACCTGCGTGGAAGGAGGCTTAGACATATTAGTGTGTGGAGTTTTTTTTTCTACGTGGGAGAGGACAGAAGCTGCGTGGAGTAGAAGAATTGCTGCTCATAAAAAGTTGCGCGGAGTAGAAGAATTGCTGCTCATAAAAAGTTGCATGGAGTAGAAGAATTGCTGCTCATAAAAAGCTGCATGGAGTAGACATATATTTAATGTTTTTTTTTCTATTTGCTGCAGCAAATTCATCTATTTCCCTATGTAGAAATTTTTAAAGGGAAGATGACAATGACCATGAAAGATTTCTTCATTCCTACATAAAAAAAATCAAATAAAAAGCTCGGTGGAAGTGCAGAATACCTGTGAGAGAATTTATTTTTGCTGCTGCATGGAGGAACAGACCAAATTCTTCATGAAATTTTATCTTAAATACATAAAAAATTGGAGTTTCTACAACATTGCGTTGAATGTAGAGTGTAGATAACTTGATTGATAGTGTGAATAACACGATAAACACTACTGAAAGCTGGAACATCAACTCACCAACCAGAGAACACCGTGAAGAAGCTCCTGAGAGCTCTGGGTTTTACTTTTTTTGCTAAATGAGCTTCAGAACACCGGTAATCTAGTATTTGATAAGCTAGTTTGACAAGGACTTCTTGAACATTTCCTTTTCGACGTCAGCTACAAAGAAAATTGAATACGGGAAGAATTAGAATATGGGTATGATGTTGATTGTGAAGACGAAGGAGAACACCCCACCAAGTGTCATCATCTCTCAACATGTTAGTATCGAGAGCATCTTTGAGCTCGTACAACTACAATAACACATGAAAAGCAATACTAAGGCTTCACCAAGCAAGCCAAAGGAGCAAGAACTATGGGGATGCTTCTTATGCCTCCCAAATGGGAAATAGGTATCACAACCCTAAGTTACAAACCACCAAAAAGGATAGTATATTAAATCCCTCACATTCCTTATGCCTCCCCCAAGTACCCCTTATTCCTCACATTTCCTTATGTCTCCCCAACCTCTTATGGCACCCCATAACGAGTAAATAAATGCAAACTATTTCTTTGTAAGGTGGAACCCAAATCCCAACTCCCTCCACCCTTATACCTCCCTAAAACACACTTAGGCCTCCCACATAATAAACCCCATAGCCTTCTCCTACATCATTCCTAGGCCATCTACCCACATCCCACAACAATAACAAACATACCAACATTTACATATTCATAAAATGGAAAAGAAGAGTATTTCCAAGAGCCAAGCTCTTACCTCTCTACGATGGAGTTTGTTCCAAGTTCAAAACAGCAAGCTCCTTCCAATGCAAGCAATCTAAAATCAACCGAATACAAGCATGCAAAAATCTTACAAAAACTTCTCCAAGCAAGAGCTCCCAAAACAACGCAAGGAAATTCACCCAAAATGAACTCTCCCAAAACTGAAGCAACCCAAAACAAGGCAAGAAATTCAAATTTTATAGAAGAGGGAGAGAAAAGGATGAGGTTGATCCATGTAGGATGCCACATCACACATCCTCAAACCCAAACACAAATTCAACTTCATTCTCCAATGCATAATAAATAGGTTGGTGAATAATATGACATTTTTCTTACACACTCAAGTCCAACCCACACCCCAAAGGACTGAAATTAAATCATGTAAGAAAAGTGCAATTAAAACCTATAATTTGGCTTCCAAAATGCATTATAAAAGTCTAAATTTAACCCTCCAACTATAGGCAAGGTTGGTATGTAAATTTAAGAGTTATGGGACAAGTTTAACATGTCCCACAAGCCTCCAAAATCAACCTCCAAGGAGAAATTCGAATTTCGAAGAAGGTGGAGTGTTTCACACTGAAAAGTTAACTTACACATCACTTACATATTACTTACACATTACTTACACATTCTTACAACACTTTAAAACATGGCCAACAACTCTATTAATTACATTCTTATGAAATATTTTAATTAATTAACTAAACAATATGATTACTCACAATATTTACACACCATTAAATAAATAATGAAAGGGGTAAGTGCACCACAAAATAAACACATGCAAAAATTAAACAAAAGGGACCAAAAATAAAAGAAATACATAAAATCCCTTGGTCACATTTAAAGGTGATCCCCCCATGGGAATCCCTAACACTAAGAAACACACACACAAACAAAACTAGTTGCCATGGTGACCTTGTTGAATTCATCTAGAATTGCAATGTGGTTGGTCTCCAATCCCCCGATATTTTTTGTGATATTTTTACTTGTAAAAATACAAATACATCCTTCGGCTTCGTGGCCATATCATAATGTCCAAAATAATATAAATATAATTTCAAAATCATAAATATATATATGAATCACAAAAACATCTAGAAAATCAACAATATCACTTACAATTTCACAAAGAACTATATAATCATCAATTTTAAATTCAATTTTTTCAGATCTACTCAATTATCCAAATATCACATGTCCTAAAAACATCCATAAATATAAATATATATATAACCATGTCCAACAGCATGTCAACATCTATATAAAATGTCTCTAACAATCATCATGCATCATATATGAATCAGAGTCAACAATAATCCATGATCTGACATCTAACACCATACTAAATCAAAACTATAATAATGTCCATAATATAGTCATCCGTATCATGATCAATATCCAAAGTGTCAAAGGGAAGTGGGCACTACAAAGGGCCTACAATTTTATCTAGCAATCTTTGATATTTGTTTGCCATGCAGAAGCCTTGCCAATTGGGTGCAGTCCTCCTCTTTTTTTTCGGGTCTTCATGCTTCGTTATTTTTTATCTATTCATGGTTATTGATGGACAAATTTAATTTTATCTACTTCCATAAAGGGCTAGGTTCACTACTAGGATTCAGGAAGAGTCCAACCCAAACCGGCTGATTGTGTAGCCATCTCCTTCGATTTTGTGCACATTTCCTTGTCTCTTTTCCTTCTTTAGTGCTCGGACTAATTTTACATTTCTCCACCTTCACTTGACAAGGAATCTCGCTCTATGAAGGAAAGACCTTGGAACCATCTTAGATCTTGGAACATCCATTAAGTTACAATTGTGGTTCATCTTTCAGATCAATTGCCAATTTCTTAAAATTTTCAATTGTCTTAAATGACATTTTGAGCCCTTAATGAAAATCAATCTTATTGCTATGCATTATAAGTTATTCATCCATTAAGTTATGTTTAATTGTGGTTCCATTAAAGTTACAATCTTTTTTCTTGTTCTTTTTTTTGTAGAAAAGGATGAAAAGAGGGTGTTTTTCCTTGAAAATTGGAATAGTGATAGGTGGTGATACAAGAGAATTTACACATGGACTTATGTACAAAAATACAATGTAGCAATAATTAGTTTGCATCAATTTTTATTATCTGTATATGCATATGTAGATGTTCGTGTTGTCTATAGTTTGTTTTGCATATTGGTATATAAAAATGCATACATAGAATTAGTTCACACCTTCCATGGAAAATAAACCCACACATCAATCCCCATATTGAGAGAACCAAGCACACCACATGTTAGTGTTTAAGCTTAAAACAAGTCATTTTGACTACCCAACCCATAGGTAGGGTTGGTGTAACAATTTAAGAGGTGTGGGATAAGATTAACTTGTCCTACAAGCCTCCAAAATCAGCCCCTAAAGAAAGATCCGAATTTCAAAAGGAAGGTGGAGTGTTTCACACTCAAATTTACTTACACATTACTTTCAACACATAATCCAAGAGCCAACAACTCGATAAATGCATTCTTTTGACCCATTTTAATTAATTAACAACATGATTACTCACTAATATTGACACAATTTAAACAAATAATAGAGGGAAATACATCACCAAATAATCACATACAAATATTAAATAAAAGGGAACACAATAAAATAATACACATAACCCCTTGGTCACATTTAAAGGTGATTCCCCCCATGGGAACCCCTAACAACAATTCAACATACACAAACAACAATTACACGTTGCCATGGTGACCCTTGTTGAATTCATCTAGAATTCCAATGTGGTTGGTTTCCAATCCTCGATGTTTGTTGTGACATGTTTACCTACAAAACATAAATACCTCCTTCGGCCTTATGGACACATCAAAACGTCCAAATAAATATAAAATATAACTTCCAAAATCATCTATATATAAATCACAACATCATCCAAGCAAGCAACAATATCATTTACAATTTCATCCATAACCATATGATCACAAGATTTGTTCAATTTTCTAGGTCTATTTGATATGACAAAATATCACATGTAAGGAAAACATATATACACACACACACACACACACACACACACACACACACACACACACACACACACACACACACACACACACACACACACACACACATGCCATGCCAAGTGTATCAACATCAATATAAAATATCTCTTATAATCTACATGCATCATATATGAATCCAAATCAATCACAGTCTGTGATTTGTAATGTCTAACATCATACCAACTCAAAGCCTACAATAATTTTTGTAAGTATAGTCGATAAGATTATAATCAACAACAAAAAGGTGTCCGAGGGAAGTGGGCACTACAGATTTTACTAATTTATCTTTTACAAATTCAGACACTCAGCGCCTGGCGCTCTGCGCCCTTTGGGTGCCCCGACCTTCTACCTTATTCACACTTTTTGGGTATCTTTTATATTTTGGGCATCATTTTAACTTATGGTTCATCCTTTCAATTTTCAATTACGAAATTTAAATAAGGGAATTATATAAATGTATAGTTATGTGTTCAAAATTATAGACCAAACACTAAACATTACTATCATCACCTAAGCTTGCATTCCAAAGGCACCTAAAGCACTCAAAGACATTCATCTAGCATCCATTCAAGGGATAAGGGATGCATCAACTTTTCATACATTACATAAGAATGGGAAGTTCATTCTATTCCATCCACACATGTTATACATTTCTACATTATAGCTACAACTTGTTATCAAGTGCAACTTGCACAAGGGCATATTAGGGAACAATTTATACACACACTCACAAGAACTACATGGACTCTGAGATGTAGTGCAACGCTCGATCGTCGATTCACTCTTAGGGTGGTCATCGGGGTCAATCTGACACCCCATTTTGCATTTTTATTTTTAGGTTTGATGTGGTTTATGGGCTTGTGCAAGTGAACATTTCTTTTATAGGTTACAAGCAGCCCCGGAGATCATAGTGCAAACAAAAGGTGATTAACAGAGAGAAACTGTGACACTTTTGTGACATGACAAAAATCATATCTAGAGCTTCTATGCAGTCACAAAAAGCCTAGATCAAGTCACCAAAGGCCCCCTGCTCTACCATGGACTCCCCGCCAAACCGTGTTTGTGATTTATAGAATTTATAGAGATTGATTACGACGTTGTTTTCATCATTTTCATCACTTCTCGCTCCCCGATCAATGTCATATTACGCGGAAAACAACTAAGTCTTCTTATCTCATCTTCTTTCTTAGGGTTTCATATTTTAAATCTTAGCTTGCTTGAGTCATTTTTGTCTTTCAGCATTTATACATCATTTATCTCATTGATGACTCTCGCAATAAGATTTAATTCAAATTAAATTAAATAATTTTCTCAATGAATCTAGGAAATCTGGGTGAGGTATTTGAATTCCAAGGTATATTGATGACAATCATGAAATTAGTTTATGAAATAAATAGTCTCATAATTTTTTTATGTCCTGGCATGATTCTAGTGGCAATGTGTTATGTTTAGCATAATGTAATTATTTATGCAAAACCATTTATAAATACTAGTTGATTATGGTTCCCAAAAATGTAAATATGAAATGAGGTTTTGCATACATTACTCTAATATAATGAGGATATCTAGAGGATGATACTTTTTTGAATTAAAGTAAATGATAAATTATGCATAGCTCAATTATTAACAAGGCATAATATAGATAATACATATGACAAGATAACATGATCAAGTTTTCTTTCTTCGTACAATTAAGATTTGATTTAATATACACATAATCATGCAAATGTGGATATATTCATTGGTGTCAAGTGGTAAAAATAGGTTCTACTAATAACATGTATCAAACTTTGAAATGAAAACTAAAACATACATAATAACCATTTCTATAATGGATACTTAAGTTGCTTGAAAAATAATGTTATGGTTATGGAAATGATTTTTCCACAAAGTGGGCAAAGGTTTTTTTACAAATGGTACAAGTCAACACTAGTCTTCACAACCCTCTCTCAAATTTCCTTGATTCGACGCAAGTCATTAGAAAACTTTTTCTTTCCTACAACACTAAATTTATATCAATTACTATAAGCACCCATGAAAATAGAGAATATTAATAGGAGTACATAATATCCTTTCATTATTATGATGAGCCGTTTACGTATTGAGAGATTTCACATAATTATACATAGAATTAGATTTAGAAGTCTACTTCTACATTCATTAATAGTGAAAAATCTATTGTATGTAAGGGTACTAACATTTTATTTTTAATAAGTGGAAACAAGTTGTAGATTCTATTTACTTCTCTATATTCTTCAAGTATGATTTATGTTCGAGATGTTTTAGTAATAGTAATATAATTTCCATATAACTCTAATGTGATCACTCATCATTATTTCATGTAAAGATGGCGTTTATGCTAATGTTCAGTATAAACAATGCATTAAAATAATCAACTAGTGATGTGAAGGAATGCATAAATCCTTGAGGTGACATAAGGAATGAATAAATAACATAGTATATGGTCCAATCACAATTAGAAAACCTAATGAAGGACTGCAGTAGACCACGAAATCAAAGTATCGTTGCAAACATTCAGTGAACACCCACAATAAACGCCCATATAGAACATGAAACAACAAACATTACTATATTAACTTAAATGTAGGAATTGCAATCTCATGGATACAATGAAAGTATTTTTTATTAACAAGTAACAAAAAAATTTAAAATACCAAAATAAGGCATTCTATTGGACCCCATCGCATAAAGCGCAACAATAAAAATCAAGGAAAGTAATAAGTGGGTTCAATATTATATTGGAAGGTGATCAAATATATGCTTTTCCAACCAAAAAAAACATAGGATGTGTGATAAAACTCATCTTTGGTCTAGCGTTTGGAACTTTTGAGATTGAAATTTGAAAAAAAATGTACCAGCTTTATATTGAAAATTATATGGGATGGTGCAATTACATCACTATGTGCATCACCTTTTGTCACTCTTTGCTAGAAAATGTTTACTTTGTTTGTGTGTCATTTTGACACTCCGTAATACACAAATATGACATTGTTGGCATCATTGACTAAAAACTATTACATTTTTTAGTCAATTTTAAAAAACAACTAAATTTATAGGATTGAAACAATTTTTTTTCTTTCTATTTTTTAATAAAATTTGTAAATCTGATATATCTTTTAGTCATAAAAATTTCGTAATACAAACTTTTTAAGAGATCGCAAAAACAACAATAAAATATCACAAAATTATCAAATCTACTAATGTTAAAACCTATTTATACCAACTCCTCCATAAAGGCACATTTCTTCAAATTCATTGGTATGTTATTCTCACGTAATCATTGCGGCACTTCCCTTGAGTGCTCCAAGTATTTTAATACTTTAAATCAAACATTATATATAAAAATATTAATTGTAGTGATTAAACTCGCACAATATAACCTATAATTTATCATAGTTAAAAGTTAAACAATATAAATTAATAAAAAGTTGAAAGAAGACTTCAAAATCTTTACTATATCTGGCTCGAATCTCTCTATAGAAGATATAGTCCGGCCAAGATAGAGAAATAGGAGAGAGGATATAGAGAGAGGGGCCTCCCATCTATTTATGGGGTCTCCTCCCATCTAGATAGATAGGGGAGGTACCCCAGAGAGATATCAGTATAGGGCTTCTCTCTCCAAGGAAGATTTTTTAATTTGATTCCAGTTTTTTATATTACCATTCTGTCATCCGGGTTATTCAAAATATCCACATGTATACATCTTCATAATTACTCCGATTTTCACAAATGATTTTTCTATTCTATCATAACATTGTTTAATTATTTTGATTTTTGATTTTTGATTTTAAAATGGTCGTGTTTTAAAACTTACTCTGTTCAAACAAAGCACGCATATTTGAGTTTGAAATTATTTTTGTTTGAAAAATACTCTCTTCAATGGAGACGCGAATTGTTTACTTTCGAAGTATCGTCGTATTTGAAGATCTAATCTCTTAAAAGAAGATTATTGGCGTGTGAAGGTTCTGATGACGACGTCGAAACTAGACATAATTTAACGAAAAATTGGAAGCACGTTTTATGGAATGGAATTTAGAAGAGGGAGACCGTGAATGAGATATTGGTGGTGGAAGAATACGGAGATTGTTCGTTTGTTTCACTTTCAAGGCACAAGAATGGTACACCGTACTCCGTGATGAATGGTACATTGTTTTAGTCAAATTGGACTAGAGACTCTTCCTTATGAATGGTATGGCATTCCAATGATATGGGACCATATTGAGCTCTCCTCCTTGATTTGAATATTCTTGGAGTTATTACAAACATGTTCAACACCTTTGCTAGAATATAATCTATCATAATTGGTGATATGGGACCATATTGAGCTCTCCTCTTTGATTTGAATATTCTTGGAGTTATTACAAACATGTTCAACACCTTTGCTAGAATATAATCTATCATAATTAGAGATATGGGACCATATTGAGCTTTCTGTTTGATTTGAATATTCTTGGAGTTATTACAAACATGTTCAACACCTTCGCTAGAATATAATCTATCATAATTGGATGTGTGTCTTTTCACCCAACGTATTTTTATAATTAGTGTTTTATTTTTCCTATATACTAGCAATCGCATGTGCACAATGCAATGTGAACGCCTTGAACAATATATGTTATTTGATTTAGAGGGATATTAATTACTTTTGTAGTTGATGTTGATAAGGGTGTGATTGATTTTGTAAGTTTAGGATTATAGATGAAGCATTACATTTAAATATTCTAAGTCTACATTTCAAATTTGTTACAAATTCGTACATATACACTTGTAAATCTTATATCATGAATGGTAGTTTTGCGGATTATTTTATTTGAACTAAACATGAATAAATGAAGACTTTCCTACATTGAGGTCCGTAGAAAAGGCTATGAGAGCCTTGGATTTGAGGGCTACTTTTCAAAAGTTTGCATCATAAAGAATAGAGAAATGGTAAGCGACTCGGTTTGTTGTTATGTATCAAGGTCTTGTGTGGTGTTTCTTAGCCCATTGGTATGATAGATCTGTTGGGTTTTGTAAGGTGTAATGCCCGTTAAAACAACCCACTTGAAACCTAGGTTTAGTTAGGGAAAATTATGGAATAATTTTTTTTGTTTAAAAGAATCTACAACCAGGTTACAAGACAACAATTGTCACTAACAGGTTCTGGAACAATTCTAATCTACTAGAATATAATTTTATTTTATTAATAATTAATAGAGGTCATAAGGTCCAAAATTTAGGGTTAGAAGTTTCAATTAGGTTCAGAGGGAAAATTCCTCACCATACCCACTCTCTAATAGACTTAAAGTTTCAACTTGATTTTTCTCATACTTAACACATTCAAAATTTTCCTAAATTACTCCCATTAGATAGGAAATTTCCTCACCTTTCCATTGATATAAAGAAGTCCTCCTAACTCCTCATATTTTTCAAGTTATGGGCATGGCGGGCCTTGGGTGAAAATTTTCCCCAAGGGCGGGCTGCGGGCCTAGGGAGAAAATTTGCCCAAAGGGCGGGTTGGGGGCCAGCAGGAGACATTTGGAAAAATTTCTGTGGGGTGCAAAAAGACCACATTTTTTCCCACACTCCCGTGGATCCGCTTATTCCACAAGGGACACGTGGCGCTCCTAAGTCAGGGGAAAAGCGGAGAATGAGGTGGCAGGGGCGCAGACATTTTCAAATTCTCCCATGCGGGGTGAAAGTCATCCTTGTGTCCGCACTCCACGAGTCCGCAAAGGACATGTGGTATCTCCTAAGCCAAAATGTGGGGAAGGCAGGGTGGCAGGAGAAAAAATTGACTTAACACCCGAAGGGCTAAGAGGGTACAGAGACCCATGCCTCCGCCAGCACCTCAAGATGCCACGTGGCAGCCCCGATTGGGTCATGGGACGACGGAACAATGGGGGAAAACTTGGAAAATTTTCCAAAATTTTTCTGAAACACAAAAGACAAAAAGGGATCCGTTCCTCTCACCGATGCCTCGTGACGCCACGTGGCATCACCTAATTGGTTACGGGTCGGTGGGAAAGTTTTGGAAAATTTTCCAAAATTTTTCAAAATGCTAAGTTCAAAAGAGGATCCGCCCCTCCACTATCACCTCATGGTGCCACATGGTAGCCTTTGATTGGCTATAGGTCGCCAGGTGGGTGGAGAAATTTTTGAAAATTTTCCCAAAAATTTTCCTAAGCCCCAAGGGAAAAATTTGGGCCGCAGGCGCACAAGGAAAATTTTCCCAAAATTTTAACGCCAAGTGAAGAAAACTTCAAAGGCCATAATGTTTGATAGAGAGATCAATTTGGGGGAAATAAGGACTTTATGGAAATCTCTCAACGTCCTCTTTGCACAGAGCTCATTAATTTTTGGTTTTGATAAAGTTTAAGGGGTTAATTTTAAGAAAACGTCCTGCAGCTTTTATAGTGCGAACTGGTAAATTTTAACTTGTTAGATATGTTCAATTTGATCTTCTTCCTCTCTCAACATGTCAAATAGACATGGGGGATTTTTCTTAGATGAATTTAGGATATATTTCAAGGGTTAATTTGTTTGATTGAGGCTCAATTCGAAATTTCCAACATTTGATAGAAAAATGACTGCAAAATGATAGTAAAACGGTTCAAGCCGATTTTACTAAGTTTTCTAAGAAATTTTCTTGAGTATTAATGTCCAGATGAATTCTTTTAGAGCCTACCACTTCAATTTAATTATTTAATTTGTTATTTTATTGTTACATGTTTGAACTATGCATTTTTGGTTTAGATAATTACCAGTTTGAATTACAAATAACAAGGATCAAATTTTAAAGGATCTATTTGCCATTTTCATCTTCTAAGTATTAAAATTCATTCCAATTCCAATCTAACACATTTTAGTTGATTCAAAACAAACCATTCAAGACCAAAATGCAATTCTGATTTCCAATTTTACACATTTCCAAAAGACAAAATACTGTATTTTTCTCACACGCATTTCTTCCTTTCAAATAGAGATTCTAATACATTGAAATGATCAAATTAAATACTAAAATGCAATTTGAGAAAAGCATTACATTCATTTGTTGGTTCCAATGGAAAAATTTACAACTTATTTCTTTTATTCCTTCCAAAAATCATTTATCGACACAGGGGAAGAATAATACATTTTCTTTTCACGTGTTGCACATTTCCACTTTTCAAAAAGGGACTTCCTAGTGCATGATAAACACAAATTTCCAATTGAATAATATCATATGAACAAGGTAAACACTTCCAATAATTCCAATGAAACTCATACAACCTCCTTTCCATTTGATTTCAAAGTACAATATACAAAACAATATCATTCTTTCACATTCTTTCCAAAACAACATACAAAGTATAACTCTTTTACATTTCCAATTTCCACTTGCAATCAGTACAACATCTTTCCATTACAAACATTTACAAGGTCATCCACTTCAAGTGGGAAAGGTTACAATGAGATTTCATTTCACAAGGGACTGTCAAACTATGTCTTTTCTCAGCTCCAGAACAACAACATGCATTCTTCTCTTTCTTCCAATTTTGATCACAACAAAGGCAGGGAAAGGCAACGCTCTCCACCCAACCAAGACATCCAATGAAAGGAGAATCCATCCTTCTTCATTGGCCCCCAAGCCCCAACCACAATGTAATAAAAGATGTGATCCAACTCATGTCAACAACAGGCTTCCACAAAACATACACACAAGATTTTAACAATAAAACACAGTCCAAAATAGAATGTAGTTTTTAAAACTACAATTACACATGACAAGAAATACTAAGGCTTTACCAAGTAAGCCAAAGGAGCAAGAACTATGGGGGATGCTTCTTATGCCTCCCAAACGGGAAATGGGTATCACCACTTGAGTTACAAACTGCCAAAAAGGATAGTATATCAAAGCCCTGACATTCCTTATGCCTCCCCAAGTACCCCTTATTCCTCACATTTCCTTATGTCTCCCCAACCTCTTATGGCACCCCATAAAGAGTAAATAAATGAAAACTATTTCTTTGTAAGGTGGAACCCAAATCCCAACTCCCTCCACCCTTATACCTCCCTAAAACACACTTGTGCCTCCCACATAATAAACCCCATAGTCTTCTCCTACACCATTCCTAGGCCATCTACCCACAACCCACAACAATAACAAACATACCAACATTTACATATTCATAAAATGGAAAAGAAGAGTATTTCCAAGAGCCAAGCTCTTACCTCTCCATGATGGAGTTTTTCCAAGTTCAAAACAACAAGCTCCTTCCAATGCAAAAAATCCAAAAATCAACCCAATACAAGCATGCAACAATCTTCCAAAACTTCTCCAAGAAAGAGCTCCCAAAACAACAAGGAAATTCACCCAAAATGAAGTCTCCCAAAAGTGAAGCAACCCAAAACAAGGCAAGAAATTCAAATTTTATAGAAGAGGGAAGAGAAGAGGATGAGGTGGATCCATGTAGGATGCCACATCACACATCCTCAACCCCAAACACAAATTCAACTTCATTCTCCAATGCATAATAAATAGGTGGGTGAATAATATGATAGTTTACTTATACACTCAAGTCCAACCCACACCCCAAAGGACTGAAATTAAATCATGTAAGAAAAGTGCAATTAAAACCTACAATTTGTCTTCCCAAAATGCATTATAAAAGTCTAAATTTAACCCTCCAACCATAGGCAAGGTTGGTATGTAAATTTAAGAGGTATGGGACAAGTTTAACTTGTCCCACAAGCCTCCAAAATCAGCCTCCAAGGACAAATTCGAATTTCCAAGAAGGTGGAGTGTTTCACACTCAAAAGTTAACTTACACATCACTTACATATTACTTACACATTACTTACACATTCTTACAACACTTTAAAACATGGCCAACAACTCTATTAATTACATTCTTATTAAATCTTTTAATTAATTAACTAAACAATATGATTACTCACAATATTTACACACCATTAAATAAATAATGAAAGGGGTAAGTGCACCACAAAATAAACACATGCAAAAATTAAACAAAAGGGACCAAAAATAAAAGAAATACATAAAATCCCTTGGTCACATTTAAAGGTGATCCCCCATGGGAATCCCTAACACTAAGAAACACACACAAACAAAACTAGTTGCCATGGTGACCTTGTTGAATTCATCTAGAATTACAATGTGGTTGGTCTCTAATCCCCGATATTTTTGTGATATTTTTAACCTACAAAATAAAATACCTCCTTCGGCCTCGTGGCCATATCAGAACGTCCAAAATAATATAAATATAATTTCAAAATCATCAATATATATATGAATCACAACAACATCTAGACAATCAACAATATCACTTACAATTTCATCAACAACTATATAATCATCAATTTTAAATTCAATTTTCTTGGTCTACTCAATATATCTAAATATCACATGTCCTAACAAATCCATAAATATATATATATAACCATGTCCAAAGAAGATGTCAACATCTATATAAAATGTCTCTAACAATCATCATGCATCATATATGAATAAGAGTCAACAATAATCCATGATCTGACATCTAACACCATACTAAATCAAAACTATAATAATGTCCATAACATAGTCATCCGTATCATGATCACTATCAAAAGTGTCGAAGGGAAGTGGGCACTACAAAGGGCCAACAATTTTATCTAGCAATCTTTGATATTTGTTTGCCATGCGTGTGCCTTTTCACCCAATTGGGTGCAATCCTCCTCTCTTTTTTTCGGTCTTCATGCTTCGTTATTTTGGATCTATTCATGGTTATTGATGGAAAAATTTAATTTTATCTACTTCCATAAAGGGCTAGGTTCGCTACTAGGATTCGGGAAGAGTCCAACCCACTGACAGATTGTGTAGCCATCTCCTTCAGATTTTGTGCACGTTTCCTCGTCTCTTTTCCTTCTTCATTGCTCAGGACTAATTTTACGGATTTCTCCACCTTCACATTAAAAGGAATCTCTTCTCTATGAAGGAAAGACCTTGGAACCATCTTAGATCGTTGGTTACAACTATTATTGTTATTCATCTATTAAGTTACAATTGTGGTTCATTTTTCACTATTCACAAATGAATGAATGCCAACTTCTTAAAATTTTCAATTGTCTTAAATGACATTTTGAGCCCTTTTTAATGAAAATCAATCTTATTGCTATGCATTATAAGGTATTTGGTGGGTACATTTTTAGTTATTTTTTGTTTAGTTACAATATTTCTATGTTGTGAGCAGCAATCAGTTACTTTATTTTATTTCTTGTAGGTCTCTGACATGCAAGGAGGGGATATGTTTACAATAACTATATATTGTAACTCCCTTCTGCTTAATATAATGACAGACACACACATATTAAAGTGTGTCGTGCCTTCCCGTATCTCTTCATTTTCTTGAATCTTCTAACACTTTTTTAGTAGTATATATGCATACATAGATGTCTGTGTTGTCTATGGATGGTTTTAATATAAGGAAACACGATCTTTTGGTTCTTGGTAGAAAAGGATGAAAAGAGGGTGTTTCCTTGAAAATTGGAATAGTGATAGGTGGTGATACAAGAGAATGTACACATGGACTTATGTACAAAAATACAATGTAGCAATAATTATTTTGCATCAATTTTTATTATTGTATATGCATATGTAGATGTTCGTGTTGTCTATAGATTTTTTTGCATACTGGTATATAAAAATGCATACATAGAATTAGTTCACACCTTCCATGGAAAAGAAACCCGCACATCAATCCCCATATTGAGAGAACCAAGTGCACCAAGCGCACCACATGTTAGTGTTTAAGCTTAAAACAAGTCATTTTGACTCCCCAACCCATAGGTAGGGTTGGTGTAACAATTTAAGAGGTGTGGAACAAGATTAACTTGTCCTACAAGCCTCCAAAATCAGCCCCTATGAAAGATCCCAATTTCAAAAGGAAGGTGGAGTGTTTCACACTCGAATTTACTTACACATTACTTTCAACACATAATCCAAGAGCCAACAACTCTGATAAATGCATTCTTTTGACCCATTTTAATTAATTAAAAACATGATTACTCACTAATCTTGACACAATTTAAACAAATAATAAAGATAAATACATCACTAAATAATCACATACAAATATTAAATAAAAGGGAACATAATAAAAGAATACACATAACTCCTTGGTCACATTTGAAGGTGATTCCCCCATGGGAACCCCTAACAACAATTCGACATACACAAACAACAATTACACATTGCCATGGTGACCCTTGTTGAATTCATCTAGAATTCCAATGTGGTTGGTCTCCAATCCTCCGATGTTTGTTGTGACATGTTTACCTCAGTAAACATAAATACCTCCTTCGGCCTTATGGACGCATCAAAACGTCCAAATAAATATAAAATATAACTTCCAAAATCATATATATATATATATATATATATCACAACATCATCCAAGCAAGCAACAATATCATTTACAATTTCATCCATAACCATATGATCACAAGATTTGTTCAATTTTCTAGGTCTATTTGATATGAAAAAATATCGCATGTAAGGAAAACATACACACACACACACACACACACACACACACACACACACACACACACACACACACACACACACACACACCCATGCCAAGCAGTGTATCAACATCAATATAAAATATCTCTAATAATCTACATGCATCATATATGAATCCAAATCAACCACAGTCCATGATTTCTAATGTCTAACATCATACCAACTCAAAGGCTACAATAATGTTCATAAGTATAGTCGACAATATCATAATCAACAACAAAAAGGTGTTGGAGGGAAGTGGGTACTACAGATTTTACTAATTTGTCTTTTACATGCTTCTGACACACCAGCGCCTAGGCCGCGCTCCCGTGCCTTTTGGATGCCCCTTACCCTCGTCTACCTTCTTCACACTTTGTGGGTATCTTTTATATTTTGGGCATAATTTTAACTTATGGTTCATCCATTCAATTTTCAATTACGAAATTTAAATAAGGGAGTTATATAAATGTATAGTTATGTGTTCAAAATTATAGACCAAACACTAAATGTTACTGTCATCACCTAAGCTTGCATTCCAAAGGCACCTAAAGCACTCAAAGGCACTCATCTAGCATCCATTCAAGGGATAAGGGATGCATCAACTTTTCATACATTACATAAGAGTGGGAAGTTCATTCTATTCCATCCATACATGTTATACATTTCTACATTATAGCTACGACTCATTATCAAATGCAACTTACACAAGGGCATATTAGGGAACAATTTATACACACACTCACAAGAACTACATGGACTCTGAGATGTAGTGCAATTCTCGGTCGTAAGTTCACTCTTGGGGTGGCCATCGGGGTATATCCGACTCCCCATTTTGCATTTTTATTTTTAGGTTTGATGTGGTTTATGCGCTTGTGCAGGTGAACATCTCTTTTACAGATTACAAGCAACCCCGGCGATCATAGTACAAACAAAAGGTGATCAACAGAGAGAAACTGTGACACTTTTTTGACATGACAAAAATCATATCCAGAGCTTCTACGCAGTCACAGGTGCCTAGATCGAGTCACCAGCACCCTTGTTCTACCATGGACTCCCCTGCCCAACCTTGTTCATGAGTTATAGAATTTATAGAGATTGATTACGACGTTGTTTTCATCATTTTCATCACTTCTCCCTCCCTAGATCAATGTCATATTATGCGGAAAACAACTAAGTCTTCTTATCTCATCTTCTTTCTTAGGGTTTCATATTTTAAATCTTAGCTTGCTTGAGTCATTTTTGTATTTCAGAATTTATACATCATTTATTTCAATAATGACTCTGTAATTAGATTTAATTCAAATTAAATTAAATAAGTTTCTTAATGAATCTAGGAAATCTAGGTGAGGTCTTTGAATTCCAAGGTATATTGATGACAATCATGAAATTAGTTTATGAAATAAATAGTCTCATAAAATTTTTTACGTCTGATCACGATTCTAGTGGCAATGTGTTATGTTTAGCATAATGTAATTATTTATGCAAAACCATTTTTGAATACTAGTTGATTATGGTTCCCAAAAATGTAAATATGAAATGTGGTTTTGCATACATTACTCTAATATAATGAGCATATCTAGAGGATGATATTTTTTTGAATTCAAATAAATGATAAATTATGCATAGCTCAATTATTAACAAGGCATAATATAGATAATATATATGATAAGATAACATGATCAAGTTTTTTTCTTCGTAAAATTAAGATTTGATTTAATATACACATAATCATGCAAATGTGGATATATTCATTGGTGTCAAGTGGTAGAAAATAGTTTCTACTAATAACATGTATCAAACTTTGAAATGAAAACTAAAACATACATAATAACCATTTCTATAATGGATACTTAAGTTGCCGAAAAATAATGTTATTGTTATGGAAATGATTTTTCCACAAAGTGGGGAAATGTTTTTTACAAATGGTACAAGTCAACACTAGTCTTCACAACCCTCTCTCAATTTTCCTTGATTCAACGCAAGTCATTAGAAAACTTTTTCTTTCCTACAACACTAAATTTATATTAATTATTCTAAGCACCTACGAAAATAGAGAATATTAATAGGAGTATGTATTATCCTTCCATTATTATGATGATCCCTTTATGTATTGAGAGATTTCACATAATTATACATAGAATTAGATTTAGAAGTCTACTTCTACATTCATTAATAGTGAAAAAATCTATCAGTATGTAAGGGTACCAACACTTTATTTTTAATAGGTGGAAACAAGTTGTAGATTCTATTTACTTCTCTATATTCTTCAAGTATGATTTATGTTCGAGATGTTTTAGTAATAGTAATATAATTTCCATATAACTCTAATATGATCACTCATGATTATTTCATGTAAAGATGGCCTTTATGCTAATGTTTAGTATAAAAAGTGCATTAAAATAATCAACTAGTGATGTGAAGGTATGCATAAATCCTTGAGGTGACATAAGGAATGAATAAATAACATAGTATATGGTCCAATCACAATTAGAAAACCTAATGAAGGACTCATGAGTAGACCACAAAATCAAAGTATTATTACAAACATTCAAAGAACACCAAAAATAAACACCCATATAGAACATGAAACAATAAACATTACTATATTAACTTAAATGTAGGAATTACAATCTCATGGATACATTGAAAGTATTTTTTATTAACAAGTAATAAAAAAATTTAAAATACCAAAATAAGGCATTCTATTAGACCCCATCGCATAAAGTGCAACAATAAAAATCAAGGAAAGTAATAAGTGGGTTCAATATTATATTGGAAGATGATCAAATATATGCTTTTACAACCAAAAAAATTATAGGATTTGTGATAAAACTCATCTTTTTTCTAGCATTTTGAACTTTTAAGATTGAAAATTTGAAAAAAAAATGTACCAGCTTTATCGAAAATTATATGGGATGGTGCAATTACATCACTATGTGCATCACCTTTTGTCACTCTTTGCTAGAAAATGTTTACTTTGTTTGTGTGTCATTTTGACACTCCGTAATACACAAATATGACAAGAAATGTGGCATCATTGACTAAAAATTATTACATTTTTTAGTCAATTTTAAAAAAACAACTAAATTTATAGGATTGAAACAATTTTTTTCTTTCTATTTTTAATAAAATTTGTAAATATTATATATCTTTTAGTCATAAAAATTCCGTAATACAAGCTTCTTAAGAGATCGCAAAAACAACAATAAAATATCACAAAATTATCTAATCTACTAATGTTAAAACCTATTTATACCAACTCCTCCATAAAGGCACATTTCTTCAAATTCATTGGTATGATATTCTCACGTAATCGTTGCGTAGTTCCCTCTAGTGCTCCAAATATTTTAATACTTTAAATCAAAAATTATATTTATAAGTATTAAATGTAGTGAAAAAAACCGCACAATATAACTTATAATTTATCATAGTTAAAAGTTAAATAATGTAAGTTAATAAAAAATTGAAAGAAGACTTCAAAATCCTTACTATATCTGGTTTGAATCTCTATAAAGATAGAGTCGGTCCCAAATAGTGATGTAATACCAAAATAAGGCATTCTATTAGACCCCATCGCATAAAGCGCAACAATAAAAATCAAGGAAAGTAATAAGTGGGTTCAATATTATATTGAAGGTGATCAAATATATTCTTTTACAACCAAAAAAATATAGGATTTGTGATAAAACTCATCTCTATTCTAGCGTTTGAACTTTTGAGATTGAAAATTTGAAAAAATGTACCAGCTTTATCAAAAATTATATGGGATGGTGCAATTACATCACTATGTGCATCACCTTTTGTCACTCTTTTGCTAGAAAATGTTTACTTTGTTTGTGGTGTCATTTTGACACTCCGTAATACACAAATATGACAAGAATTGGCATCATTGACTAAAAATTATTACATTTTTTAGTCAATTTTAAAAAAACAACTAAATTTATAGGATTGAAACAATTTTTTTCTTTCTATTTTTTAATAAAATTTGTAAATCTTATATATCTTTTAGTCATAAAAATTCCGTAATACAAACTTCTTAAGAGATCGCAAAACAACAATAAAATATCACAAAATTATCTAATCTACTAATGTTAAAACCTATTTATACCAACTCCTCCATAAAGGCACATTTCTTCAAATTCATTGGTATGATATTCTCACGTAATCGTTGCGCAGAGTTCCTCTAGTGCTCCAAATATTTTAATTCTTTAAATCAAACATTATATTTATAAATATTAAATGTAGTGAAAAAACTCGCATTTAATATAACTTATAATTTATCATAGTTAAAAGTTAAATAATGTAAATTAATAAAAATTGAAAGAAGACTTCAAAATCCTTACTATATCTGGTTTGAATCTCTATAGAAGATAGAGTCGGTCCCAAATAGTGATGTAATACCAAAATAAGGCATTCTATTAGACCCCATCGCATAAAGCGCAACAATAAAAATCAAGGAAAGTAATAAGTGGGTTCAATATTATATTGAAGGTGATCAAATATATTCTTTTACAACCAAAAAAATATAGGATTTGTGATAAAACTCATCTCTATTCTAGCATTTGGAACTTTTGAGATTGAAAATTTGAAAAAAATGTACCAGCTTTATCAAAAATTATATGGGATGGTGCAATTACATCACTATGTGCATCACCTTTTGTCACTCTTTGCTAGAAAATGTTTACTTTGTTTGTGTGTCATTTCACACTTTGTAATACACAAATATGACATTGTTGGCATCATTGACTAAAAACTATTACATTTTTAGTCAATTTTAAAAAACAACTAAATTTATAGGATTGAAACAACTTTTTTTTCTTTCTATTTTTAAATAAAATTTGTAAATCTTATATATCTTTTAGTCATAAAATTTTTGTAATACAAACTTCTTAAGAGATCACAAAAACAACAATAAAATATGACAAAATTATCAAATCTACTAATGTTAAAACCTATTTATACCAACTCCTCCACAAAGGCACATTTCTTCAAATTCATTGGTATGTTATTCTCACGTAATCGTTGCGGCACTTCCCTCGAGTGCTCCCAATATTTTTATACTTTAAATCAAACATTATATTTATAAATATTAAATGTAGTGAAAAAACTCACACACCAATATAACTTATAATTTATCATAGTTAAAAGTTAAACAATATAAATTAATAAAAATTGAAAGAAGACGTCAAAATCCTTACTATATCTCGCTTCAATCTCTCATATAAGATAGAGTCGGGCCCAAATAGTGATGTAATACCAAAATAGGGCATTGTATTAGACCCCATCGCATAAAGCGCAACAATAAAAATCAAGGAAAGTAATAAGTGGGTTCAATATTATATTGGAAGGTGATCAAATATATGCTTTTACAACAAAAAAATAGGATTTGTGATAAAACTCATCTTTGTTCTAGCGTTTGAACTTTTGAGATTGAAAATTTGAAAAAATGTATGTACCAGCTTTATCGAAAATTATATGGGATGGTGCAATTACATCACTATATGCCTCACCTTTTGTCACTCTTTGCTAGAAAATGTTTACTTTGTTTGTGTGTCTTTTTGACACTCCGTAATACACAAATATGACAAGAAATTGGCATCATTGACTAAAAACTATTACATTTTTAGTCAATTTAAAAAACAACTAAATTTATAGGATTGAAACATTTTTTTTCTTTCTATTTTTTAATAAAATTTGTAAATCTTATATATCTTTTAGTCATAAAAATTTCGTAATACAAACTTCTTAAGAGATCGCAAAAATAACATTAAAATATCACAAAATTATCAAATCTACTAATGTTAAAACATATTTATACCAACTCCTCCATAAAGGCACATTTCTTCAAATTCATTGGTATGTTATTCTCACGTAATCGTTGCATGACACTTCCCTCGAGTGCTCCAAATATTTTAATACTTTAAATCAAACATTATATTTATAAATATTAAATGTAGTGAAAAAACTCGCACAATATAACTTATAATTTATCATAGTTAAAAGTTAAACAATATAAATTAATAAAAAGTTGAAAGAAGACTTCAAAATCCTTACTATATCTGGTTCGAATCTCTATAGAAGATGAGTCGGGCCAAATAGAGGATATAGAGAGAGGGGCCTCCCATCTATTTATGGGGTCTCCTCCCATCTAGATAGATAGGGGAGGTGCCCCACAGAGATATCAGTATAGGGGCTTCTCTCTCCAAGGAAGATCAATAGAGATTTTTTAATTTGATTCCAGTTTTTTTATATTACCATTCTGTCATCCGGGTTATTCAAAATATCCGCATGTATACATCTTTATAATTACTCCGATTTTTACAAATAATTTTTCTATTCTATCATAACATTGTTTAATTATTTTGATTTTTGATTTTTGATTTTAAAATGGTCGTGTTTTAAAACTTACTCTATTCAAACAAAGCATATTGAGCTCTTCTCTTTGATTTGAATATTCTTGGAGTTATTACAAACATGTTCAACACCTTCGCTAGAATATAATCTATCATAATTGGTGATATGGGACCATATTGAGCTCTCCTCTTTGATTTGATTATTCTTGGAGTTACTACAAACATGTTCAACGCCTTCGCTAGAATATAATCTATCATAATTGGTGATATGGTTCCATATTGAGCTCTCCTCTTAGATTTGATTATTCTTGGAGTTACTACAAACATGTTCAGCTCCTTCACTAGAATACAATCTATCATAATTGGTGATATGGGACCATATTGAGCTCTCCTCTTTGATTTGAATATTCTTGGAGTTATTACAAACATGTTCAATGCCTTCGCTAGAATACAATCTATCATAATTGGTGATATGGGACCATATTGAGCTCTCCTCTTTGATTTGAATATTCTTGGAGTTATTACAAACATGTTCAACGCCTTCGCTAGAATATAATCTATCATAATTGGGTGTTTGTCTTTTCACCCAACGTATTTTTATAATTAGTGTTGTATTTCTCCTATATACTAGCAATCGCTTGTGCACAATGGAATGTGATCACCGAACGGTATATGTTATTTGATTTAGAGGGATAGTAATTACTTTTGTAGTTGATGTTGATAAGGGGTGTGATTGATTTTGTAAGTTTAGGAATATAGATGAAGCATTACATTTAAATATTCTATGTCTACATTTCAAATTTGTTACAAATTCCTACATATACATTTGCAAATCTTATATCATGAATGGTATTTTTCATAACTATTTTATTTGAACTAAAAATGAATACATGAAGACTTTCGTACATTGAGGTGCGTACAAAAAGCTATGAGAGCCTTGGATTTGAGGGCTACTTTTCAAAAGTCCACATTGAAATAATAGAGAAATGGTAAGTTTACTTAGTTTTATGTCATGTATTGGGGTCTTGTGTTGTGTTTCTTAGCCCATCAGTGATATCTAGCAATCTCGATATTTGTTTTCCATGCGAAGCCTTGCCAATTGGGTGCGATCCCTCCTCTCTTTTTTTTTTTTGGGTCTTCATGCTTCATTATTTTGGATCTATTCATGGTTATTGATGGACAATTAATTTTATCTACTTCCATAAAGGGCTAGATTCGCTACTAGGATTCGGGAAGAGTCCAACCCAGTCCAACAGATTGTGTAGCCATCTCCTTCAGATTTTGTGAATGTTTCCTCGTCTCTTTTCCTTCTTCAGTGCTTAGGATTAATTTTACAGATTTCTCCACCTTCACTTGACAAGGAATCTCTTCTCTGTGAAGGAAAGACCTTGGAACCATCTTAGATCATTGGTTACAACTATTGTTGTTATTCATCCATTAAGTTACAATTGTGGTTCATTTTTCACTATTCATAGATGAATGAATGCCAACTTCTTAAAATTTTCAATTGTCTTAAATGACATTTTGAGCCCTTTTTAATGAAAATCAATCTTATTGCTATGCATGATAAGGTATTTGGTGGGTACATTTTTAGTTATTTTTTGTTTAGTTACAATATTTCTATGTTGTGAGCAGCAATTAGTTACTTTATTTTATTTCTTGTAGGTCTCTGACATGCAAGGAGGGGATATGTTTACAATAACTATATATTGTAACTCCCTTCTGCTTAATATAATGACAGACACACACATATTAAAGTTTGTCGTGCCTTCCCGTATCTCTTCATTTTCTTGAATCTTCTAACACTTTTTTAGTAGTATATATGCATACATAGATGTCTGTGTTGTCTATGGATGGTTTTAACATAAGGAAACACCATATTTTGGTTCTTGGTAGAAAAGGAAGAAAAGAGGGTGTTTCCTTGAAAATTGGCATAGTGATAGGTGGTGATACAAGAGAATGTACACATGGACTTATGTACAAAAATACAATGTAGCAATAATTATTTTGCGTCGATTTTTATTTCTATATATGCATATGTAGATGTTCGTGTTGTCTATAGATTTTTTTGCATACTTGGTATATAAAAATGCATACATAGAATTAGTTCACACCTTCCATGGAAAAGAAACCAGCACATCAATCCCCATATTGAGAGAACCAAGCGCACCACATGTTAGTGTTTAAGCTAAAAACAAGTCATTAAAAGAATCTTCCTTCCACTTAAACGTCACCAAGAACATTAATGGATTCTTGCAAGACCATGAATAATTACATTTATATAGTTACTCCTAAAACATCACCTATAAACTTGAGATTGTATGTACAAAAATTCTAATTGTTAACCTTTTTTATGTATTATGTGGAAAGTGTTCTTGAGTGCCCAACACATTTAAAATAATTAAAATTAAAAAAAAAAAGCGTGTTTGAAAGTCATGGTTAAGGGGAGTTAAGAGGAGTAGGTGAAGTGAAGGGTGAAGTGATGGAGTTGGTGGTGGTAGGAGTAGGTGAAGGCGTGTGGAAGGAGTTCGACATGGTGTGGACTTCCATCAATGTCCATTCAGGCCTATCACATTCCTTATTTTCCTTTATTTCATATCAAGTGGCATTGACCACGCATGAACCCAGTTAACATTTCAAATTTAGAAGTATTTGGATAGTTTTAGCAAAGGAAAATGTTGTAGCTACAAATACCTGGGTAGACATGTATATGAAGGTGGAGGCATAAACAAAGTCAAGAAATGTTTGAAAAATTCCACAAAAACAAGGGGACATATCTCATTGGAAAGCTTTAAGTATATGTTGCAGGCAAGATTGATTTGTTAAAAAGGTGCTAAAAAATTATGGAAATGTAAAGAGCAAGGTAAATCCAAACTTCCACAAGCGCTTTCCAAAGATCCTCCCTTCCCATGCCAAGTTTCGAGCTTTGATTAAGAGTTTTGACATCCAACAGGCACAATGGATAAGGAGAGTTTCTTCAGACATTACAACTGCAAAACCTTGATGACATGTATGAAAAATGGAGAAGCTTGTTAAACACATGTAAACCGCTTGAGGAAATGCCTATTAGAGATCCAGACCAAATCCCACGATTTTGATCAACTTTAATCCACATGCATGGTCTAATTACCTTAATATTTTATAATTTTCCTATGAATTGGTTCTTCTTTTGAAATATATAAAAATATTAAATGATTAGATACTTAAACAATTGGATATTTTAACCGATAACTAGTTCAATTAATAAAACAACACCCCGTAATTTATGCTACCGACTCACAATTTGACCCTCAACTATGTAATGACCACAACCTCATGCATTTCTAAACCCAACTAGGTGCTCATGTCCGTTGGTATTGGCAAGAGATAGATGAGTTAACTAAAACAACCATTTCTGTCTACCTTGCAAAGTTAGAAAAACACAATTTCTAGAGACTTGCAAAACAACACTTTGAGCCCCGTAAAAGAAATGTCAAGCATCAGATGTGTTTCTTTTATGTGGAGATTAGCATCAAGCATAAACTTGACCTCATTTGACTGCTTTCACTCTCTTCTCTGCTCCTTTAGGATCCTCACATACTCCATTTTGCACTTTTAAGAAGTCATAAAACTAAAAGTTGGGTTTCGCTTTTGGCTCACCGTTTGACCCCTGAACAATGAAATGCTTATCCGTCTTCACAAACCTCTAGTATTTTTCTATAAAATCACTTGCAACCTTAAGGTTAGGAGAAATCACTTTTCTAAATAGTTTTCTCAAGGGGTTTTATAGGGCTTTGACGCTAGTTGACTAGGTCAAACTAGAGCAATTACGATCGATGGCTCGGAAAACCTGTCACCATTTATAACCTGTTTTGCGCCTCCCACCTCGTCGACTCCAAATAATTTCCAATATATAGGAGGGCACATAGGAATCTTCCCATGGAGATTCCATCCATCGAATTCAGTTTTTGGATGAGGTTTCTTAGCCCTCGAGCTAAAATTGGGTGTTGTGGCAACTAGCCCAATTATGACCGATGGCCCTAAAAATAAACGCCAATTGTAAACCATTTACTAGTTATGAAATCCATCGCCCTATGAGTTCTTGGTATATAAGAGGACTTAAATAACTTGATTTTATTTGTGTATTTTCTCATCAAAATACGCTTTTGAACATGGTTTCTTAACTCGCGAGCCAAAATGGGATATTTTTGCAACTAGTAGAAAAATGTAAAATAAGGTAACCAAACCCTAGCCAAGACAATAAACCATCGTGAAAACTTTTTGAAATGTATAAGTAACTTTATGAAACTCTCCCGTGTGGCTTGTGGTGTGAAATGTGACTTTTGGAAAAAAAAAAAGTGTTTTTCTCTTTTCCTTATCTCTTTCTCTCTCCTTAGTCAAGAAATGAAGTGAAATGAATATATGTCTCTAACCCTCTCTTTTCCAAAGGCAAATAGTAATTACTATGTAAATGGAAAACTAAAAACGTTAATTATGCTAGATTTAGGTGGATGCCACGCCAAAGATTTATTGTTAATTTTATGCTCACATGGTTTTGTAGGATGCAAGTAAGATGGTGAAATGCCTTGGTCAGTAACTCATTGTGTATTATTGTAATCTATGAATGTTAATGGAAATATTTCTATATGTATTACTATATTACAAGAAAGTTTATTAATGAAATTTGGTAATATGTATGAGATGTTAGTTTTAGGGGTGCTTTGGGAAATGTGCATTTTACCATAGGCATCTTTTGATTCATATTTACAGATGGTGAAAAAAGGGGGGGTTAGATATATATGTTAAGTGAAATTGCATAGATAATTTAACATTTTGCGAAGCATTAAAAGTTTTAGCATTCAAGTTTTGTATTAATTTTTTAATTTATGCTACCGACTTACAATTTGACCTCAACTATGTCATGACCACAACCTCATGCATTGTTAAACCCAGCCTATGTGCTCATGTCCGTTCAGTATTGGGGAGAGATAGATGAGTGAACTAAAACAACCATTTATGTCTACCTTGCAAAGTTAGAAAAACACAATATCTAGAGACATGCAAAACAACACTGAGCCCCGTAAAAGAAATGTCAAGCATCAGATGTGTTTCTTTTTATGTGGAGAGTAGCATCAAGCATTAGCTTGACCTTGTTAGACAGCTTTTGCTCTCTTCTCTACTCCTCTAGGATCCCCGTTACTCTATTTTGCACTTTTAGGAAGCCGCTAAAACTAAAAGTTGGGTTTCGCTTTGGCTCACCATTTGGACCTCGAACAATGAAATGTTTATCTGTCTTCACAAACCTCTAGTATTTTTGCTATAAAATCGCTTGCAACCTTCAGTTTAGGAGAAATCACTTTTCTAAATAGTTTTTTGAAGGGGTTTTTTAGGGCTCCAGACGCTAGTTGACTTGGTCAAACTAGACCAATTACGATCGATGGCTCGGAAAACCTGTCACCATTTATAACTCATTTTCCAGTTCCTAGTTCTGTTGACTCCAAATAATTCCCAATATATAGGAGGGCACATAGGAATCTTCCCGTGGAGATCCCATCCATCGTAATTCAGTTGTTGGATGAGGTGTCTTAGCCCTCGAGCTAAAATTGGGTGTTGTGGCAACTAGCTCCAATTACGGCCGATGGCCCCTAAAACTAACCGTCAATTATAAACCATTTGCCGCTTATGAAATCCATCGGTTCTATGAGTTCTTGGTATATATGAGGACTCAAATAACTTAATTTTTTTGTGTATTTTCTCATCGTAATACAAGTTTTGAACATGGTTTTTAACCCCAAGCCAAAATGGGACGTTTTTAACTAGTAGAAAAATTTAAAATAAGGTAACCAAACCCTAGCCAAGACAATAAACCATCGTGAAAACTTGTTGAAATGTATAAGTAACTTTACGAAACTCTCTTGTGTGGCTTGTGGTGTGAAATGTGACTTTTGGAAAAAAAAAAGTGTTTTTCTCTCTTCCTTATCTCTTTCTCTCTCCTTAGTCAAGAAATGAAGTGAAATGAATATATGTCTCTAACCCTCTCTTTTCGAGTGCAAATAGTAATTACTATGTAAATGGAAAACTAAAAACGTTAATTATGCTAGATTTAGGTGGATGCCATGCCAATGATTTATCGTTGATTTTATGCTCACATGGTTTTGCAGGATGTAAGTAAGATGGTGAAACGACTTGGTCAGAATCTCATTGTGTATTATTGTAATCTATGAATGTTAATGGAAATATTTCTATATGTATTACTATATTACAATAAAGTTTATTAATGAAATTTGGTAATATGTATGAGATGTTAGTTTTAGGGGTGCTTTGGGAAATGTGCATTTTACCATAGGCATCTTTTGATTCATATTTACAGATGGTGAAAAAGGGGCGGTTAGATATATATGTTAAGTGAAATCGCATAGATAATTCAACATTTTGCGAAGCATTAAAAGTTTTAGCATTCAAGTTTTGTAATATTTTTTTAGATGCTAGTGTTTAAGGGAAATGTTCATCTAAACATGGATATTATTTTCATTCCCAATTTTTGTATTTTTAAAGTTGAATAAATATGTTAAATGAATTTGAATTTGATATCTTATAGTGCATTCTTGTTGTGAAATTTATGATGAAATATCTAGAGTTTTGTGTTATTTAACTTACAAATATAGAAAGGAAACCTAAACATAACAAAGAAATTTAGCTTAAAACTTGTGCATATCTACCCTTCTCTCATGATCTTTTTAGCACGTGTAAGAAATTAAAACCTTAGAATGAACTTAAATATTTACCCTTGATAACACCTTCTAGCTTAAGTAAATAAGTTCCTTAGGTTTGAGTTTATCATCATACCGGTATGCTTAGCGACATTTCGTGAACTTGACGGTTAGAAACGACATGGTCAAACCGTGTCTTGAGTTTGTGGTTCTCTGCTATGTTTGGTAATCATGTGTGTAGTAAAAGAACATGTTCTCCTTTGTTGGTATCCAAATTGATTCTCCTCGCAAGCCGAGTAGCATCAAATATTTAACAAGAAGCCTAGAGACGATAAATCATCATGTTTTTCGCTTTGTAGCCACAGAGGCAATTCAGCTAGCTTTTACCACAAATTTGAAAGGAAACCTTGAGAAAATATGATCAATGCACCACAATTTAACTCTCGTGAGTTGTCACTTCTAAAGAATGGTGATATTTTATAAGAATTTTCCATGCAGAGTCAGCAGATCAATTTATAACTTTGCTCCATTTTATAAAAGGAAAAAAACTTCAAAACGCTCGCCAACTCGCCATCCCGCCAGAATTTGAAAAATCACATGTCCATCTTCGAGGTCAAAGTAAGACTTTTTATCCGCACTTCATATTTTCGAATAGCCAATCAAATGCTATCTGGGCCGTGGGGCCAATTTGGTATTTTTTAGAAATGAGACAAAAGTGGTAAATTTTACCAAAAAGACCAGTTGGGCCACATCCAATCGTAAAGGACAATGTTTCCACGTATGTTGGGAAAAAATTGACAGGGAAAACAAAACATGACCTGTAGAAAAATAGAAGGAAAGGAAAACTCCGAATTTATGCCCAAGTTACAAATTCTTTCACATGGACAGAGGAACGGAAAACAAATTTTGGAGTTAATGCGATCCTTGACCAACGGAAAAGACAGATCATGGCAACCAAATGAAGGAAAGAGATTTCATGCATCAATACGGAAGATAGAAAATATGAAATCCCGCAGATTGAAGGATTTCTAGACAAAACGGGTCGATCAAATTGAGCACCAACATTGGCTCCGACTTGGGGATGGGCAAAATCCAATGAGTACCACAAGAACAAATGGCGTACCAAGTGCCAAACATAAACCATCGGGAAACTAAGTCATGACCCAACCCTCCAGAACAAATTGAGAAACCAACAAAATAGCCGCCAAGGGAAAAGATGAACCAAAACAGTAAAAGCACGAAAGCATAATGAAACCAAAAGACTATACACCGTACAATGGTGCATACCTCAATTCCGAGAAATCAATCAATGAAATCTTTCAAATGCCTACCATTAACAAGAAAGTCAAGAAATTCCCATTTAGGTCTTTTAAGAATAAAGTATGTTCACCAATTAAAATTTCAATCAATAAGGGCCCATCCACAATGCATCAAAATTTCCATGTTTTCCCTTATCCTCGTGCATGCTATCCCATAATAGCACAAGATCTCCCACACCGAAAGCTCTTGGAGTCACCTTCTTATTAAACAACTTCTTCAATTTCTCTATGAATTTTACATGCCTCTGATGGGATGCCCTTCTTTCTTCATCTAACTCAACAATATGATTGATGTGAGCATCATAGGGGCTAACCTCTTGATCTTCCAGTTGTTGAAGAAATTGAAATGAAGACAATTGCATATGCAGTGCAACAGAGCTTGAGTTCCATACACCAACTCAAATGGGATTTTTCCAAAGAGCTTCGCTTAATAGTGATTCGATCAGCATAAACAACAAAATTCAACTACTCACCACACTTCCTTTTGTTTAACTCCATAGTTCTTCTAATTATCTTCAACATATTTTTATTGTTGGACTCGCTTGTCCATTTCCTCGGGATTATAATTGGAAGCATATGTCAAATTGATCCCATATTCATGGCACATGGCCACTAATGGTTTAGCTCAGAAGCTCATGGAATTATCATCAACTATCTTAGTAGGCACTCCAAACCTAAAAATGATATCATTCTTAATGAAATCCATGACAAGGTTGTGAGTTGCTTTCTTGGTGGGGATTGCCTTCACCCACTTGGTGAAGAAATCAATGGCTACTAAAATCCACTTATGGCCAGCACTTTAAGTATCTGAAATCTCACCAATGAATTCCATTCCCCATTTCCTAAATGGGGCTTCAATTGATAGAGGCTGCAAAGGAAGGGAGTCTGAAGCTTTCAATCTTCCAGAAAACCGTTGGGAACTTTCACATTTTCTTACCAACATAGTTGTATCCTTGAAAATATTTGGCCACCAATAACCAACCCTTAAGATCTTATGAGTTATGACTCGCCACAAAATTTCTCCCACAAACTCCTCCATAGAGATCAACAATTATCTTAGGGGATTCGCCTTCGCAATGCATCTTGAGAGAACTCCCTCAGGGTTTGTTATCCTGAGAAATTGACAAGGGAAATTTTCAGGTAACCATACCAAAAATTCTATTTTGATCCCCCTCGAGAAGTCTATTAGCATTAAAAATGGCCTAAAACTCCCTTTTGAAAATCAAGTTATTTCGAACTTAGTCATTTTTAGCTTTTTCCCTCGGCGCATTTTCACTCGTGTCAACACTCTAAAAAAATGCACCTTTTTGAACTAGGTGCAGGAATTCTCGTGTCGAAATTAAGAAATGTGTGCTCCTTAGAAATCCCTTTGGCATGGGAAATGTCATGTCGACATACCCAAATTTACGCCACCTTAAAAATCCTTCAGTGAACTCATTGTTGTGTCGACATCAATGAAGTTGCACCCCTTTGGCGATGAAATTATCATGACAACATCTGGAAATATGCGCTTAGGCGCTGGAAGCGTTGTGGACATCCATAAGGTTGCACTAAGGCACACTTTTGTCGTGTCGACACTCCCAAAGGTGCGCCAAAATAAGTTGGTGAGACAATAAATGCCAGTTTTCTATAAATAGGCACCCGACACCTGTCATTTTCATGATTTGAAAATTGAAAAAGTGTTTTCTCTGTGCCTATCAGCCATCCTTGTCACCCCCATGTGCCATTTTTCGAGCTTGTGGACCCCAACATCGTCCTTCATCCTTTATAAATCTGGGTAAGTGGCTTTTGGCATCCTTGTTGTTGTTGTGGTTTTTGTTTTTGGTTGTGTTAGGCTTAGGGCTTGTATAAAAAGATTAAATCTAAAAAAGAGGAACCTAACAATCTATAACCAACTGAAACCCCTTTTCCTCTCCTTCCAGATCTACAAATCTAGAAGGCCCCTGCCTCTGAAGAAACCAAAGACTCATCTTTTCCTACCTGTTAACTTGCTAAAACAAACCCTCTCTTTACCATCTGAGATATCTAAAAGAGAGAGAGAGAAAGAAAGAAAATAAGCCAAGCTGTTAAAGCTGAATTTGAAGCATGGCGCACTGTCCTTCCTTGCAACATCTACCAAAATTACACCTTGGTGCACTTAACCTTCTTGCAGCATAACCTAAACCCGTGCCCAGTTGAGATCAGTTCTTCCTAAGGCACAGGCGCCACTTGTGCAACATCAACACTGAATGTTGTGTATTGCAAATCTGCGCCATACGCTTTTTCCCTTGGCACACTAATTTCTCTTACAACATATTTCAAGGTTATGCCTTGGCGCACTCTAAACCCATGCAACACAAACTTCTTCTACGCCCATTCAAAGCACTTTTTTTCATGTCAACACTGGCACAATTCCCTTAATGTCAACATGACATGTTGCATGTTGTAAACCCGCACCCCACGCTCTACCCTTTGGCACCGCATTCTGTCATGCAACACCTCTCAAAAGTGTGCCCTTTCTAAACTTCAAGCAAATTTTTTCATGTCAACACCTCGTAAAGTGCGCCCAACAATAAGAGGCCTCAGTAGCATGTTGTGAACTCGCACCTTGCGCCCTAGGCCTTATAATTACTCATTCTTCTTTCTATAAGCTTTCATTATGAATAACATGACAATTGACATGGATCTTCTCGTGTTGAGCTCCTTGATCCTTCTTACGTAACAAAAACCATCCTTGAACTCACACGTGTCTTCATCAAGCAAGAAACCAACAAAGTCTAAAGCTAAAGCAAAGCAGTCGGAACAAGAGATGACATACAAATATCATAAATTCAGGATGCATGACTCATATGCAGAGAGCGACCTCAACATCAAAGAGTCTGAGCTAGGGCATATTGATATGGATGATATTTTGGCCAGGAACAACTAGGCAAGTAGTGACCCATGGATGAACAAACTAGTAGGTAGTGGATTGCACTTTGTAGCAGGGCTTCCAGTAAGTGTTGTGAATAATGAATTCATCATGTTGGTTTCCTGTTGCTATAACAAGGACACTAGATATGTCGAACACAAAGAACAAAATATGATCCTCAACTTCACAGCTCGTCACTTTGAACTAACCCTGGGCATTCCTCATCTCAAGCAATATGTAGAAATAAGTGTAGAAGACTGCAAGAAGGCCTGGGACGAAAATGAGGATAAATGCATGCAAATGATGAAAAAAATTTATCTAATGAACAAGAAGCCAGTGATCAGATGGCCACAGACCATCCACCATAGTGACTTCAATGAGGAGTTGAGTGATACAATCACGTTCCTAAATAGAGTATTTGGGCTCCCTGATGCCCATTATTTCCACAAATGGATGCTGAGGTATCTGGAGACCATGAGCAAGAATGCACTTGATTAAAGTTTTAAATTTGGGGTGAAATCATCAAGACACCATCTCCTAAAGAATCTTGAACAAGTTCTAACAACTAGGAAATTCTACATGAATTCCTACATTGTATATGTTTGTTGCATCAACAAGAGATTTCACAGGGTTGGCTCGAAATGGGGTGTGGCCCCAAGTTAAGATTTATGAGTTCTACCCAAAGACTAAAGCTCGAGGCCAGCATCTCCCAATTTTCAAATATTAATGATGCCTTCTTATATGAGGTAATCTGCTTGCTAAGACCGAACATGAGACACGGTCGGACCAGCTCTAGTGTGATTACTGCCATAAAGAAATGGGGAGCATTGTTCACACAATTCCCCACATTCACATACCTCAGAGCTGTGAATTTCGAGGGTGAACCAACAAAGCTGCCAAGATACATAGGGCCAAAGCTAATCCTCTTGGACTTATCAAGGCAACTCGATCACTTACCATGAGAACTACATGTAGAGAAAGAAAGGAGGAACTTGATTCCTCCGTACAGCTTGGATAATACACTGCACCACACTTGCCAAAGCACGAGAGATGTATGCTGAGGTAGAGCTGCTGAATTTGAAGGATAAATTCCCAAAGAAGGCCGACCTTCATTCGACCAAAGCTACCTCCCAAGGGTGAAAATTGATACCATCCATGTTCCCAGATCTAGGACATTTGGATCGACTCCCGACACATGAGATAGATATCGTGTGAAACGATTACTCCCGATCGACTCTCGGAGGAGATCGTCTACTATGGCATTGTTATTGTCCCAAAGGGATTCCAAGAGACTGATAAAGAAATTGATCAGGTTTACCTTGACATAGATGGGGACGATTGGCCGTTCGCAGAGGTCGACATAGCCAAAGTGCCTAAGACTATTCAGGAAAGGGTTAAGCCCACGTTGCAGCGCATCGAATATTGGTGCAAACAGAATGGTCTCACCTACCTCGAGTAGATTTCTACTTCTCCTTTAGGAAGAGCACCTCCAAGACCGGCCCATGTGCCGAAAGGAAAAGGGAAAGACAATGAGGGCGAATCAATCAAACAGGAAGGAGCTCCTGAAAGCCTTCCTTCTACTTTTGAGAAGCAAGTAGTCAACCTGGTGTTTCCAAGAAAAGAAGAAGAGACAACAGAAGTTTCAACGGATACATCCACTCAAGATGTTGTCACAACTATAACTACCGAGGTACCCAGCGTCCCTTCTTCCATTTCTTCCCCTCCTCCTGTCATTCAAGCATCTATTCCTATGGATGTGTCTTCTCCCCTTCCTTCCTCCCTTCCTTCCTCCCTTCCATCTCCCACCTCTTCCATCTTCTCCTCTCTCGCAGATCTGTCCTTTCCAGAATTCCCTCCATCCAATTACAGATCCCTTTTGTTTCCATGTCCTTTTCTTCTCCTGTAGTAACTCTAGGCCCCACAAGCAGCAACGTGTTGGACTCCTTATTGATGCCACCACCAAGTGTTTTAACATACTTCCCAAGCCTCTACAGTTGCTTCCCCTTTCACTCTCGCTTTCTTCTTCTATTCCCTCTACCCCCTCCCATAAGTCCTAGCTAGATTTCTACCATCTAGGCCAAAGATAAGAGAAAGGTTCCCATCGCACCCATGGACTTCTCCGTTATTCCGAAGAAGGGACCCAAGAAGCAGAAAGCGATAAATAACTTTTTTAAGAGCACTTTGGGGGAGAGAGTCATGGAGATTGCTTACCTAGATCCCACCAAGGAAAAGAAGGATCTGTCTCCCACAGACTTCACAGTGACTCAAGTCACAATGGGAACCTCATCTGAAAGCCTGCAAGGAGAAGCCTTGTCTGCAGTGGATGCTCTCTGTAAAAAGCTCCAAGAAGCAAAAGAGGAGAAGAGAATACTCAAGGAACAAAACAAACATCTCCTCCAAGCATTGTAGAAAATGGGCAACGCTCCTCCTGTGACTGCCACCGAACCCATTGAAGTTCTTAGTCAGGATAAAATAAATGAATATGCTAAGATTGGTGAACAAGGTGCAGCAGTATCCTCCTGGATTGAGTGAATCCTCAGAGATAGTGAGGAAATGATTAAGAAATTCACAGTGCTCTACCAAGATATAGATCAAGCAAATAAGGAGCTACAAGCAGTAGCAGGTTCCCTCTCCGAGGATTCGGATAATGCCAGGTTATAACATGAAACATTCCAAGTAATGGTTAATTGCTCAGCTGACGACCTATTGAAGGTCAGCGTCATCGATCACCACGAGCACATAATAAAGCTCTCATTGCATTAGATTACCAGGTTGATCAAATGGAATATATCCTAGAGAGGATAGATAAAATCAAGGATGAAGCCCTAGATGCACGATACAACATGGAGCAGATAGTTACAAAGATGTCTCTAGGGATGCTCAATGAATCATACACCTTGAGGGAAGCAAACGATACATTCCAGCGCTTCAAGGCTATAGTCACTCAAGGTTTGGCACTAGAGGTCACTTTCGACCGAGAGTCAATCAATAACCTCTTGGCCTGCCACGATTTCATTGGCTTCCTGATCGATGCATGTGAGGAGTTCTCCGGGTTACCTGACAAGCTCAAGAATGAAAAAGAAACTTGCGAAGTCATTGGCGACCATTTCAAAGGTCTAGATCATGATCAACTTCAGGAAATGATCAGCAAGTTTATGGAATATCGAGCATAGTGTCACATCACCTCTCTTGATCAAAAGTAGGACACCAAGTTTGAGCAAAGAGATGATGAGGAGTAGCTCCTCTTATGTATGCTTTGATCATTTTTGTAAAATATTTAAAAATCTTGTTAGCATTTACGATGACATCATCCGTGTTGCATCATGGGATGTTGCCATCCAAAACTTGTCCAAACTCAACCTTTGACTTTTTAGATATTTTGTAAATATCTTGTAAGTTTTTGTAAGTAGTTGGTTTGCTTTTGTCTTCTTTCCTCCTCTCCTTCTATAAATACTTGAATACTTGTTGTATTCATGGTGGACATTTTTTGTATAAGAAAAGAAGTGAGGAGAGAAAGACTTTGTACTTTCTTGTATCAGAAGAAATATTAATACATATGCTCAGACTTTGTGCTCAATATATGTGTTATTTGCATCAGATCTTTCTTAAGTTAGATCTATGTTTTTATTCTGATTGGATTCATTCATATTATTGTCATATGTTCATCAGTATTGTTTTATTTGTTTATACAAGTAAGTTTGACTCTGTTTACTACCAGCCCAAAGCATAAACCTTCCGACCTTTCTATCTTGGAATTCTTTTCTTTTCTTCCTTCGATCTACCCTCCTCGTTCCTTCCTCCTACCTTTCTATTCGTAGTTTGAACTACCTCTACTGGGATGAGATCCCAAACCCCCGAAGTTAGAATAGTGTAGATTTGCACAAATTCCTGCTTGATAGATTAGCAATAAACCATTTTCACTTCCTGTCTCAAAGAGGGGTTATGCACAGTGCACCTTTGTTGGCCTCGTTTTCCCACGACCTGCATAACCGCAATTTTTCAAACCAACAATTTTTGGCGACTCTATTGGGGATCGAACTAAGGAAATAACTAAAAAACTATAAAAATCACTACCATATTGCAAAATTTTAACTCTTTGTTAAAAAATTAAAATTTTTGCAGAAGTGATCAAAACTAAAAATTTCCTTAGGCAAATCCATAGATCTGAACCAGATAGGAGATTTTAGTTCATTGATTTTTTACAAAAACTTGTATATTTCAGTAGATCTGAGATTGTGACATTTCATGATATTCTCAAAACCTTACAAAATTCAGGTCAAAGATCTAAAATCAACCTACTAAATTAACCCACTTTTTATCCTTATTAATCTTTGTTATAAAACCGCAATCGGTTGTTATTAAAAGAGGTAAAATTAAATATCAAAAAAGTACATGCTGCTGATTTTTGCCAGAAAAATCAGAAAATTAGCAAATACAAACAAAAATATTGTTGTGAATCTGCTCTTAATTGTTGCAGATCTGAACAGGTGCGCTAGCGGGTGAACAATTTACTCGTAGCAGAAGAGCTCATGGAGAAGTTGATCCAATCTTTGATCTACTTCAAAGGCACAATTTCAATGTATCACTCCAGCACAATTCACATCACTAAGTTCAGCGGATCGATCAGCAAGAAGTGCCTTGCCTCCATGAAAGAGCCGGATTTCACAGGTGCCTCGACATCGACTTGCAGTGCTCTTTTGCTAAGTGGAGCAACACACCCTGCTCGCGTTCTTTTCCCAATTTTCAAATGGTAGTTAATTTACCTGTACCATGGAGAAATGCCATGGGTCCTCTAGCACTGCCACATCTAGTACACCCCCTCCCCAATGAAATCACAAGAATTTCCCGAAATTTGATGGGAGTGGAAATCAAAGCACAGACGCGCATATATTGCGTTTATTATGGCATGCAATATTCTAGACGTGACTCGTGAAGACCTATCGGTACGTATCTTTCTTGAGACCTTACAAGGGCCTCCATTAGAATGGTTCCAACATTTACTAGCCGGATCCATCACCAGTTGGGCCACATTATGGACTGTATTTGAAGACGATACAAGCCTTAAGAGGATGCATTCGCATTATTGTCATAAATCACTCACATGAAGAAGGAAGCCAATGAAACCATGCACGATTTTATCACCCGTTTCAATTCACTAATCAACTATGTGCCGCTTGCCATGATGCCAACATTAGAAAATCAAAAGTGTTTCTTCTTTAACACCATGAGTTCAAAAGTAGGTTTCTTACTTTTACAGGAACAGATACCCACTTTGGTCCTTTCTCAGGATATGGCCATTCGTATAAAGGATAACCTCCTTATATCTGGTGAGTTAAGATGAGAGTTGTCAAAATCAAAGGCTCTAACTTCTTCTTAGGCTACCTCATCAGATCCAACATTCTAGAAGATGGCGAATGACTTTCTCTCATTAAAGAAGCAATTGACCCAAACATCATCTACTACTCCGTACCGGATATCCCAAGGAGGAACTTCACTCCCAACAACACCCCCAAAGGCCGTGTTTTCCTACTACTTCCCTAAGGTTAGCAATTGAAGCCCCTCCGGTTAACGCTTTGGTTGAAATTGAAGAAGATGATCCAAATTATGAAGAAGCTTTGTCGCAAGAAGCGAAGATGATCAAGATGTCGGTGAACCGACTGGTGACTCTACTATTGGGTATATGGAATTTGAAGATGAGGAATCTGATGAAGAAGAGGGTACCCAAGGGTATGCGAGCAGAAAATCATACGCATTTTTCACTCACTCGCAAGGAAAAGAAGAAAAAGTTGCTGCTGAAAAACAAAAAGAAAAGGTTGTGGTAACTCCTCCTCCAACGATCGCTAAAAGAGGTAATCCCCTTCCTACTCAACCTCCTGTTAAACCTTTTGTAAAGAAACCTTTTCCTCCCGTTTCTCCTCCAATTCATCCTTCCTCCAATTCGATAAAGACCAAGAATCCTCCCCACAAACGTGAAACAAAGGAATCATTCCCGTGTTAGCAAGACAACCCTTGGTCACATTTAATATAATCGATCACGCTAAAAGACCAAGATCCAGATGTATGAAGTTGAGTACCTTCACCCAACCTAGAACAACTTGTAAGATTAACTAAGTATAGCCAAAGCCAGGCTACCGTCCTTCCTCCCATTTCCCAAAACGGGTTCTTCCCACTCTTCCTACGCCTCACGTAAATGTTTCCTCGACTTCCGCATCGGGGAAAATTGAACCTTTTTAGCTATCCCTCCCGATCAATAATCATAAACTAAGCAAATCAGTATAATTGATTCTCGAGCTTCGATAATGTCATGCCAAAGAAAGTTTTCCCATGCTTTGGGCCTCACACTTACTAAACCTTTTGGCGATCTTACTCCATGGAAACCAAACAGTACCATTGATTGGTCAGATCAAGGATGCGCAGTTCGCATTCGTGGCATTTCCTGATAAAAGGGTAAAAATGACTATTCTCGTAGCTGATATTCCAGTAGCCTACGAGATACTACTAGGGAGGAGCTTCTGTAAAGAAGTTGGTGGGGAAATTCATATGGACTGGTCCAAAGCTAGAGATTCTGTCAAAGGGGTGATGCAAACATTGGAACTAGAATCACAAAAGAAATATCTAGTCACCAATTCTGATGACCCCAAGGCTCAGATTCTTTTCGAATCGTCAGGGATGGGAAATTATTTCTTGTCCACCGACTCAGATAAGATGGATGTTCTCGTCCAAAAAGAGGATCTCAATAAAGTGTGGACATTACGGGTTTGATGGCGATTCAAGCAACAAGTGGATGCAGTGTTGGGGTTGTTCTAATATCTCCTGAAGAGGAGATTTTCCCTTTTTCTTTCAAGTTGCAGTTCTTCAATATGAATAATACTGTCGAGTATGAATCCTTGTTACTTGGCATGCAAGCTGCAAAAGAGAAAGGAATCAAGAATCTAAGAGTGCAGGTGATGTTGAGCTAATTGTCAATCAGGTAAAAGGGATATATCAAGTAAATAATGACCGGCTCAGACACTACCGCAATGTCGTATGGGATATCATCGAAGATTTTGACGCTTTCTCAATCAAAGTAGTTCTGCGAGCTCAAAATGACATGGCTGATTCATTGGTTGTCTCAGCCTCTCTCATGCTCCCTCACCCAGGGTTAAAAACATATACATATACCATTGAGGTAGTTTTTCACCCAAGTGTGCCAGATAATTCGCAGCACTGGCGAGTGTTCAATGATGACAACCAACTTATCACTTTTTTGGAGAAAGCTGACAATTTCAAAGAACTCCATTTCGATGGATCAACTTCTACGTGTCGTGAGTCTCTCACCGGTCAAGCACATGGATCTGAAAAAGGCACAGTGATGCAGCTTAAAGGAAATAAGATTCCTAAAGGTTTGGTTTCCTTAGAATGATTATTTGATAATCATGACTGTTTTGTCAAGAAAAAGTGACAGGATGATCCTTCCTCTTCTCCAGAAACTGAATTCGTCAATCATCTTTGCTGGAACATCCTCATTCCGTGAATATCGGGAAGTGTTGTACACCCGAAGAAAAGTGAAAATTCGTTAAGTTGTTGAAAAAGTACATGGATGTGTTAGCATGGTCTTATGTTGATCTAAAGTCTTTCAAGCCAAAGGACATTTGGCACAACATTCCGCTCAAGGACGACGTCAAGCCTTTCCGTCAAAAGCAAAGGCACTACAACCCCAAAATCTCGGTACCATCCAGGTTGAAATTCAGAAAATGTTAGACATAAGAATTATTTTTCCAATTCATCACAGTACCTAGGTTACAAATATTGTTCCTGTGTGAAAGAAGAATGGCAAGATACGCATATGCATTGAATTTCACAATTTGAACCAGTCATCCTTAAAAGATAACTATCCACTGCCAATAATTGATTAAGTACTAAAGGCAAGAATCGGTTCAGAAATGTTGTCCACGCTGACAGCTTTTTGAGTTACAATCAAATTCAAGTCACGCCTAAAGATCAATTCAAAATAGCGTACACCACCTCTTGGGGTACTTTCGCTTACAAATGAATGTCATTCGGTTTGATCAACACCGGTGTTACCTTCTAATGAGCAATGGCCTTTGCATTTAAATGTATGATGGGAAAGGTCATCGTAGTTTACCTAGATGACTGACTGTTCTCCAAAAATGAAGTGATCACTTTGTGATCATTTGGAGCAAGTATTGATCAAATTCCGAGAGCACGAGATTTCACTAAATCCCAAGAAGTCGCTTATTGGGGTTACGTAAGGAAAGCTTTCTTTAGACATGTCATCGTAGAGAAGGAACTAAGATAGATGTCGAAAGAGTCAAGGCTATTCAGAGCCTTACTTTTCCTACAAGCAAGAATGGTGTTCACTCTTTCTTCGAAAGGTTTTTTAAATTTTCTTAAACGCTTTGTCCTTGATTTTGCTTTGAGAAGACTTGTCATATATCAAATATGATGAAAGGGTCCCAAACATTCCGATGGAGTGAGGAAGGCAAGACATCGTTCAAAGACATAAAAATCCATCCCTCACACCTATTCTCGGTGTGTTTCGACTTCAAAAAGACTTCATAATGTACAATTATGCATCTATGCATAATGTATCAGCTATCTTGATGCAAAAGAACTCCAAGAATATTTGAATCCCCGATTTCTTTCATGAGCTCTCCACTTATGCCTCATGAATTGAAAATGTCACAACTTGAAAAGCATTCCTTTCTTTGTGGTAAAACCAGTCAAAAGTTTCCGCTACTATATTCGAATTCTCATACAGAGATAGGTGGTCTTTGACACAACCGCTATTTGTTAAGTCTATCCCACTCAACAAGAGTTAGGAGCTTATGAGGGTATTGGATCGCAAAGGTCCAAAAATATGACCTAGATATCAAATTAACCAAGTTGGTAAGAGATAAAGGCATGTTTCAGCTAATGGCTGAAAATAAAGACTCAGAGGTACCTGAAGAGAAAGTTGATAACGTTAATGGAGAACAAAATGAACTGGAGAAAGCGGATTATTTGCCCATGGTGTTGTTTGTCGCAACCAATGACAAATGTTATTCTAACAGCGCATTCTTTCTCACCTATGCAGAGTTCCCAACTCACCTAAACGCTAAGGAAAAGAGAACGGTGAATCTCAGAGCTGCAAGATATGTCATATGGGATGATGGATTGTACAAACGTAGAATTGATGGTGTTTTTCTACGATGTGTTGACAAGACACAATAGATAAAATTGTTAAAGAGTTTTCATGACTCGGCTATGGCGGTCACTTCTCCTCATCATTAATAGCACATAAAATCATCAGGACAGTATTACTAGACAACGCTATTTCAAGATGCAGACCACCTATGTAGTGAAATGTGAACTTTGTGTATAGTTCGTTGGAAACCAAAGTGGTTGTGTTTCCCCTCAGGCCGTCATCATCGACGAACCATTTAGACAAATGGGGAATTTATTACATTGGAGCACTCAATCCTCATTGAGTGTTGGGCATAGTTACGTCCTAACAACAACAGCATTACTTCACGAAATGGGTGGAGGTCATACCTATCAAGCATGCCACCTCTGAAGTTTTTGTAACTTCATCAAAGAGAATATTATTGTGAGATTTGGCATTCCAAAAAAATCATTAGTGACAATGCTTCCAATTTCTCTTCACAGGGAATTTATTTGTTTTTGTTATGGATACAGAATAACCTTGGCTCATGCCTCTGACTATTATCCTCAGGGAAATGGTCAGGCAGAATCTAGCAACAAGAACCTGGTAACTATCATACGGAAGCTAGTTGATGAAAACTAGTGGTCCTAGCACAAGTCATTATACGATGCTTTGTGGGTGGATCGTATCACTCCAAAGAGGTCTCTCAGCATGTCACCTTTCTAGGTGTTGTATGGGATCGATGCTAAAATCCCTATCTCCGTAGACCTTCCTGCTCTCTACGCTTGGCTCGAAGCAATTAAAGATGAAACTTTTCAGAATTCTCTTGAAAAGAGGATTATGTACCTGACGCAAACTGAAGAAAAGTGAGTAAATTAATTGGTCGAAAAGATCACTGAACATCAAAATCAAGTTAAGAGGTTGTTCGACAAGAAAGCTAAGCAGAGAGATTTCCAAGTGGGAGATCTCGTTCTTCTATGGGACAAACGAAGAGAACCGAAAGGTATGCATGGGAAGTTTGACTCCCTTTGGAGAGGGCCATACAAGATCAAGAAACTCAACGAGAGAATAGTTTCTATCTCTCATATCTGGACGGAACCAAGCTCCTGCTTCCCTATAGCGGGCAACACCTGAAGATCTTTAGGAAGTAGAGCTTGCTCTCTTCTTTGTACAATTTTCTTTTGTTGTGTGTTTTCTTCTGTTTGTTGTGTGTCCCTTCCTTTTTCTTTTACGTCGCCCTTGTTTTTGACTCTCTGTAACCCAATGGATAGGCACGTGGAAATCTGGGATTATCTACTCCGTTATCACGGAAACACTGACACCCCATGTTAATACAAGCGCATATACTTGAACTCACGGTGTGATTGGATAACATGGGTACTATCTCCAAGTTGTGGGACTTGCTACTTGAGATAGACCTCCAGAGAAAGCTGGTCCTTGCTCCTAAACTACCTGCCACAATCTACTCTAATGCAGGGTAAGCTAACTGTTCTAATCTAGTTTTCCAAGGAACCAAGGAGAGAGAGTGCATAAAATGAAAGCCTACACTAAAGTGGTGATACACCAGAAAAGGAGGGTGTGTGAGAGTATCCTTCCAATGTGTGAGATAAAGAAGCAAAATGCACACTAGAGGGAGTGATGACAGTTCCCCACGATCTAGCAAAAATGCATTTTACAACAACATTTCAAACATACACAATGATAGTGGATCCCTGCATGAACATAATAATAGACACAGTATTCTTGTAATAAAGATTAAAGAGGCAAGAAGAATGCAAGAAAACACAGCAGGGGAAGATACATCCACAAACTTATATTTTATTGCTTCATGATATGCACAGTTCAATCTATTACAAGATAAGGGCCTGGATTGCCATGCAAGAGTCCACTAAAAGGACCTGCAGTACATTGGCTTCACAAATCATTTTTTTGTGACAGAGATTTGCTATCTAAAAACTCCCCCTTTATAATGAGCTCAACATTCCAACTTATAGAAAAATTGAGAAGAGAGAGAGAGGAAAATAAAAATCCTGAAATCTATCCTTCCACCACTTGTAAGAGGCATTAAATGGAGTAAACTGATTGTATATTACTTGCGAAAAATGCTCCCCATACTTTTATCCTGGTGCTGCAATGAGAAAGAATGATGACCATGCCTCTTAATTGCACTCCCAACCACCAAATAAAATACCGTTATGAACCCAGCCATGTTTTCTAAAAATATCAATCAATCTCTCATCAAATCTAGAATTTATTGATTTTTATAAGTCAGGCTTGGAGCCACGATTCCAATGGTACCAATTTTGTGCGATTTCGTTGAGAAATGCAAAATTTATGGCCTTCTGAGTGTGGGCAGCTATTTTGGGTCTGCCAGGCGTTTTTGTCATTTGACGGGAATGAGCATTAACTGACTGGAGCCGAATATGTTTATTTTATTCAAATATATCTACCCTTGTTCCAGAAAGTCCAATTTTGTGAAAATCGGAGCTCGGAGTCAAAAGTTATGGCAGTTTGAAGTTCACGGGTCAAACGTTGACTTTTCTTCTTTGCCTTAAATTGCTTTCAACTTTTCGTGTCTCGCACGTACTTTTGTCCCGGCTGTCCCAGATGCATTCTCTCCGAACTACCTGAAATGGATCTGTTTTTGGAAAATCGGCCGATTCGCGTCCCACGTGTACTTTTATCTCGGTTGTCTCAAACCGCGCAAAACAAAAGACTTGATGATTTTTATTTCCTTGACGCCGGCTTTTGCGTACTTCACATCCCGATGTCCCAACTGTCCGTGGACCACCCGGACAAACATGTCTGACTTAGCTAATTTTCTTTGTATTTCGTCCAGTGAACTTGGTACGACAAACCTCGAGATGCGAATCGACCGGCAAATACGATCCGCACTTCTTAAGACTCGAAATGCTTTAAAACAAATCCTGCAACCTTATTTTTTGCATTTTTGCATTTTTCTAACTCGTTGGGATTTATTCTTGGATGAGAGTGTTAGAGAGAAGCCGATGGGCCCCCAAAAACATTATTTCGGGCTTTGAATCAATCTACTTGCTCGGGACTCGAAGAATTTGATGCAAGTTATCAAAATTGCCTTGAGGGTGAATTTTGGATAACACTACCCTTGAGTTTCACTCAAAGATAGTCTCCAGAAAGAGCCAACTGTTATCTTGCAAAATTAACAAGGGAAATTTTCAGGTAACCATACCAAAGATTCCATTTTGGTCCCCCTGGAGAAGTCTGTTAGTGTTAAAAATGGCCTAAAACTCCCTTTCGAAAATCAAGTTATTTCTGAACTTAGCCATTTTTAGCTTTTTCCCTCTGCGCATTTTCACTCGTGTCAACACTCTAAAAAATGTGCCTTTTTGAACTAGGCGTAGGAATTCTCGTGTCGATATTAAGAAATGTGCGCCCTTAGAAAGCCCTTTGGCACGAGAAATGTCGTGTCAACATACCCAAATTTGTGCCACCTTAAAAATCCTTGGTGCACTCATTGTTGTGTCAACATCAATGAAGTTGGGCCCCTTTGGCGCTGAAATTATCATGACAACATCCGGAAATATGTGCTTAGGTCCTGGAAGTGTTGTGTCGACATCCATAGGGTTGCTTGCTAAGATGCACCTACTTTTGTCATGTTGACACTCCCAAAGGTGCGCCAAAAAAAGTTGGTGAGATAATAAATGCCAGTTTTCCTATAAATAGGCACCCGACACCTGTCATTTTCACAATTTGAAAATTGGAAAAAGTGTTTTCACTGCGTCTGTCAACCATCCTTGTCACCTCCGTATGTCGTTTCTCAAGCTTGTGGACTCCAACGTCATCCTTCATCCTTTATAAATCCGGGTAAGTGGCTTCATCATCCTTGTTTTTGTTGTGGTTTTTGTTTTTGGTTGTGTTAGGCTTAGGGGTTGTATAAAAAGATTAAATCTAAAAAAGAGGAACCTAACAATCTATAACCAACTAGAAACCCCTTTTCCTCTCTTTCCAGATCTACAAATTTGGAAGGCCCTTGCCTCTGAAGAAACCAAAGACTCATCTTTTCCTACCTGTTACCTTGCTAAAACAAACCCTCTCTTTACCATCTGAGATATCCAAAATAGAGAGAAAGAGAAAGAAAGAAAATAAGCCAAGCTGTTAAAGCTGAATTTGAAATGGCGCACTGTCCTTCCTTACTGCAACATCTATCTGCGCCTTGCTCCTAGGCCTTATAATTACTCATTCTTCTTTCTCGCAAGCTTTCATTATGAATAACATGATGGTTGAGATGGCTCTTCTGTTTGGATGTCCTTGATTCTTCTTGTAGAACAACAACTGCCATCCTTGAGCTCACATGTCTTCATCAAGCAAGAAACCAACAAATTCTAAAGCTAACGCGAAGTAGTTGGAAAAAGAGATGAAGTACAAATATCGAGAAAGTCGGGATTCCCGACTCATTTCAAAGAACAACCTTGACATCGAGACTCGATCTAGGGCATATTGATATGGATGACTTTTGGGCTAGGACCAACTAGGCAAGCAGTGGCCCATGGATGAACAAACTAGTAGGTAGTGGATTGCACTTTGCAGCAGGGCTGCCACTAAGTGCCGTGAATAATGAATTCATCATGTTGGTTTCCCACTACTATAAGAAGGACACTAGATGTGTCAAGACAAAGAACAAAGATGATCATCGACCTCACAGCTCATCACTTTGAACTAACCCTGGGCATTCCTCATCACAGGCAATATGTAGAAATAAGTCTAGAAGACTACAAGAAGGCCTGGGACGACAATGAGGATAAATGCATGCAAATGATGAACGAACTTTATCTAAAGAATAGGAAGCCGGTGAGTAAATGGCCACAAGACCATCCACCATAGTGACTTTAATGAGGAGTTGAGTGATACAATCACCTTCCTAAACAGAGTATTTGGGCTCCCTGATGCCCATTATTTCCACAAATGGATGCTGAGGTATTTGGAGACCATGAGCAAGAATGTGCCTGATCAGCATTTTGGCTGGGGTGAAATCATCATGACACACCATCTCCCAGTAGCTTCAACAAGTTCTAACAACTGGGAAATTCTACATGAATTCCTACATTGTATACGCTGCTGCATCAACAAGGGATTTCGCAGGGTTGGCTCGAAATGGGGTGTGGCCCCAAGTTAAGATATATGAGTTCTACCTAGAACTAAAGCTCGAGGCCAGCATCTCCCAATTTTCTAAGATTAATGATGCCTTCTTCTATGAGGTAATCTACTTGTTGAGGCCGAACATGAGACATGGTCGAACCAGCCCGAGTGTGATTGCTGCCACAAAGAAATGGGGAGCATTTTTCACACAATTCCCCACATTCACATACCTCAGAACTCTAAATTTTGAGGGCAAAGCAACAAAGTTGACAAGATATACAAGGCCAAAGCTGATCCTCTTGGAGTTGTCAAGGCAACGGTCACTTACCATGAGAAGTGCATGCAGAGAAAGAAAGGAGGAACTCCATTCCCCCTTACAGTTGGATGAGATTCATGTTCCCGAGATTGAGGACATTTGGATCGACCTGACACATGAGATAGACATCAGGCGAAAGGATCACTCCCGAATGGCCCTAGAGGAGATCGTCCACTATGGCATTGCATATTGCCCTAAAGGGATTCCAAGAGACTGATCAAGAAATTGATCAGGTTTACCTTGACACAGATGGGGACGATTGGTCATTCCACGAGGTCACAGAGCAGAAGTGCCTAAGACCATTCAAAAAAAAGGGTTAAGCCCACATTACAGCAGCACCAAAAATTGGTGCAAATAGAATGGTCTCACATACCTCAGAGTAGATTTCTCTACTTCTCCTTTAGGAAGAGCACCTCCAAGACCGGCCCATGTGCCGAAAGGAAAAGGGAAAGATAAGGAGGGTGAATCAAGAAAATAGGAAGGAGCTCCTTAAGGCCTTCCTTCTACTTCTAAGAAGTAAAAAGTTTACCCGGTGTCTCCCGAGGGTAAAAGAAGAGACAATCAAGTCTCAATGAATACTTCCACTCAGGATGTTGTCACAACTACAACCTGACTGAGGTACCCAACGTCCCTTCTTTCATTTCTTCCCCTCCTCCTGTCGTTCAAGCATCTATTCCTATGGATGTGTCTTCTCCCCTTCCTTCCTCCCTTCCTTCCTCCCTTCCATCTCCCACCTCTTCCATCTTCTCCTCTCTCGTAGATCTGTTGCCCAAGTATTCCCTCCATCCAATTACAGGTGAGACGCCCTCTATTTCAATGTCCTTTTCTTCTCTGTAGTAACTCCAGGCCCAATAAAGAAACAGCGCATTGGACTCCTTGTCGATGCCACCACCAAGTGTTTCAACATACTTCCCTAAGGCCTATAACTCTTGTTTCTTCTTCTATTCCCTCTACCCCCTCTCCCATAATTCCTACTTGGATTTCTGACCATCTAGGCCAGCATAAGAGAAAGGTTCCCATCGCACCCATGGACTTCTCCATTATTCCGAAGAAGGGACCCAAGAAGAAGAAAGTGATAAATCACTTTTCTAAAAGCACTTCGGGGAGAGAGTCATGGAGATTACTTACCTGGATCCCACCAAGGAAAAGAAGGATCTGTCTCCTACAGACTTCACAGTGACTCAAGTCACAATGGGAACCTCATCTGAAAGCCTACAAGGGAATCCTTTTCTGCAGCGGCGGATGCTCTCTCTGCAAAAATCTCTAAGAAGCAAAAGAGGAGAAGAGAATACTCAAGGAACAAAACAAACATCTCCTCCAAGCATTGCAAAGAATGGGCAACACTCCTCCTGTGACTGCCACCGAACCCATTGAAGTTCTCAGTTAGGATAAAATAAATGAATATGCTAAGATTGGTGAACAAGGTGCATCAGTATCCTCCTGGATTGAGAAAATCCTCAGAGATAGTGAGGAAATGATTAATAAATTCACGGTGCTCTACCAGGATATAGATCAAGCAAATAAGGAGCTAGAAGCGATGTGTGAGTTCCCTCTCTGAGGAGTTAGATAACACCAGGTTGCAACATGAAACATTCCAAGCAATGGCTAAATACTCACCGACAACTTATTGAAGGACGGCATCATCGATCACTCGTGAGCAAATAATAAAGCTCTCGTTGCAAAGATATTACCGGGTTGATCAAATGGAATATATCTTGGAGAGGATAGATAAAATAAAGGATGAATCCCTGATGCACGCGATACAACATGGAGCAGAGGCGATTCTGGCAAATATGTCTCCAGGGATGCTCGAGTGAATCATACACCTTGAGGGGCGGGCAGACGATACATTCTTGCGCTTCAATGCTATAATCACTCAAGGTTTGGCACCAGAGGTCACTTTCAACCGAGAGTCAATCAATAACCTCTTGGTTTGCCGCGATTTCATTGGCTTCCTGATTTATGCATGCGAGGAGTTCACCGGGTTACCTGACAAGCTCAAGAATGAAAAAGAAACTTACAAAGTCATTGGCGACCATTTCAAAGGTCCAGATCATGATCAACTTCAGGCAATGATCAACAAGTTTATGGAATATCAAGCGCAGTGTCACATCACCTCTCCTGATCAAAAGCAGGACACCAAGTTTGAGCAAAGAGATGATGAGGAGTAATTTCTCCTCTTATGTATGCTTTGATCATTTTTGTAAAATATTTAAAAATTTTGTTGGCATTTATGATGACATCATCCATAGATATTTAGTAAATATCTTGTAATTTTTTTCTTTGTAAGTAGTTGGTTTGCTTTTGTCTTCTTTCCTCCTCTCCTTCTATAAATACTTGAATACTTGTTGTATTTGTGGTGGACATTTTTGTTTAAAAAAAAGAAGTGAGGAGAGAAAGACTTTGTAATTTCTTGTATCAGAAGAAATATTAAAGGTCATGTCGAAGGATTTCTTCATATCATTCTTTACATCATCCACAAGACTGCCGAACTTCCTCATGATCACAAGATCATCTACGTACAAAACCAGAATAAAAATCTTTGTTCCTACCTTCTTGATATACAAATTTGTATCTGAGGGGCTACGAGTGAATCCATGCTGCAATAGGTGATCATAAATTTGTATATACCATGCCCTAGGTGCTTGTTTGAATCCATAAAGTGACTTTATCGGATGACATACCTTGTGTGGTTGATGCTCGTCTCTGAAACCCTTCGAGTTGGGCCATGTATACTTCTTCTTTGATATCACCATTCTGAAAAGAACTCTTGACATCCATCTCTTGAAGTTTCCATCCATTTTTACTTCGAGTGCATAGAAAACTCGATGGTTTTGATCTTACGCAATGGGTGCAAAGGTCTCTTCATAGTCAATTCCTTCTTGGTGAGCATAACCCTTTACTGACAAGTCATACTTTGTGTTTGTCGATTGAACCATCTCGCTAATATTTTGTTTTGAAAATCCATTTGTAGCCAATGGATTTCTTACAGAGAACAGAGATCGAAAAGTTCCTACGTCGATTCTAAAGTAGGGAATCATATTCAACATTCATAGCTTGTCTCCAATGTGGTTGGTCTAATTCCTCGGCCGTGTCGGGTTTGGTCTTTATCAACAACCAGAACTCATGAGTGCAAAATTTACCTCATGTCTGCTTGACTTCGTGTTACGAGTCTGTAGAAGTACACGGAAGTGAGTTCGGTGTACATCCCCAATAGTATTTTGGACCCATTTCAAACGTTGGTGGTGCTGCTACTAATGTGAAGATGTGTTTTCCAGTGTGCCTAGATCAATGAATAAGTCTCCACTTAGCTCTTCTTCTCTCTGAGAAGAATCATCTTGCCCATCATCTGGATGTGTGATCAATCTATGTGACGAGGTCGATCTTTGGATCTCTATTGTGTGATAGGGAGTCAAAGGATGACTCATCACACACCACATCTCAACTCTCGTAGATTTTCTTTGTCTTAGGATCCATGAGACGATATGCCTTTGAGGTAGTACTATACCCTAAGAAAAGACATGGCAGTGTCTTTGGATTGATCTTCTTCCTTTTCTCATCTGGAACATGCATATATGCAGTACAACCAAAAACTCTCAAATGATAGATAGAAGGTTTATGACCAATCCATACCTCTTCCGGTGTCTGTTCTATAAGATCTTTGTGGGTGCCCAATTGAGTAGATACACTATTGTCTGGACTACTTCTACCAAAAACTGATCCTCCAACTTGGTGGTGGAGAGCATATAATAAGCCATCTCCATGATAGTCCTATTGTGTTGCTCGTAAATCCCATTTTGTTGGGGCGTGTAGGGTGCAGTCAGATGTAACTAAACGCCATGCTACTTCATGTATGCTAAGAACTTCTTCGATACAAATTCCCCCCCTCGATTTGAGTGGAGAAGAAGGAGAGGCTTCCCAAACTACCTGGTGGTTTCTTGGTAAAAGGTTTGGAAATTGGCAAATGCCTCACTCTTCTTCTAGAGAAAATATACCCACATTTTCTATAAGTAATCATAGATCAGTATTCAAAACCTTGGAAGCTACCTAGTAGGGGTCCGCATAGATCGGTGTGTACAACCTGAAGATGCTCCGTAGAATGATAAGAGCTCTGTTTGAATGGACCTCTGTGTTGTTTGCCCACAAGACATCTCGAGTAAACAGGTAAGGAATGAGAGAGTGGAGGAATCCCTCTTACCATTTCCTTGGCAGGTGATCAAAGCCCGACAAAAAGATGACCATATCGAAAGTGCAATAGTGCATTGGACTCTGTTGTTGAAGCAGAGAAAGCAATGTTAGATGAAGTGATCGCATTCAGTGTAAATAGATATCCCGTCATAAATTCTCGAGAAATAACTAAGTCTCCCTGGGAAATGATGCAGGACTTGACCCCTTTACGAACAAAGAATTTGACCCGCATTCGATGATTAAAAAGCTAACTAAAAAACAAGATATTTTAAGTCAAACATAGAACATATAGCACCTTCATGAGTATACATCTTCGTGTCCCAAGAGGAATGATGACATCACCAATCCACCTGCTGCAATATACTCCTGATTATCTGTGATGGTGATACAATCTCCAGTGGGCCAGTCACTCAGGGTATGGAGCGACTTCTTATTGCCATTCATGTGTTTGTTGGTGCCCAATCAATCAACCGGACACTTTCGAGGGTCTGCGAAGTCTGCGAGACTAGGACAATGTACCGGATGAGTTGCAAATAGAACCTCTTCATCGAGAGAAGGCATCTGTTGAGAGCAGCAATATGACCCTTCTACCTCTGATTACGAGCACGCCATTGGGATTTCTTGGAATATCCTTGGCCAAAAGTGCTCTCTTCGCCAGAGTTTCCATGCTTGCGACCGTTGTAATAACAGTTCGCAGTCATGTGTGTATTCATGGAGCAAATGTGGCACCATCAATCCACCTTGTTGTTGTTCTCGCTTTTCAGGGTGGCCGTTGTGGTGGCCAATGAGATGGTTGCTTCTTTGTGGATGTTGCTTCGATTAAGGGGCTGAATGCCCTTTTTGAGGCTTGTTGTTATGCTTTTATCTCGTGATGAGAGCCTTGTATTCAAAGTATTCTTGAACATTCGAATGGATTCTTCTTGTTGGAGAAAATTGACCAATTTGACAAAACTCACCTCCTATTGAGTGATGGTCAACATGGTGATCGAGTGTCAAATCGCCCAGGAAGGAAGAGCTCACAAGGTGAGAGGCACTGTGCTTGACTTGTCATCCACCGGTTCACTAAGAGCGAAAAGTTCTACGTGTAACTCGGCCACACATGCCGAAAGAAGGCTTGGCGATTCGCCATCATGCATACTCATCATGTGAAGCTTTTTCTAAAGATGTAGCATCGTCATCGATTCTTGGCTTCATAAATAGTACACAATGTGGCCCATCTTTGTAGAGGAAGTGGTTGCTTCCCGAATGTGAGGTTGAACCTCATCAGAAAGGCTCAGAGTGATAAGCATTAATGCTTTTGCATCGGCCTTTTCATACTTAGCCAATAGATCATTGTGCATGCAGTAGGAGGCGTTCATGCGAAGCGATCCCCAAAGATCTTCAAACTAAAGAATCGTGCGCATCATGGTTTTCCATGTGCTGAAATTTAACCCTTTTAAGCAATGGGCATCCGAAAACAAAATAAGAGAGTGCGAGACATTTCCAAAAACTCATAAGCTTGTATTTTATTTATTGATTGTTAAAAAATAGTTACAAATGCTTATTGAAGGAACCTATCACAAAGATGGGCTCTATAAGCTCATGCAGTGAGATGCGGATGCTCCTGTGGGTGTTCTACTTCGTGTTCATCATCTGCATCATAGTCGCACTCCAATTCTTTATGGATTTGGTGTGCTTGACAACACACGTCAAACTAGAAATAGTCAAACAATCCTTGATGCACCAATTCGTCAAATAATACGTTCTTTGGTATTCAACAATTCATTGAGCAAGGCAAAATAGATGCCGGTGGTGTCCTCTTGGGCTCTCAGAGGTGACCCAGCGGAAGGGTTGCTTGTAACACTCTCGTCATCGAAATTTGCAACATGTACGTGCTCTCTTGGCACTCTGCTGGGGAAATCACGCTGGAAGGGTTTGCACTTGGCTCCTTGGCATCACACACTAGCAAAAACAAGAATGCAAAAATTTTCAAATGCCTTGTGAAAATATTGGTATTCAAATGGAAACTTCACGCAACCACTGGTCTATGCTGTCAACGGATAGGAATCCATGAAAAATCCAATAAACTTCAACCCACATTTTGTATGAAGGGATTGAGATGTTCTTCAATAGTTGTACGTCAAACTTCCAATGCGCTAGACTTTAATCAGTAGGTCATTATGCAGGAGTTCCACGCATGCTACATACGCTGCCTTCTTAATGTATTTCTAGAGAACATGTGTCCAATGGATGAAATCCCAACAAAACAGCCGTATATTCTTCTCTGCTTCCAACACAGGTTGCTGCGCCAAATATATATGCTAATTCTGATGCTCCCAGACATGCCAAATCCACAGATCGCTGCTCCAAACACTATATACAAGGAGTATATAACCGCTTTCAAATGCACATGTATAATTTCATGCCAAAATCCATGCGTCAGACCACGAGCGACCACCTTTGGTCGCTCCAAAAACCATGCCAGGGAGAAAGAGAACAAGATGCCAAAACTACTACAAAATAGATCGCATTTATCATGCACAAGCCCTTGAGGGAAAACTTCTCTAATACTAATGATAGCAGAAGACAAAATTTATTCAATGTATTCAATGTGTTCCAAACAAAAGAGCAAAGCCAAATATAAAGGTGCGGGAGGAAGGAGGACAATTATAACTATCCATCAACAAACAATGTATTAAACTAAACTAATGCTAACAATTAGGGGTTGACATGAAAAACATGAATGCCCATATTTTGAGGTGTAAGATTAAGGATGGTGTATTTCGAAATAAGATTAGGATATGGGATCGGGATATATATATATATATATATATATTTGATTAGGTAACTATTTGGTTTTGAGGGGACCATAAAACCCAACAATACAAATGGAGAAAAGATATAACATTAAAAGATCAAGAAGACACCTCTACCAAGTAATGAAAATAGACACAAGAAGAAACAACGCAAAGAACACTAAAGTTATCCCGAAGATCAAAATAAACCGGGGATGACACAAAGGCGAAAAAGCCAATTCGAAGGCTTGAATTATCTCATCGAGAACCAACGTATGTATACGTATGTATGTATGTATGTATATGTATGTATGTATATATGTATATATATACATATGTGTATGTATGTACGTATGTATGTATGTATGTATATGTGTATGTATATGTGTATGTATGTATTTGTGTGTCGTGTGTATGTAGAAAAACATCTTTTGATATGGTATCATATTCATGAATATATAGAGAATCAAAATTTATTATAAGATCATTTTCTAGAGAGAAGGGGATGTATGGATGCTATATGGTTATGATCATGTGATGTATTGATCATCATGTGGTTAGGAGTCGTTTCTAATATATGAAGTGATGTGTCACCCATAATATATTGTAAGGGATTATCATCAAGTATGGATACATGATCCTTAGAAAAAGTTCCATCCATGGGGAATGTATTTCAACACTAGAATCAAGTCGTTGTAGATTTATATCCCAATCGCATTGTTTGTTAGAAAATAAATTGATGTTAGTTTTAGTAATTTACTGAAGCTTTTGTCATAGTGAGAATAATCATTTGGTAGGATGTCATATACATCATTTCTATATAAATAAATGGTGAGTATTGAACTTAATATTTTTTTGATATATTTCAATACACACGAGATATGATGAATCAATAATGTTATATTGGAGGATTCTACTAGGTATTAAAGTACGAGAATCTGGTAAAAAATTCTACCTTTGTTATGTAATTTGTTTTATGTGTAATAGTTCGAGGAAAAATTTGTAGCATAGGTGTGGGTGATGTTGATGTAATAAATGTGTGACTAAATGTGTGCATGGAAATAATAGACTCTCCTCCTATCAAGTGCGATGTAGATGAACTAGCATTTATGCCTTGTGGTGGAGCTAGATGTATGTAAATGTAGCTATAGATGTCTTTGATGGATGCAACCTTAGGTGGTGATAGCTAGTGCTTGGTCACTTATTATGATCACAAAAATTTATATTTATATGATTCCTTCACTTGAATTTCGTAATTAACCCCAAAAATGCCAACCGCTAAAAAGATAAGATACTCTAATAGCTAGAAAGGACCCAAAAATTGAGAGTAAAGAATAAAGAGGACAGGGGGCACACGGAGGATGAGGGCATCTTGAGTTGGTGTCATAGCTGACCACTCCAATCTTGAAAAGGTGGCCAAAGTATGAAAAGATATACTAGGCCAATAAAGGAGCAACACCTAAAGTAGCATAGAAACCAACAAAAAATGGCCAAAGACATGGGTTAATCAGTACTCTTCTTTCTCATGAACCATGCAAATAGTAGTATGTGATCGAGAGTAAATAATGACTCAAAGTGTGTGATTTTGTGCCTACATTATCAATGGCTTGCTCCAGACTTTGTTTCATTGGAATTTATCAAAAAATATTAGAATCTCAACAAATTATGTTTCTAGAATATAATTTTCTTTATCTAGTCAATAATTGTGGAACCCTAAAAATCTTAATTTGGTTGGTGTATTCTACACTAAGGTCTCCCAATTGAGTATCCTTTACAAATGGTAGTTCCTCTCACCAAATGCCTTTTATATGGTTAGGTGAAGTCAGTCAAGTACATGATTTTTGTTTTCGTATACAAGCTAAACAAAAAGGTTAGCGATATAATATTTATTCCTTCTTTAATAACCCTTTAGTCCAAAGCTTTCTATATGGCACCTTATTTTTGTCAAATGTAAATTTACATAGAACAAACAATTAAATGTCTCATAGTTTGCAATAAAATATATACTACATTGCGATCGAGGGAGATTAAGCCCTGAAGACTTGACTAGGCAACTGCGTCGGGCGTCGGCCAAATCGAGAGGGCGCCTAAACCTAAAAAAAAAAATCAATATTTTTGGCTCTTATTAGAACTTAACGTTAATTGCTTACTTGAAGTCGATATTAATCGAAGCCCTTTTATTGATATTATTATAAAGTAACATAAAATTCACCCATATACATAAAAATGTACTATAATATTGTTTTGCAGTATAAATATATGTGCATATTTTTAAGCTCATACAATATTGTTGGTATTGTTACTCATTCTCTAATGCACCTCTAGATACTTCAGTTGTGTAATTGTTTCTTAGAAAAGGCTCATGTATTTGTTATAATGTCACTAGTGCAGTTAGTAGAGGCGAGTATAATTGAAGGAAAGAATTATTTAATTCTCTATTTTTAATGTATTAGGGTAAATGTCTCTTTTTTATAGAGGAATTAGTAGGGTTGGTCCAAATACCACTCTTCACAAAACCATGGGAGCTACATAAGAAATTTTACAACGAGTAAATATTGGTAAATACAACAAGTAACCAATTATCTTGTATAAAAAATTATACTTGTTTCATTCTAAACACTTCTTCCGATTAATTCTATCCATCCATGTATTATTGTTTGTCCTTATTTGATAATTGTATATGATATGTTTATTCCTTTTGTATACCAATTTCTCGAGTGATTTGGTATGATCCTTATTCAAATTTTAAAATACAATAATGTATATAGACTTTATTTATTTTTTTATTTGATTCACAAAATTATTAACTAAAATTGTAAAAAGACCTCTCGCTTCATAATTGGCTAGAGCGCTCATAACCTTTAATTCGACATTGATTGCAATGCTCGAGACTTGGATATATGGATATATTACCCTTTGTGTGTATAAATAATATTTCAAGAAAACTTCAATTCCTATGAACAATACGAAAGAGGTGGGTAGCAAATCCGGATTGATTAGCGCAGGAAAATCTCACGGATTATTACACGATAGAAGGGCACATTCCCATGATTTCGATTATGGGTTTATTTTTGAAAGCAACTTGTGGCTTTTATGAAGATGAAAATGAAGATGGATAGAGAAAAACAGAGAGAATCCTGGTTCTACTTGTGACGGATGAGAGGAATGCTCGGCGTTCTGAAAATATTGTTGCTCAGACTTTGTTTCATTGGAATTTATCAAAAAGTATTAGAATCTCAACAAATTATGTTTGCTAGAATATAATTTTCTTTATCTAGTCAATAATTGTGGAACCCTAAAAATCTTAATTTGGTTGGTGTATTCTACACTAAGGTCTCCCAATTGAGTATCCTTTACAAATGGTAGTTCCTCTCACCAAATGCCTTTTATATGGTTAGGTGAAGTCGATCAGTACATGATTTTTTTTTTTCGTATACAAGCTAAACAAAAAGGTTAGCAATATAATATTTATTCCTTCTTTAATAACCCTTTAGTCCAAAGCTTTCTATATGGCACCTTATTTTTGTCAAATGTAAATTTACATAGAACAAACAATTAAATGTCTCATAGTTTGCAATAAAATATATACTACATTGCAATCAGGGAGATTAAGCCCTAGACAGGACTAGGCAACCTGCGTCGGGCGTCAACAATCGAGGGCGCCTAAACCTAAAAAAAAATCAATATTTTGGCTCTTATTAGAACTTAACGTTAATTGCTTACTTGAAGTCAATATTAATTGACCCTTTTATTGATATTATTATAAAGTAACATAAATTTCACGCATACACATAAAAATGTACTATAATATTTTTGCAAGTAAAAATAAATATGCATATTTTTAAGCTCATACAATATTCTTGGTATTGTTACTCATTCTCTAATGTAGCTCTAGATAATTGGTTGTGTAATTTTTTCTTAGAAAAGGCTCATGTATTTTTTATAATGTCACTAGTGCAACTAGTAGAGCAAGTATAATTGAAGGAAAGAATTATTTAATTCTCTATTCTTAATGTATTAGGGGAAATGTCTCTTTTTTATGGAGGAATTAGTAGGCTTGGTCCAAATACCACTCTTCACAAAACCATGGGAGCTACATAAGAATTTTTACTTGACGAGTAAATATTGGTAAATACAACAAGTAACCAATTATCTTGTATAAAAAAAAATTATACTTGTTTCATTCTAAACACTTCTTCCGATTAATTCTATCCATCCATGTATTATTGTTTGTCCTTATTTGATAATTGTATATGATATGTTTATTCCTTTTGTATACCAATTTCTCTGAGTGATTTGGTATGATCCTTATTCAAATTTTAAAATACAATAATGTATATAGACTTTATTTATTTTTTTATTTGATTCACAAAATTATTAACTAAAATTGTAAAAAGACCTCTGCTTCAATAATTGGCTAGAGCGCTCATAACCTTTAATTCGACATTGATTGCAATGCTCAGACTTGGATATATGGATATATTACCCTTTGTGTGTATAATAATATTTCAAGAAAACTTCAATTCCTATGAACAATACGAAAGAGGTGGGTAGCAACGGATTGATTAGACGCAGGAAAATCTCTGGATTATTACACGATAGAAGGGCACATTCCCATGATTTCGATTATGGGTTTATTTTGAAAGCACTGTGGCTTTTATGAAGATGAAAATGAAGATGGATAGAGAAAAACAGAGAGAATCCTGGTTCTACTTGTGACGGATGAGAGGAATGCTCTGAGCGTTCCTGAAAATATTGTTGGGGTCGAATTTAATCTTAACCTGGAGCAGCCTCTGGAAGTTGTCTCCGAAGTACTTGGCGCCCCAAGAATTTGCCTGTCCCATGGTGGAGGTTCCATTGGCAGGTGTGGTGCCCAAGTCAAGATCTAAATAGTTGACATAAGCGGCCCTCGGATATTTGGAAACATAGGGAGTCATGTATTCGTAAAACATGCGCATCCATGCCACAGATTCAGCATCCTTGCTGCTTTCATTCCAGTTGAGTATATACTGAATATCATACAAATATCCTGCCCGGTGGGGGTAGGGAAGCTGATGAGAGGGTATGCGATTCATGATTCCTCCAAGAGGGGCCAATATCATAATGCTGTTGGATTGCTCCTCCATAATTTTCCACGCTCCTTGTAAGCCTGAGGCCGAGATAGGGCTTGTTACGAAATCAGACTTATTCTTGAAGTAGGTTTTGGTGGGCAAAAATCTGTTGCGAATGTCTGCAGAATATCCATTGGAAACAGCGGTATAAATCACTGAACCTATCCAATCTGTCTCGTTACAATTGGCGGCGACCAGACCCATTTCGGGAAAGATTTTGTTGACGAGTTTGAGGAGTTTAGGGAGGGAACCCAAAAACATTCCATTGAAGGTAAGTGTAACCTCAGGCTTCCCACCGAACACAGGCACGGATATAGAGATCCTTGTGTGCAGAGGGTGCAATGGTCTGCCATCGATTAATCAGCTTGGTGATCTCGTTCCTTCCCGTGCGGGAACATTGAACGCTGTGATTTTGGGAGGGAGTTTGACAAGCTTTATCTTCCATGCAATAACAACGCCCCAACTCCTCCGCCGCCGCCTCGCAACGCCCAAAACACATCTTCTCCCATGCCCTCTCTGTCTACCAATTTACCATTAGCGTCCACCAGCAAGGCATTCACAACGTTGTCCGCGGAGAGGCCATATTTCCTAGAGAGCAAACCCAGTCCACCTCCGCTCAAATGGCCGTCCACGCCTATAGTAGGGCAGACTCCCGCAGAAAACCGTAGCGTGCGGTCTTTTCTGCAATGGCAGAATACAACTGGCCCAAGGTTCCGCCGGACTCTACCCACGCCGTCTTGGATCTCATATCCACCTTAACTCCTTCCATTTTCATGAGATCGATGATGACGAAATTGGGGTTGTTAGAGGTGGAGGAGAGACCCTCGTAGCTGTGTCCTCCACTACGCACACGAATCTCCCACCCATATTGTATGCAGCATTGCACCGACTTCACCACATGCTCCCTGCTATCCGGGATAATCAGAGCATATGGTTTGGGTATGTTAGATTCAGCATAGCGCAGATTTTGCAGAGAAAAATTGAGCAGAGAATCATAGTTTGTTGCAGATGATGATGCGGAGGCTCTCAATGTCACGTTATTTATACCGCTCTGACTCAGACATGAGATGAGCGCTCCCATATTGCGTCTTTATTGGGTAATGGAAATGGTGACACCGGTACACCTCCATGATCTCCCAAAGTAATAGACAATATCACAAACACACTAATAAATCTCAAACAAATTCGAAGTGCCATGATATGCTTTTTTATTTTATCAGATGCTAATTTGATCAACAGAAACATAATCTTCAAACTGAAGCATTGCCTATTTACGCCGGAGGCGTTCCCCCTATGGTAAAGGTCCTCCGGACGTTTCTGCAGCGATGTTAAATTTGACAGCCTCCCGGACGTTTTTCTGACGTGTTTAATTTTGACTGCTGTTTGCACGTCGTTTTCACTTTTGCAGGCAATTTTTAACGGTGGCTTTTTCGTTTCTATTTTTAACTGCTGTTTTTTTGATTGGTTTTTTTGCATGCTGATTTTTCTTTAAATACGCATCTCCAACAAGATCTCTGAAGCGCCTGGTTAAATCGACATCTAAGAAAGCCCTCAGATTGACCTCCACCTTCTCCCCTCGCAGACATCGTTCTTCTTCTTCTTCTTCTTCTTCCCTTTCGTTCGGTTCGCCGCCGCCAAAATTATTTTCTGAAGAAGCGGAAGCCAGTGAGTGCATGGTGAGAGAGGAGCTTTTTGCTGTTTTCAGGCACTTGGATGCCGACGGAGACGGTAAAATATCGTGGGTGGAGCTGAAGACTGCTCTGAATTCCGTGGGGAAGATGCAGGGGACGATGAGTTGCGAGAGATTGTAAAACAATTGGACTCGGACGGAGACGGATGCATTGATTTGGAGGAATTCATACGACTAATTAACACTGAAGAAAGAGGAGCGGAAGAAGCAGAAAAAGAATTGGCGGCGGCATTCAGAATGTTTGAGGGCAGGGAAGGTGGAGGCGGCATTACTCCTGTGGGACTGCACCGTATGATGTGCCGACTCGGTTTAGCGGATGTTGATAATTGTCTCACTCTTGATCACTGCACTTTCATTATTTCCCAAGTCGATCAAGATGGGGATGGAGTAGTAAACTTTGAAGAATTCAAGCGCGTGATGATGGCCGCCGTTCACTGAGTTATTTCAATTTGAACACATTTTGTAAATTAAATGTATATATGAATTTTCCATGCAATTTCCATAACTCGTTGAATGTATACTTTTAATTTTGGTAATTGTAATGGTAAAGAATCCAAATTTTATGGATTCCTGTATTTAGTTTGAAGAGACTTTGTCGTTAGCTTACAAAATGGAAAAATATGCAGGAATTTTTAGTACCTTTGAAGACTTTAACAAGATAAACCAACCCCAAGTGAAGTGAGAACATGCAAATTCAATGGATATATTTGTTTCTTTTTTATACGTTTGTTTCAAATATGATTGCTATATTTACACCGAAGGAGTTTGCAGACATGATTTCGTTGGATTGGGGTTTGATACCTACACCAGGCGCTGCACTTTTGTGATTGGAATAAATAAGAGGGAAATAATCCCCGGAGGATTGTTGGTAGTGAAAATATATGATTCAAAGGGGGATGAATGGACTACATTCCACACGATTAATGCTCTGTCATCGGCTCAGACGATTTTGTTGAGGAAGGAGTTTTGTTGGATATTCTCTTGTAGGGAGTTTCTCTTGGAATTAGTGCAACCAACCGAACTCAAAATATATGATTGATAATGACTCAAAAATGCTCTGTCATCGGCTCCGACAGGGGAAGGAGTATTCTCTGTAGGGAGTTTCTACTGGGTTAGTGTAACCAGCGAACTCAAAAACCAATGATAGCCACACTAAATGTGGAAAACAGGACATGGAGTATTAGTAGCATGCCACAGAGGCCTCTTAATCCTAAATCTGAACCATACTGCCATGATTGTATATCTGATTGGAACTTGACAGGGTATGACGGGAATGTGGTTTTGGTGTACACCAGATATCTGCGCTTGTGGAAGTTGGATGAAAATAATAATTCATGGGCAGAGGCGAAGCCATTTCCTGAAAGTCCATGTAATCATTTTAACACTAACACCCAGGTTGAGAGCCCTTCTTATTGTGTTTGCACTATCATGGCGTGGAGGATCAAAGAGGGGCATAAGACCAACAAATTGCCAGGGTCCTCCTGGAATTTCCTTCCTGCCATCGGGCACCTCCTGGAAAAAATTTAAGCCAAGTTGAAAACATGTAGAGACATGGCTAATATTAAAATAGAACTGAACCCCAAAACACAAAGTTGCACCTGATATGCAACTGCAAGAGATCGGAGCCCACGTTCAGCAAACTTGTCAATTATGGTATGAACTCTGCGCTCAATTTCTGATTTGTTATGTGCCAGGTTGAGGATCTGGAAACAAGTGACTTCACATGAGATTCATTTTGATGAAGGAAAACTCTTTGCAGTAACAAAAGAAACTATTGTGGAAAAACAAACTTGTACCTGCTCGGGTGCACCTTTGCTAACTCTATGCATTCTACCTTGACCATCAATGTAAGTCAGCGTTGTGCGTTTGTCTATTGGATTGAAAGGAAGAAAGTGAACTTCTTGAATGCCTGCCCTTGCCTTTGGAATAATGCAATTCAAAAGCAAGGCCAACAAATAGAAAATCAGTATAATATGATCTGACAAACAAATGACCTGCCGGTTAGATCATGCCATGTCTACATACCTCCTTAGGATCAGCAAGAATCCCAACAATAGCTGCATCAATGGCATCTTGATTCTCTGTTCTGGATGCTCTGGCAGCCATCAAGACCACCGTATCCTTGTCAATTCCTTTTGCAAATACCTGTCAACAAAATGATGTACACTTAACTTCTGGTCTAGATATTTGCAACAAAGTTCAAGCATTAGGACACAGTTAATGTCTGACCTCAATCAGATTCTTGTCCACAGTAAGCTTGTTAAGTGTTAATGTTCCAGTCTTGTCACTGCACAACACATCCATTCCAGCCATTTCTTCAATCGCAGTCATCCTTTTCGTAATATCACCCTGCGAAAATGGAAGCAAGCACAGATATTGACTCCATTTTATATAAAAATAGAAACAGTGTAGCATTTATATATATATATATATATATGAGCTCAACTAATCATCTACATATGGTGGCAATGTTCTAAAGTCAAAATACACAAAAGAATGGTATGTAATCTCTAGGGACCTGTTGAGAAAGGCGATGTGAACCAATGGCCATAGTCACAGAAAGAACGGTTGGCATTGCTATTGGAATCCCACCAATTAGAAGCACCAATAGATTATCAATTCCAGGTCTATATGGGCGATGCTGAATTGGATATTGTACTATAATTTCAATTATCATGCCCACACCAATAGAACAGATGCAAAAGTTTCCAATTGCTGTCAAAACCTGGAAACCACATACGACATAACATACTCTCAGCAGAAGATAATATGCAAATCAAAACAAATTGGCACCAAATAACGCGTCACAGATATACAATGCTAGCAGAAAATGCACCTTTTGAAAATGTCCCACATTATTTGTTGTGTCTACGAGATGGGTTGCTTTACCAAAAAAGATGTGGACTCCTGTAGCTATAACCACAGCTTCCAGTTCACCTTGCTTGCAAGTTGAACCTGAGTAAACCCCATCACCAGGATTCTTGGTCACTGGCAATGACTCTCCAGTTAGTGCAGACTGTCATCATAAGAGACTCATGTTAATCCAAATTTTGTTAAAGCCTCAATCAATTTATATGCCATGAAAACAAAATACAACATATAACCTGATCAATCTTCAAAGGGTCTCCTTCGAGAAGTCTACAATCTGCAGGAACAATATCTCCAAGTTTAATGCTAATTATGTCTCCAGGAACCAGACAGGCAACATCTTCTTCACTCCACCGCCCATCTCTTAGAACCTGAAATGAAAACATGGATTCTAGAGCAGCCTTAGATAGGGAAACGAGAACTTATAAAATGAAAATTAGTGCATTTTGGAGCTAGGACCTTTGCTTTTGGAGCCAACCAGGCCATTAGTGAAGCAGTTGCATTGCCTGCATTGTTCTCTTCGATAAAACTAATAGTGGAGTTGATGACAAGCAGTGTTATGATACCAACAAAATCTTGCCAATCAGGAGGCTTCCCCTGCAAACCATCCATGCAATGAGACTCATAAAACTTGAGCAAAAACTTCAAATTCCAAGCCACACATACAATTGCAATGTCTAAACAAATGCAAAAAAACTTCAAACTTACTCCTCCATTTGCCAATGCAATGGCCATAACTGTTGCAGCTTCCATGACCCATGATAAAGGATTCCACATAAAGCCCAAAAATCCTACTACACCATACTACACCATTCAACAAACAAAACCCTTCTACCTCCACTAAGATTGATAATTCAAGGAACGGTTGGCACAGAAAATCATTTCTGATAAATAAAATCTGGAATTCATTCACAACATCAACCACATCTCCCTCACCTCTACTTGTGCTCACCCCTACCGGTGTTTCAACATTCAACATCTCTGCATCCACAATCCACATAGTCATGTGTATTCCAATCAAAGAACTGAAACCCCTTCAAGGTAGTGCATTATCATCTTTTCAAGAGTCACTGAAACATATAGAATATGTTCTTATTGATGAAATGAGTTTCATTGGGCCAAAGTTGCTAAGAAAAATTGACAATAGGCTACACGAAGCTTTCCACACTCAAGAACATCTGAATTTGGGAACAGATCTGTCATCCTCCTCGGTGACCTCGGCCAATTACCACCAGTTTTGGACAATCCTCTTTATGTAAGTAATTCCTACAAGTAACCCTTTGGAAGGGATTTTAGTCTTCCATTACATTACAAACAATATTTTGGCAACAAGGAACAACCAATGCATAGGTTTCATTTCGGAATTTACTACTCCACATGCGAGATTCAACCCCTCTAATTGAGGATTGGGAACTCCTAATGTCTCACATAGACACACACCTAACTCAATAGGAGCTCAACATTTTTAAAGATGCACCACATTTGTTTGCAAAAATGATCTGGTGGACTCCCACAACCTACAGATGTTGAAGGCATTGAACATTCCGATCGCCCAATCCATTGTTGAAAGTAACAGTGGATTGGACTAGGAAATCCTGATGATGATCAATTGGAACACAAATTTTTGTTGTGCAAACAACAAAAAATCATGCTTATTGCAAATCTATGGGTTGATGTAGGCCTCGTGAATGGTGCCATGGGAACAATCACTGACATTGTCTACGACACATCAATGCAACCACCAACATTACCTTTATTTGTTGTTGTAAAATTTGATAGATACAACGACCCATGTTGGGATCCCTCCAACCCATTACATATTCCCATACCCCCTATTTCGAGAGGGAATCGAAGACAATTTCTGATTAAAATGGCCTAGGGATTAACTATCCACAAGTCACAAGGACTTACTTTGCACAGAGAAACCGTCGACATTGGAACCACTAAAAGGCGGGTCGACATTCATAGCTTTCTCCATATTTCCCTCGCTACAAATTTGCGCATTTCACCTACTTTTTCATTTGAGAGATACTCAAATATGGCACACTTACCAAAGACTCGGAGAGCAAGAAGAAAGGAGGAAGCAAGACTACTATCACTAAACCCATCGTAAATACTACCATTTGCTTTGATAAACCTCCACTACTACTACTCTACTCAACACTTCTTCTATCCAAAACGACAACGCTGTTCAAGAACTATTAGCTAGATTTTCTGCGCAGCATCAAACCTAGGCGGTCATGAGATAAATCTCCCTCATTTAACCGGTGAGGCTCCGTGTCGGTTTGTCAATAAAAATGTGTTATTATCTATCGGGGTTTTACTTTAACCACTTAGTTCATGAACCATAACTAAGAAGTTCTGCAGCAAGTAAGCAGCTGTTCAAGAAAGGAAGTATTTTATATAAGAATGAAGTAAAGGAAATACGAGATAAGAAATGGGGAAGATGTGCATCCCAATTAGTAGATAACGAGCTAATTGCATGCACATAGAAGAAACTTAATAGATATGAACACACAAAATTATAAAACAAAGGCAGCTCTAGATCCAAATCTAAAATAACACAAAGTTTATTAAGAGATCTAAGATTAAAAGCAAGAAACAAAGTACACCATGACACAAAGTTCTCCGGAAAACTGCTCCTTTGTATTCCTTTGCTCCAAGTTGCTCTCGGGGTTTAGCACAAAGTCTAGAACACAAGATTGCTGCTTACAAATTTTGATCGATTAACCTGAAGGTTCTTCCTCTACTTATAGAATGTAGAGGGGCAATTACAAGTTGGAAGCTTTAGTTGAACTGGCACATGTGGAAGTTAGAGGAAAGAAACAACTGGCAATCTCCATCCTGGAATTCCTCTTTGCATGACATGTATGATTTGTAACTGAAAATAGAACCTTCTATTTTGCACGTGCCACCTATCTCCAAGTAGTTGACTTCTTCAAGTAATGGCTTTTAAACCAATCACTTAAGTTGTATAATTTAATTGATCACTCAATTACTTTGTCGGAGGAAAGAAGAAAGAAGAGGAAAGCTGCAATCTTGTCCTTTTTCATGTCCGCATGCAGCTGATTCTTTTGCCTTTGATTCTCACCAAACTGGATCTGGGAGTAGCTGGAGCTGGAATTGGAAATGGATGGAATTGGAAACAACAAGCAAGATGGATCTGGAAACAAGCAAGCTAGATCTGGAAGCGGCTGGAATTTTTCCTTCACCTTGTCTTCTCTTTTATCCTTGAAGCTTTTGCAGTTCTTCTTCTGTACATGCATCAATGCAATGTTTGTCGTAGATAACTCATCATCCTTATTTTTAATTGCATATGAGCAATTAAAAATTCTGGAAAGCACTCGGATGAATGAAAATTCAATGAAGGCTTCAACTAGAAGATGAGAGCACATGCACAAGATCTTGGAAGGAATTTTCCATGCACTGTCTTCTTCACGGGATGCATTCGTGATAAGAGGATGAAGCCTTTGTGTCGGAAGCTTTTACAACTATGAGATCTGGATCTGGATCTGCGCATATGGATTTGCATCTGCATCTATCGCATCTAGATATGGATCTACACCTGCATAAAAACTCTAGCAACTGGGCTGTGGATGGAAAAGTTACAGCTCAAATAATTCCACTGCTTTGAGTGAAGTCTTTCCTGCACGCATGAGTGAAGTCTATCAATTCAGCAAGAGGTTCCGAGCCTAGATCCGTGTCTCCAATATCTGTAAATTTAGAAGTGATGCATGACTCCGTTGTGCTTTCTTTTTCATCTTTCTTCGCCATAGCTTTGTCTATCTTTGTCTGAACATTTCTTTTTCTTCTTATTTGACTGGAATTCTTCAAAACTAGTGCAGATCTGGATAATCCTTCAGATTCGGAGGAAATATTCAATGTATTGGACATTGATATAAGTTCCTTTTCTTTTGAAAAACACCTGTAATGAATTCCTTAGCACCTGTAACACTTATGCAAACAATTATGCAGACAAAGATCAACCTCCTTCAAAGCATGCACCAAATTTGGAAGCTTTTAGCCTTGTTGCCACCTTGCCTGAGCAAAATCCTTCTTCAAATGCCTTGTTTCCACCTTGCCTGAGCAAAATCCTTCTTCAAATGCCTTGTTTCCACCTTGCCTGAGAAAAATCCTTCTTCAAATGGGGCGCACTTTTCCTCTTGGCTGCAATTCTTTACCTGTGAATTAAATAATTCACCCATATGGCTGCCCATGCTTATATAACCTTCACAATTCTATAATTAATAATTGCCCTAACAATTAAAGGCAATTAATTAATTAAAAATCATGCTCTTCTCTTTTAAAAATAGCATGTTTAAGGACAGACATCCAATCAATTAAATTAATTCAATTCAATCATCCACACTTCACTTAACTTAAGCTTCACAGTGTGCTTTGACCATAGCCACTGAAAATAGGAATTAATATAATCATTTAATACTTTAAAAAGTATTAATTCCTTCTCAAAAGGGGCTGCATTAAATAAATTAAATTTATTTAATTTTGGAATTCTATTTTTAAATTCCTTATGCCCTTCCCTTTGTTGAATTTTCCACAAGCTTGGGTGCCAAAATTGGGTGAATAAATATTAAGAAATATTTATTTAATGCATTATTATTCACCCAAGGTGGGTCGCTTTTTGCATAATAGAATTCTATTTTTAAGAATTTTTGACAATGGGATTTTTACCTTGCAAGGCAGCCCCAAATCCCATGATCCACTTAAGTGATTTGAATTTGACAATGGGATTTTTACCTGCAAGCGAGCAATAAAATCCCATGATTTCACTTAAGTCACTTTCCTTTTATTTTATCATGGGAATTTTTACCTGCAAGGCAAGGCAATAATAAATTCCCTTTGCCTCTGACCTCTAACTTTCCCACTTTGCAGCTTAAGTGAATTTTATAACACGGGAAAAGTACCTGCTTGGCGGGTATAAAATTCCCACCTTGCTGCTTTAATTCATGCTTGTTTTTCCCATTGCGACTTAAATCCTTTGTTTTCCAAAATGCGCCCATCCCCGCGGGGCTTTTCCGTCTGCACGACTTCGCTTTTCCCGGTGAAGGGACCTCGACTGGCGGCGACTTCCTCTAGGCACAACGTGCGTATATATTTCTCTAGCTGCTCTAGGCCAAAAATTGGGCTTACCCGTGATTGAAAATGAATTGTTCTAGAGAAATTTCACGAGAGATAAAATGAAACAGAAAACACAAAAACACGAAAAATTGCCAAAAGTTACAAATAAAGCCCAAAACTTATTCCTAGTTAAAATCCTTCTGGTACAAGGGAATAATGATATGTTCGATCATAACAGAGTTAAAACGGAGCACAAATAGCCTCATACGGGGCTCAAAATAATTAAATACAAATTTCCCGCAGACAAATCCAGATGACAGAATATAACAATTTTGGGCATCTGGGTATTTGGAAAAAATGCTAATATGGCTCTTTGGGAATATCTTGACACAATACAAGAACTTTCAGGCAATAAAAACACAAAATGACCCATTATTTTAAAAGTATGAAATTTTTTTGGATAGGGTAGTCACAGATTTCAGGATGAAATCTGGGTGACACCAAGAACCAACTTTGAAAAAAACAAAAGTTGGATGTCGGGTGAAATATTTCCCAAATGTAATGTAACTCTAAACATGTTAATTCTTGCATCTCACTTGTACTTTGATAAGTCATCTCACTCTACCCTCTACACATTAGCTCCAGATTTTACTACTTCCATCTCAATGACAGTATTTCAAGTTAAAATAAGCACATGAATTTATAAGATTATCGAGATATTCACTAATTACATCACGAGAAGTTATTCCTGAAAAGATGTAATACCGTGCCATTTTATAGAACTACTAAAACCCCAAAGAGTTGTACCGATACAATGTTTAGAAGTCTACTTGGAATTCTATTGGATTTTGAACCATGGATTTATAATTGTTGAGCATTTGATGTACACGTGTTTTGAACATGAATTTTTGTTTGTTGGTAGGTCAGAATTCATCTTTCTCCAATATATTCTTGTTTTGAAACTGTTTAATGGTTCATTCTTATTCTTATCAATTAGGATGCTACAACTCTCTTGTCAGAATCTGAAGCGGTGGATCTCGTGAAGGATATTTTTGCTTCAGCTTCATAAAGAGACATACACACTATATGACCTTCATCCTGTATTCATATATTTTCAATTTTTTTTGCATGTAACTTTTTGTATTTTTTGCTGGCATGATAGAATATTTTTTGTTGTGATTAGTCGTTCAAATATCACATCTACGGTCTTGATAAGGGTGTTATGTTATTCCTCAGGGTGATGGATTAGAAATAGTAGTTAATGCGGAAGGTATTACACGAGAAGAGATTATGAAGTTACGATATGATTAATTTGATGTCACTCCTGAATCAGGTGCATGACTTATTACATGTTTTTACCACCTATGCATTTCTATTGAAGGTGATTTGAAAGCACATAAAATGATATCCTTCATCAAATAAATATTGCTATCATTGTGTTATTTATTCTACAAATTAGTGTTGCAATACATTCAACTTGAGCTGGGATTGTTATTCTGAGTTTTGAACTCCTAATCTCTGCAACTTATTTAAGAACAATACAAAATTCTGGCATTTAGTATAATGTCTTAAAATAAACGCACTTCATCTAGGGATACTATCTTGAGTGTTTCCTCTTGGAATTGGGATGAACATTGAAGTTGTTTATGCTGAAAGGCATGTAGTGAGTTTATTTAGATTGTTTTAAGTGGTTGATCTAATTACATTGAGGGTGCACAAGTCAAAACAATTTCTATTATTTCTATTATATTTTTGTTTTTCTACTTGCACACACACTACTACCCCTTTTAAGTGTTTATCTAGTATTGGAGTCAACTTCTGTGATGATTTTAATGGCCAAATGATGTTGGCATATCTTAGTGGTAACTTTTATGGTATGTTATATCTTCGATTTCAGATATATGGAGTGAATGGATCTTATATTTTGTAGGAGTTTCTAAATTTAGCTTTAGAAACGTTATTTGTAGTCGTTAGCTTCCCATCAGTTTTCCTAATTAATTAGTGTAACTTTCTTTACTATTGAGTAACTTTTTCCATTCACGAATAATTTCTTTCTTTCCATATCTTAAAAAGTAGGTCCACTTCTTGAATTTATGCTACTCATAATTCATGTAGATGATAGTTTACCCTCCGATATGCGGTGGGGTGTAATTATTAATATATTGAAATTCAAGTTTACCCCGATGATGCCAATATAAGAGATACTATCTATGGGTAAATTTTAGCTTGAATCACATTTTTTTAGTTTGAGCCCTCAGGAAAATGCTTCTTTGCAAGTTTTTCCCTAATTCTTTGTTAGAAGTCTATAGAAAATGTAATCCATGTTAAAATTACCATTCTCAGTTCGTAGTGCTTAATTTAGAGCGGTTTGTGCTACTTTTTCACATATTTTAATTGTCAATACATTTGTTCATTTTTGCTTTGAGAAAATAGTATAACCTGCTAGGAACTGCAAATTTGGTGTGCATTGCAAGCTATACAATAAACTCCATATCAAATAAAATGAGCAACGTTGAACTCAAATTGAATAAAAAAGGAAAATAAAATTAGAATTGCATCCTGGTTCCCCTTTCAAATTTGAAGTTTCAAGTTGCCCATTGCATAAATGATACATTATTAAATATAAGGAAAAATAGAACGGTGCTCTATATCTTGGACCTCAAATTTGGGTTAGAAGCTTGTCAATCAGGTACTTATATTTTCTATTGAATTCTTGGGTGCACATACATACGGTAGCAAAATAGATCCCTGAGAGCAAGGACATAAGACTTTTGTGCAAATGTGAAAGGGGAGTTCTATGTGCACATTCAAATTAAACATAAAAAATACCCTTGATTAAAGATCTGGAACTAAGAACGTGATTTAAACTTACAAAGGATCTCAATGGACATTTGGTGGGCTGTGACAAAGCTCTCATTGCACATTTAGTGGTCCGTGATAGATAGTTCAATGTGCATTTGATGGATCTTTTGAGGGCCTTTAATGATTAAGAATAATAAGAGGGATAGGTTGATATATCTCAAAGATGGGCAGAGCATAAGCAAAAGGCTACCACTCATGATATAAAATCTACAAATGTACAAAAGTCTTCATGTATTCATGTTTAGTTTAAATAAAATAGCCCACAAATGTATGAAAGGCTACCATTCATGATATAAGATTTGCAAATGTATATGTATGAATCTATAACAAATTTGAAATGTAGAGATAACACCTTTAAATTCAATGCTTCATATATATTCCTACAATTACAAAATCAATTACACCCCTTATCGATATCAACTACAAAAATAATAACTATCCCTCTAAATCAAATAACATATACCATTCGACATTCACATCTCATGAAACACATGCGATTGCTAGTTATAACCCCGGTTGAACCCGAACATACAAAGAAGAGTGGTGAAGCCAACACAAAATTATAAAATTCCTCTTTTATGAATAGTCAAACACTTAATATATAATTAGGAGAGTTAAAATTTTGGTGGACTGCTCCGTTGATAATGGGAAAATACAATAAATATAGGTTATGAATATTCTATTTAGTAATTTAATTCGACAAATCGCTTAGTAAAATAATTTAATTTTGGGAATGCATCAAACATATACTATATGATTTAAGAGAGTTCAAATTTTGGAAAAATTTGTTAATAATTTTCAAATATAGTAAATATAGAATACGTAATATTTTATTGTTTGAATGTAGATTAAATCTTTCATGCCATCAAATATTATTTATTATTTCCGACATGTGTAATGTCCATATTGAGTTTTTTCCTTTAATAAATAATTAGGAAGTTATAAATGAATAGAGGGAAGGTCAAGTAAGTAAATATACTAATCATACAATTAATTAATTATTATATTAACAAGAGGTTATATTAGTCTCATAATTAATTAACTATTGTGTTACTATTTGAGGTATATTGACATTTATATATATCCATATAATACGAAAATACCATAATTGTTAATCCTCACTTTAAGCTTCTCACACTCTAGGTTCTTTCCCTGTTTGTAAATCATTTAAATTTTATATTTGCATATATATTACCGTTTCTCATAATTATTGCCAATGCAGATTAAACTAGTCGGGCTTTCAAAAATAATGTATTTTCTTTATTTCCCTTAACTAGGTGTACAAAAAAAAATTCATTATATGTTGAAGGCTCTCATGGTTGAGTCATTGTCTTATTCCATTCATCTCCATCTTCATCATATCATCTCTTCATGTTCCCTTGTTTCACCATCTCCTCTCTTATTTTTGTATAGTCCTTTGCAATGACCATTTCTGCACCATACACAACATCTAAAATTCCATTTCCATATTGTCTATGGAAACATTCATTTCCCTTTGTGAGTTGTTCAATCCCCTAATTTGTAATTTTCTGATGTTTTTCTAAATTAAATTTTCAACTCATGTTATGTCATATAATATGCCAATAAGCTTCGTATTTGAATTCAACAAGTTTATAAATACAACGTGCATTATTGCAATAATTAGGATGTAAAATGATCACAAAATATTACATTGATGTTTTAAGGAAAATTGTCTATATTCCAAAAGCATCATACTGTGGAAAGATAATTTTTATCTTATAGAGAAGCATATCAAATCTACTAGGTGTTTTCACGGTTTGAGAAGTAAACATTTAAGACATATTTATACACCAAAAAAATTACTATTTACTTGGATCAAGTTTTGAATGTCCTTGTCATCAAGAACTTAGAGGCCTGATAATAAAAAGATGTACCTAATAATTATGCCATTAACATTTCACAATTTTATGACTTTTGTAACGTGTTCATGTCAAAATATGATTCTGAAGAAGTATATTAGTTTTTGTAGACACAAAATCATGCACTTGGGTATACTACCATTCATATGATTCCTAAGAAATAAAACTAGTGATTGGAAATTATCTTTAGCCTATTTTCTTTGTTTATTGTTTTCTATTTGGTCTTACATGCACTACATCCCATTCGATATTTAATTGATTTATCATTTATAGCTTTAGACACTAGCACCAAGACACGACAGTAGTGCTCATGTCCCTTCTGGGTGCCCCTAACACTTTTCTACCTTACTCTATCTTTTTCACTGATGGGTCGGCCTTCCAGTTGTCAATTAAAAAAATCAAACAAGGGAATCATATAAATGCATAGTTATGTGTTCAAAATTAGGAAAAAAACACTAAACATTATTACCATCAGCTAAGATTGCATTCCAAAGGCACCTAAAGCACTCAAAGGAATGCATCTAGCATCCATTCAAGGGACAAGGGCTGCATCAACTCTGCATACACTGCATAAGAAGGGGAAGTTCATTCTATTCCATCCATACATGATATACATTTCTACATTCTAGATACATCATGTTATCAAGTGTAACTTGCACAAGGGCATCCTAGGGAACAATTTCTACACACACTCACAACAAATACATTGAGTTTGAGATGTAGTGCAGTGCTCGGTCGTAATTTCACTCTCGAGGTGACCATCAGGGTCATTTTGACTCCCCATTATGTATTTTCCTTTTTAGATTTGATGTGGTTTGTGGGCTTATGTAGGTGAACATCTCTTTTATAGGTTACAGGTACCCCAATGATCATAGTGCAAACAACAAGATATCAACAAAGAGAAACTATGAAATAATAGAAATCAAATCTAGAGCTTCTATGTAATCACAAGTGCCCAAATCTAGTCATGTGGGCCCCTTTCTCTGCAGTGGGCGCCTAGCATTGTTCGTGAGTTGCAAAATTTGAGAGATTAATTACAATTTTGTTTGCATCTTGTTCATCACTTCTCCTACCTAAATCGGTGTCATATTACGCAAAAAATAAGCTAAGTCTTCTTATCTCATGTTCTTGCCTAGGGTTTCATATTTTAAATATTATCTTCTTTGCGTCATATCATTTATTTTAGTAGAGGCTTTGTAATTAGATTTAAATCAAATGAAATTAATTCATTTAGTGAACCCCGCTTGTGATCATACACTTGGATCCTGATTTTGCTTATTCTATCCAACTATATTTCATGGCTGCTCAAATTCCTCAAATATCTTTGCATGACCTACTTTAAATACATCCATCTTACAATATATTTTCTCTAAAAACCTAAACACTATGTATCTCCCTCGCAATAAGCCACCCATTAAAGTAAGTGTCATCTTTGGTTGTCTATCTGATGACTCTATTGGTCCTAATCCTCCATCCAATCAACCCATATTAGAGTCCATTCTAGATTTATACTATTTATTTTAAGAAAAAATTCAAGCTATGGAAACAACAATTACATCTATTAAAGATGAAATCCAACATCTCAAAGATGTTTCTCATTCTACTTCAATGACTTCTACATGTGCTCATATAAGTGAACCTCAATTATTACCACTACCCACACCTCTCAAGTTTGATCTAAATGCTAAACAACATGATATTCTTCCTCATTTCATCACTCATCAATTGATTAACTTTCCATCTACTCATTGTTATCCTTGTTATCGGCTTGTCAAGTACATAGGTATTCCATTTTCCAATTATCACAGAATTAATGGACATAATCACAATGATTTATGTTCTTTAAAACAAATAATTAAGCACCTTGAGTATTAGGGTTTTATCTCATTTGTTGCACAACATTTTGCTTCATGTTCATCTTCAATTGTTAAATCTCAATGGACTCCTAAATCCAGTACTTCCATCTCTAGTGAGAATCATTCCATAATTACTAATGTTCCTCCTTCAGTCAGTCAAAAGTCATCTATCCAACCCATTCCAACTAAGTAACTTCCTCTAAAATTCAATCCATCCCCCCTCCTCTCAAGTCTTATACAATGTTACCAATTCTAACTAAGAAAACTCCTCTAAAAATCATTCCACCCCCTCCTCCTGAAGTATTTTATAGTGTTGCCAATTCCAACTAAGAAACCTCCTCTATAGATCAGTCTATCCCCTCCTCCTCTCAAGTCTCCTATGGTGTTACAAATTCCAAATCAGCAATCAATATCTAAGAAAGACCAAAAAACTCTAGATTGCCTCTTCAGGCCTTCTCTTACCAACCTAAAGTCCAAGCTTGGTCCTACTCTTGCTCCTAATTACCATTTTGATGACCATATGTTTTCTTCTAACACATTTTAAACTCCACCACCTTGGTAAGTTCTCTCTCACCTCATCACATAGATCACCATTCCTCGCACACTTGGGGGCATCAAACTTCCCCCTATTTTATCACTAACAGTTGTATCTAGCATCTACTATCACACTTAACACTTTGCGCTTCATGAGTTGTCTTTCTATGAACTTTCAAACCCTTTGATACATGCATTGTATTGTCATTACCCTATGACACACTCTAGTTCCACGATTCATACTTAATTGTGGATTATCTAATTTTGAAATGAACTTCACATACACTACAATTCACACTTTGTGCTTCACGATACATATTTCTATCATCTCCTCTCACAAAACACATTACCCTATGATGCACTCTAGTTCCACGGTTCATACTTGAATACTGAGGTTCTAAATATGAAATGAACCTCACTGCATTAAATTTTCATTCTCTATGCTTCATGATATATCTTTCTAGATCACATATTCTCAAACCATTTCCCATGATGCACTCTTTTTGTATGGTTTATTCTTGATTGTTAAGGGGTCTTCTTTTAAATGAACCTTATCTCATACACATCTGATAGGGGGAACACTACTCTTATCACATTCACACATTACATACCATTTCATTACACTCATACATTGCATTTGCAAATCTTGGTTGCAATTACTCTTGTTTGTTTATACTACTTACATGATGCACTTTTCTTACTATGCTAGTTAGATACTTAGTATCTCATTAACTTTCTATATACACACATTCCCGTTCACTTGCTCTTTTGGAGTGAGTGTAAATCCTTAAGGATTTTAACACATTTCAATGATGCTTGGAACTGTATCTTTTTCCAGTCCAACCGAGGTTATTGGGGGAATATACCTTTCTTACTCTCACACATTACAGGTGTTATTGTTTCATCATATACTATTGTCTATTCTTAGCAAATTACTTTCCATTGATACATACATGTCTTGACATACTTGTGTCCCACTTTTTTGTAGTTTTTGTACTTTCAACAAAATATGTCTAATAACCAAAACATGAAAAAACACATATTAAATGACCAAACATGTATTTTAAGAGCTTATAAATACCAAGGTGTAGGCCATCCAGAATTTACCTAATTTTTAAAAGTTTTTATAGTATTTTTAAATATTTATTTACTGGTCAAATTTTAAAATATTTTTGACCACAAGGTGGGAGACACTAATATGATTTGACCTAATACTTTTATCTTTCTAACATGCTAATGGGTGTTTCATGTGTAGCATTTTCTTTGCAGGAATTTATGCCACTATGGTTGTCTGATACATTTTTCTTTCCATTGTTTGTTATTGTATGTCATTGTCTATGGGCTATGCCCTATGTTTTCTATTATCATTGTGTTCTTTTGGCCACTTCGCCCTAATTTTATTGTCACATTGTCGGTGATGTCACATGTTTGAAACCTTCTTTTCATGATCTTTCTTGTTCGAACACTTGTTTCTTACATTGTTCTTCTATTACATGTCTTTCTTGCACTAACACATATTTTTAGCCATCAAGTTTACATGTGCCTTATTCTCTACCATGCACATCCCCTACCCCTTGTAGGTATCATCTTAAAATAAACATCAGGTCCTTTCTTTTGGGCCGCACACTCCTACAGTCATCACATTCACCTGAAATGAAGGGACCATACATTAGGAAAAAAAAATCACCCTACAAATAGAGCTACGACACAGATTCACACAAAGACATAAACATGACATGAACATAGTCACAGAAAGGCCAAGAATCTAACTTGGGTCCTCAACATAGCACAAACACAAGTGCTCAAACTCATACAATAGCACCTTGGAACTTGTTTCACCTTACCCGAGAAATAATGTCATGGGGGCACACACAATCATCTTCTCAAATTAGCACAATTCACAAAATTCTTCAGAGCTAGTTGTACAATTACAAGCACAATCCTTTAGTTGAAACATGCATGCAATCTCCTACAATCCATTTCAATCACAATAATCAATATAATCGAACTAATTCGGACAAAAAGAAAAAATCAGGGATGTACCATATGCAATGGTGTTTATCGTATAGTCATGGATGGAGAGTAACATTGGACCTCTCTCCCTAACACTTTCTCTTTGACGTGAGATCACTTAAAAACTCACACTTGGCATGAGATATCCTGAAATATCTCACCATTGGCATGAGATAAAAAACTCTCTTCAAAACATTTAAGGACAATTTTCCATCCTTTACACTCTTTTACATCATGAGCACACTTTCCTTTACACACTTTTACATATTTTATGTATATTTTCCTCTGATTTATCATATACCTGACAATGGATACATTCATACTCTTATTTTTCAGCTCTTTCCTTACAAGAAGGAGCAACCACAACCTATAACAACATGTTACAACACATGCGCTTCACCCCTAGGGTCTTTCCTTTCCTAGTCACCACACTTCACTTTTCATTATTTCATGCTTCACTTGTCCACTCAACACACAATTTTCCACACACTCTATAGGATCATAAGGTATGCATCTCTTATCTACTTTATTTTATTGAGTATTCACTCAACAACATAAAGTGGGGGGAAATGTAGACACAAAATCACACACTTGGGTACATTTCTAAGTCATAAAAGCATACTAGCATTCATATGATTCCTAAGAAAAAACATTTTTATAGTATTTCAAAATATTTATTTAGTGGTCAAATTTTAAAATATTTTTGCCACAAGGTGGGACACACTTATATGCTTTGACCCATGATTTTAATCTTTCTAACATGCTAATGGGAGTTTCATGTGTAGCATTTTCTTTGCAGGAATTTATGCCACTGTGGTTGTCTCATAAATTTTTCTTTCCATTGTTTGTTATTATATGTCATTGTTTGCGGGCTCTACCCTATGTTTTCTATTATCATTGTATTTTTTGGCCACTTCGGCCCTGATTTTCTTGTCACATTGTCAGTAATGTCCCATGTTTGAAACCCACTTTTCACGGTCTTTCTTGTTCGCACACTTGTTTGTTACATTGTTTTTCTATTACATGTTTTTCTTACAGTAACACATATTTTTAGCCATCTTGTTTACATATGCCTTATTCTCCACCATGCACATCCCCTACCCCCTACATGTATCATCTTTAGATCAACATCAAGTCCTCTCTTTTGGGCCACACACTCCTAAAGTCATCACATGCACCCCAAATGAGGGGGAGCATGCATTGGGTGAACAAATCACCCTACTGCTAGAGCTATGACACAGATTCACATAGTACATAAACTAAACAAGAACATAGTAAAAAAGCCTAGAATCGACTTGGGTCCTTAGCATAGCACAAACACTAGTGCTCAAACACAATCATCTCTTCTCAAATCAGCACAATTCCCAAAATTCTTTAGAGCGGTTATATAGTTACCGACACAATCCTTTAGTTACAACATGCATGCAATCTCCTAAAATCCATTTCAATCACAATAATCGGTATAATCGAAACTAATTTAGGATAGAAAGAACAAATCGTGGGATGTACCATATGCAAAGTGGTGTTTATCAAGTATATTCATGGATGGAGAGTTACAATAGACCTCTCTCCCCAACACTTTCTCCTTGGCGTGAGATCACTCAAAAACTTGCACTTGACATGAGATCTCCCAAAACAAATTTCCATTAGCATGAGATCACCACAAAACTCACTATTTGGATGACATCACCAAAAAAACTCTCTTTAAAACATTTGAGGACACTTTTCCATCATTTACACTCTTTTATGTCATGAGCACACTTTCCTTTACACAATTTTACATATTTTATGCATATTTTTCTCTGATTTATCATATACCCAACAATGAATACATTCTTACTCTTCTTTTTCAGATCTTTCCTTACAAGAAGGAGCAACCACAACCTACAACAACATGGTACAACGCATGTGCTTCACCCTAGGGTATTTCCTTTCCTAGTCACCATGCTTCACTTTGCATTATTTCATGCTTCGCTTGTCCACTCCGCACACATTTTCCACACACTCTACAAGATCATAAGGTATGCATCTCTTATTTGCTTTATTTTATCAGTATTCACTCAACAACATAAAGTGGGGGAAATGTAGACACAAAATCACGTAATTGGGTACATTTCTAAGTCATAAAAGAATACTAACATTCATATAATCCCTACCAAAAAAACATTTTTATAGGATTTTTCAATATTTATTTACTGGTTATATTTTAAAATATTTTTTTGCCACAAGGTGGGACACACTTATATGCTTTGACCCATGAAATTAATATTTCTAACATGCTAATGGGTGTTTCATGTGTAGCATTTTCTTTGCGCAGGAATGTATGCTTTGCTATGGTTGTCTCATACATTTTTCTTTCCATTGTTTGTTATTGTATGTCATTGTTTGTGGGCTATGCCCTATGTTTTCTATTATCATTGTATTATTTTGGCCACTTCAGCCCTGATTTTCTTGTCACATTGTCAGCTATGTCCCATGTTTGAAACCCACTTTTCACGGTCTTTCTTGTTCACACACTTGTTTGTTACATTGTTTTTCTATTACATGTTTTTCTTACACTAACACATATTTTTAGCCATCTTGTTTACATGTGCATTATTCTCTACCATGCACATCCCCTACCCCCTACAGGATCATCTTCATTGTTAGCATACGTAGCATAGCTTATATTTTAGGTGTGTTTGTTTTTATATTATCCCTTATTTCTCTCTTCCTTGTTGTATTCCATTATTCTCTCACCTACATCCATATCTTCCTCCTTCAGTTTAGGGGAATATTGTTTATTGTTTCTCCTATAAAATGTACGTGCTTCTTCATAATAAAATAATGTGTTGAGAGTTATTCACTCCACATTCTTCTCATCTATTTTCTTCCTACATTTTGGTATCGAGCATCAAATCTCTAACATGTGTGGTTGAAGAAAAAATCTTGGGAATGAGATGAATGGTCAAAACCTATGCCTAGAGACAATATCAGCGTACGTAGTCAAAACCTCTGTCTGATGTGTGTAAGCCTATAGCCTATGTGGAAATTGTGTGGAGAAGTTGGAGTACTTTCTCCTCAATTGGTGTGAGTTGACGTTTGAAGGAGCCCTGTGTGTGAATTGGTGTGGAGGAACATACCATCAAAATTTGCATTGAATTCAATTGAATCCCAGATTACTGTCAAAACGTGAAGTAAACTAGTGCTCCATTTTATTGGTATAAACTCTTGGTAGCGAATGGGTGTAAGAGCAAGACGTGGAAGGAGGTTGTGTGGATGCTGGGGCATGAGGAAGGAAGAAAATGCTAAAAAGCATGGCATATTGACTGATAGTACACCTGCGTGGAAGGAGGCTTAGACATATTAGTGCGTGGAGTTTTTTTTTTCTTCATGGGAGAGGACAGAAGCTGCGTGGAGTAGAAGAATTTCTGCTCATAAAAAGCTCACTCATGTGGAGTAGAAGAATTGTTGCTCATAAATTGTTGGAGTAGAATTTAATTGAATTGCTGCTGATAAAAGCTACGTGGAGTAGACATATATTTAATGTTTTTTTCTATTTGTTGCAGCAAATTCATCTATTTCCCTACGTGCAGAAATTTTTAAAGGGAAGATGACAATGACCATGATAGAATTCTTCATTCCCACATAAAACAAATCAAATAAAAATCTCGGTGGAAGTGCAAAATACCTGTGAGAGAATTTATTTCTACTTGCTGCGGGAGGAACAGACCAGATTCTTTGTGAAATTTTATCTTAAATACATAAAAAAAAAACATGAAGTTTCTACACAACACTACGCATCGAATGTAGAGTGTAGATAACTTGATTGATAGCGTGAATAACATGATAAACACTGCTGAAATCTAGAACATCAACTCGCCAACCAGAGAACACCATGAAGAAGCTCCTGAGAGCTCCAAGTTCTACTTTTCTTTGCTTGAACAAGCTTTGGAACATCGACAATCTAGTATTTGATGAGCTAGTTCGATAAGGACTTCTTGAATATTTCCTTTTCGACGTCAGCTACCAAGAAAAGTGAATACGGGAAGAATTAGAATCTAGGTACGATGCCAACTATGAAGATGAAGAAGAATGCCCCACCAAGCATTGTCATCTCTCAGCATGCGAGTATCGAGAGCATCTCCGAGCTCGTACTTCACATCAATGAGTTAAAAAAAAATTGTAATATCTCTTGAAATAAATAAATAAATAATTTTTTTATTATTTATTATTTTTATATAAAAAAAAGATGTCTGCTCCAAATTTTCTCCTCTCCGATGCTCAGTTGCTTAAAGGGCCTAATTTTACGGCCTGGAAAACCAAGATGAAAAATCCTTCAATTTGAAGGATTATGGGGCATCGTGACTGGATCAGTGCTCATTCCCCCACTTTCTCCCGATGAAATTAATGAAGTATGAAATGGCTAGTGCAAAAGCCTTGATGCTTGATAATGCTTAGTATTAGTGATGATGTGCAAACACATGTTCGAGAATGCAAAGAAACCAAAGGAGGCCTGGGACAAGTTGGCAACAATTTATCAAGCCAAAAATCAAACTAAGATCCTCCATCTTTAGTCAAAGTTGCATACCCTCTCTATGGGTTCAGATGAGAAAGTTGAGGAGTTCTTACATCATGTGGTGAGCTGATGATCGAGTTATTAGCACTCTGAAATGGTGGACGACACAAAATTCTCATACGATCACCTTGAGAGCACTCCCTTCTCAATTTTGAGTGTTCGTTATGACACTGAATGTATCTAAACAAACAGTGGCATTCAAAGAACTCATGAATTTTTTGCAATAGGAAGAGGCCATCAATTCATCCCAAGAGGAGTCTCAGGATAAAGCCCTGTTCTCAAAGCCATACCATGGCCAGAAGAATCGAAGGGTCCCCCAGAGAAGACAAATCAAGCGCAACCAAAAACAACAGCAAAAAGATCAAAATTCAAAGAGGTGGTGTCACATTTGTAGAACCAACACTCATGACACTAATCACTTTGGTACAATAGCTTGAAAAAGGGTCTTCAAGTCAAACAAGCACATCAGGGTGCGAAGATTTTCAAAAGTCCAAATGACATCCCCACTGGAGAAAGCAAAGGGGCATCTCGCATCCCAAGAAGATAATGATTCTGATGAAGAGACATCAGAAGGAGCACATTCTAGTAAGAATCTTGTACTTGTCTCTCAGAATTCACCACCCACAAGAAGAGAGTCTGGCTGATAGACTCTAGTGTAAGTAAGCACATGTCAGGTGATAAGGAGCTATTTGATTCACTCAATGAAGAACCCACTAGAGATCGGGTTCGGATAGCCAATGACAAAGAGTACATTGCAGAAGGAATATGAAGAGTCACCATTCCTCTGGGACCATGAAAATGTACACTTACAAAGGTACTATATGTTCCTAGCTTGACTAACAACCTCTGTCAGTAACTCAACTATTAAATCATCACCTGAAGGTAGAATTTCTTGTCCAAAATGGCATCAAATCATGCTTGATCTCATGACAAGGTAAGATAATTGCTAGAGAATTTGTAAAAGATAAGTTATTTGCTTTAGATATTGTTTCATCTTCTGTAGTAGCTTTATCTCTACAATAGAATCAATTGCCCTCTGGCATTTTAGATATGGACACTTGTCAGTTAGTTCATTGCACTAGATGAGTTCAAAAGAAATGGTCCATGGACTACCAAAATTGTCCATCTCCTTGCCTATTTGCCCTAGATGTCTTGCAGGAAAAAACAACACAAGGATTCATTTTAGACAAGCACCTTCCATGCCAAGAAGCATCTGGAGGTAGTTCATACTGATCTGAATGGCCCTCTTCCTACTTCATTTTTAGGATACAAGTACTTTTAATTTTTTGTGGATGACCACTCCTACAAGATGTGGGTGTTTTCCTGAAGAAGAAAAGTGAGGCTCTTCAACATTTCCAAAACTTCTATCATCATGTTGTGAAAGAGACCGGCCAACCTCTTCTTCTACTTCACTCAGATCGAGGGGGGGAATTCACATCAAATAAGTTCTTGGCATTTTTGAACCAACACGGCATAAAGTAGCACCTGACTACTCCCTACACGCCCTAGTACAAATGGCATTGTTGAGTGTCACAATCGCACAGTGATGGAGATGGCTCGTTGCATGCTATCAACTACAAAGCTTGGAAGAACATTATTGGGATGAAGTAGTACAGAAAACATTATATCTTCTCAATAGGGCACCAAAAAGATTCTACAAAATAAAATGCCAGAAGAGGTATGGAGTGGTAGAAAGCCATCAATTTCTCATTTACAGTATTTGGTTGTCAACATACATGCATGTCCCATCTCAGAAGAGAAAGAAGGTTGAGCCAAAGATGCTCCCATGTGCATTCTACTTGGATACAACACTACCTCGAAGGCATATCGTCTCATGGATCTTGAGACAAATAAAATATACGAGAGTCATGATGTGGTTTGTGATGAGTCATCCTTTGACTCAATAGTATCAATAGAAGATCCACTTCCAACCACCTCTCACCGACTAGTCTCTGAATCAGATGATGAGCCAAAGGAGACTACTCAAAGAAAAGAAATGCTGCCAGAGAGCTATTTGTTGACCTTGGAGAACTGGAGAATGTGACTCCACATCAATCCACATGGAAACATCACAATTCTTCTCAAAATCAGCCAAGTTCTCATCCAAGTGGGTACAAAGCACCATCAAGGACTCACATTTGCAACAACTCCCAGATACATCATCCGAGTCAAAACAAGGAGTCAAACAAGAAATGAGGTAAAATTTGCACTCATGAGTTCATTGATTAATAGCTCTGAGCCAGAAAATGTTTGTGAAGCACTCATTCAACCTCAGTGGAAGGAAGCCATGGATACAAAATATGACTCACTTATGAAAAATCGGACATGGGAACTTGTCGATCTACCTATAGGAAAGAAACCCATAGGCTACAAATGGGTTTTCAAGACAAAATATAAGGCAGATGGATCCATCGACAAACATAAAGCACATCTTGTAGAAAAAGGATATGCTCAAAAAGAGGGCATCGACTATGAAGAAACCTTTGCACCCACTGTGAAGATCAAGACCATCAGAGTTGTTTGCACACTGACAACACAAAAAGGATGGAGACTTCAATAGATGGACGTCAAGAGTTCTTTCCTAAATGGTGATCTGAAAGAAGAAGTGTACATGACCCAACCTAAAGGATTTGTTGATGAAAAAGCATCCTAAGAAGGTATGTCGTCTCATCAAATCACTATATGGACTGAAACAAGCTCCAAGGGCATGGTATATCAAGATCGATGATCACCTTTTACAACATGGGTTCACTCGTAGCCCCTCATATTCAAATTTGTATATAAAGAAGGTAGGAAAAGAAATTTTCATTCTTGTTGTATATGTAGATGATCTTGTGATCACTAGCAGTTCAAAAGATCAGTTGATATTGTGAAGAATGATCTCAAAAGAACCTTCGACATGACAGATTTGGGGCTACTACATTACTTTCTTGGCTTGGAAATATGGCAAAAAGGAGCATCACATATTTGTCTCCCAGATAAAGTATGCCAAGACACTCTTGGAAAAGTATAGAATGTCTGATTGTAAACCTATATCCACTCCCATGGAAAAAGGATTGCAACTTTCAAGATTCCAGGACTCACCTCAAGTAGATGCTACACTCTATAGGAAACTTATTGGAGGGCTCATCTACTTGACATATACTAGACCAGATCTATGCTTTTCCATCAGCTATCTTTCCAGGTTCATGTAGGAGCCAAAGCAATGTCACTGAAAACAACAAAGCATGTATTGAGATATGTCGAGGAACATTTGATTATGGTTTGGAATATAAGAAGAATGATCAATTCTTCTTACAGGGATACGTCGACTCAAACCACGCCGGATTTGTTGATGACAGAAGTCAACTACAGGATACATATTTCATCTCGGATCTAGACCTATCTCATGGATAAGCAAGAAGTAGAATGTTGTTTCTATCTCATCCATAGAGGTAGAATATCATGCCACATGAGGAGCTATGTGTGAAGTGATATGGTTACATCATATTTTAGATGATATGGGAATTCTTGAAAAACATTCACCTATTCTCTATTGTGACAATCAAAGTGTGTTGAAGCTCATGTAGAATCCTATTTTTCATGAATGAACAAAGCATATTGAGATTGATTGTCATTTCATTCGAGAGCATGTCTTGAACCATCACATTTAGCTCCAGTATTGTCCTACATAAGCACAAGTTGCCGAAATTCTCACAAAATCTCTTGGAAAAGTGAAATTTGAACTTTTCGGGGTCACATTTGCAAGAATAATGTAATAAGGGGGAATGTTAGCATACGTAGCATAGCTTATATTTTAGGTGTGTTTATTTTTATATTATCCCTTTTTCTCTCTTCCTTGTTGTATTCCATTATTCTCTCACCTACATCCATATCTTCCTCCTTTAATTTAGGGGAATATTGTTTATCGTTTCTCCTATAAAATGTACATGCTTCTTCATAATAAAATAATGTGTTGAGAGTTATTCACTCCACATTCTTCTCATCTATTTTCTTCCTACATTCATATCAGCATCAGGTCCTCTCTTTTGGGCCACACACTCCTAAAGTCATCACATGCACCCCAAACGAGGGGGAGCATGCATTGGGTGAACAAATCACCCTATAGCCAGAGCTACGACATAGATTCACACAATACATAAACGGAACAAGAAGATAGTCACAAAAAGGCCCAGAATCTTACTTGGGTCCTTAGCATAAGACTCATACAATAGCACCTTGGGACCTATGTCCTCCCTTGGGAACTAATGTCATGGGGGCACACACAATCATATTCTCATATTAACACAGTTCACAAAATTATTTATAACAGTTATACAATTATAGGCACAATCCTTTATTTACAACATGCATGCAATATCCTATAATCCATTTCAATCACAATAATCAGTATAATCAGAACTAATTCTGGACATAAAGAACAAATCAGGGACGTACCACATGCAATGGTGTTTATCAGGTATAGTCAAGGATGGAGAGTAATAGTAGACCTCTCTCCCCAAAACTTTCTCCTTAGCGTGAGATAACCCAAAAAATCGCACTTGGCATGAGATCTCCCAAAACAAGTTGCAATTGGCGTGAGATCACAAAAAAACTCACTATTTTCGTGAGATTTCCAAAAACTCTCTTCAGAACATTTGAGGACACTTTTCCATCCTTTACACACTTTTATTTTATGCATATTTTCTCGATTTATCATATACCCTGAATGAATACATTCTTAGTCTTCTTTTTCAGTTTTCCTTATAAGAAGGAGCAACCACAACCTACAACAACATGTTATAACGGATGCGCTTCACCCCTAGGGTCTTTCCTTTCCTAGTCACCACGCTTCACTTTGCATTATTTCATGCTTCACTTGTCCACTCGGCACGAATTTTTCCACACACTCTATAGGATCATAAGGTACGCATCTCTTATCTACTTTATTTTATTGATTATTCACTCAACAACATAAAGTGGGGGTAAATGTAGACACAAAATCACGCACTTGGGTACATTTTTAAGTCCTAAAAGCATACTATCATTCATATAATTCCTAAGAAATAAAACTAGTGATTGGCAATTATATTTGGCCTCTTTTATTTCTTTCTTGTTTTCTAGTTGGTCTTATACACCCTACAGCCTAGTCGGATTTTACTGATTTATCTTTTACAGCCTTGAGTTTGCACCAAAGACCTAGGCCCTCCTATGCCTTTTTTGGGTGCCCTTGACCCTTTTCTACCTTATTCACACTTTTTGGGTCTCTTTTACATTTTGGGCATCATTTTCACTTATGGTTCATCCTTTCAATTTTCAATTACGAAATTTAAACAAGTGAATTATATAAATGTATAGTTATGTGTTCAAAATTATAGACCAAACACTAAACATTACTATCATCACCTAAGATTGCATTCCAAAGGCACCTAAAGCACTCAAAGGATTTCATATAGCATCCATTCAAGGGATAAGGGATACATCAACTTTGCATACATTGCATAGGAAGGGGAAGTTCATTCTATTCCATCCACACATGTTATACATTTCTACATTATAGCTACAACTCGTTATCAAGTGCAACTTGCACAAGGGAATCTTAGGGAACAATTTATGCACATGCTCACAAGAACCACATGGAATATGAGATGTAGTGCAACGCTCGGTCATAAGTTCACTCTTGGGGTGACCATCGGGGTCAATCTGACTCCCCATTCTGCATTTTTATTTTTAGGTTGGATGTGGTTTGTGGGATTGTGCAGGTGAACATCTCTTTTACAGGTTACAAGTACCCCCGACGATCATAGTGTGAACTAAAGGTGATCAACAAAGATAAAATGTGACACTTTTGCGACATGACAAAAATCATATCTAGAGCTTCTACGAGTCACGAGCACCCAGATCCAGTCACCAGCACCCCTGTTCTGCCATGGATTCCCCTACCCAACATTGTTCTTGAGTTATAGAATTTATACAGATTTATAACGACGTTGTTTGCAACATGTTCATCACTTCTCCCTCCCAGATCAATGTCATATTACGCGGAAATCAACTAAGTCTTTTTATCTCATCTTCTTTCTTAGGGTTTCATATTTTAAATCTTAGTTTGCTTCAGTCATTTTTGTATTTCAGTATTTATACATCATTTATTTCAATAGTGACTCTGCAATTAGATTTAGTTCAAATTAAATTAAATAAGTTTCCCAATGAGTCTAGGAAATCTAGGTGAGGTCTTTGAATTCCAAGGTATATTGATGACAATCATGAAATTAGTTTATTAAATAAATAGTCTCATAATTTTTTTACATATGTCACGATTCTAGTGGCAATGTGTTATGTTTAGCATAATGTAATTATTTATGCAAAACCATTTTTGAATACTAGTTGATTATGGTTCCCAAAAATGTAAATATGAAATGTGGTTTTGCATACATTACTCTACTCTAATGAGCATATCTAGAGGATGATATTTTTTTGAATTCAAATAAATGATAAATTATGCATAGCTCAATTATTAACAAGGCATAATATAGATAATATATATGATAAGATAACATGATCAAGTTGTTTTTCGTAAAATTAGGATTTGAGTTAATATACACATAATCATGCAAATGTGGATATAATCATTGGTGTCAAGTGGTAGAAAATAGGTTCTACTAATAACATGTATCAAACTTTGAAATGAAAACTAAAACATACATAATAACCATTTCTATAATGGATACTTAAGTTGCCGAAAAATAATGTTATGGTTATGGAAATGATTTTTCCACAAAGTGGGGAAATGTTTTTTTACAAATGGTACAAGTCAACACTAGTCTTCACAACCCTCTCTCAATTTTCCTTGATTCGACGCAAGTCATTAGAAAACTTTTTCTTTCCTACAACACTAAATTTATATTAATTACTTTAAGCACCCATGAAAATAGAGAATATTAATAGGAGTATGTATTATCCTTCCATTATTATGATGATCCCTTTACGTATTGAGAGATTTCACATAATTATACATAGAATTAGATTTAGAAGTCTACTTCTACATTCATTAATAGTGAAAAAATCTATTGTATGTAAGGGTACCAACACTTTATTTTTAATAAGTGGAAACAAGTTGTAGATTCTATTTACTTCTCTATATTCTTCAAGTACGATTTATGTTTGAGATGTTTTAGCAATAGTAATATAATTTCCATATAACTCTAATGTGATCACTCATCATTATTTCGTGTAAATATGGCCTTTATACTAATGTTCAAGTATAAACAGTGCATTAAAATAATCAACTAGTGATGTGAAGGTATGCATAAATCCTTGAGGTGACATAAGGAATGAGTAAATAACATAGTATATGCTCTAATCACAATTAGAAAACCTAATGAAGGACTGCATGGTGACCACAAAATCAAAGTATCATTGCAAACATTCGGCGAACACCCACAATAAACGCCCATATAGAACATGAAACAACAAACATTACTATATTAACTTAAATGTAGGAATTGTAATCTCATGGATACAATGATGAAATTATTTTTATTAACAAGTCACAAAAAAATTTAAAATACCAAAATAAGGCATTCTATTGGACCCCATCGCATAAAGCACAACAATAAAAATCAAGGAAAGTAATAAGTGGGTTCCATATTATATTGGAAGGTGATCAAATATATGCTTTTCCAACAAAAAAAAAACATAGGATGTGTGATAAAACTCATCTTTGGTCTAGCGTTTGGAACTTTTGAGATTGAAAATTTGAAAAAAAAATGTACCAGTTTTATCGAAAATTATATGGGATGGTGCAATTACATCACTATGTGCATCACCTTTTGTCACTCTTTGCTAGAAAATGCTTACTTTGTTTGTGTGTCATTTTGACACTCCGTAATACACAAATATGACATTGTTGGCATCATTGACTAAAAACTATTACATTTTTAGTCAATTTTAAAAAACAACTAAATTTATAGGATTGAAACAATTTTTTTTTGTTTCTATTTTTAATAAAATTTGCAAATCTGAAATATCTTTTAGTCATAAAAATTTCATAATACAAACTTTTTAAGAGATCACAAAAACAACAATAAATTATCAAAAATTATCAAATCTACTGTTGATGTTAAAACCTATTTATACCAACTCCTCCATAAAGGCACATTTCTTCAAATTCATTGGTATGTTATTCTCACATAATCATTGTGACACTTCCCTTAGTGCTCCAAATATTTTAATACTTTAAATCAAACATTATATATAAAAATAATAAATGTAGTGAAAAAACTCACACAATATAACTTATAATTTATCATAGTTAAAAGTTAAACAATATAAATTAATAAAAAGTTGAAAGAAGACTTCAAAATGCTTACTATATCTCGGCTCGAATCTCTCTATAGAAGATAGAGTTGGGCCCAGACTCTTCCTTAGAGATAGGAGAAAGGATATAGAGAGAGGGGCCTCCCATCTATTTATGGGGTCTCCTCCCATCTAGATAGATATTTATAGGAAGATGGGAGGTGCCCCACGAGATATCGGTATAGGTTCTTCTTTCTCTATTCAAACAAAGCATGCATATTTGAGTTTGAAATTGTTTTTGTTTCAAAATACTCTCTTTAATGGAGATGAAAATTGTTTACTTTCTAAGTATCATCGTATTTTATGATCTAATCTCTTAAAAGAAGATTATTGGTGTATGAAGGTTCGATTTGAACGACTTGGATGATTACGAAACTAGACATAATTTAACGAAATATTGGAAGCACATTTTATGGAATGGAATTTAGAAGAGGGAGACCGTGAATGAGATATTGGTGGTGGAAGAATAGGGAGATTGTTCGTTTGTTTCAATTTCAAGGCACAAGAATGGTACACCGTACTCCGTGATGAATGGTACATTGTTTTAGTCAAATTGGACTAGAGAATCTTCCTTATGAATGGTATGGCATTCCAATGATATGGGACCATATTGAGTTCTCCTCTTTGATTTGAATATTCTTAGAGTTATTACAAACATGTTCAACACCTTTGCTAGAATATAATCTATTATAATTGGGTGTGTCTTTTCACCCAACGTATTTTTATAATTAGTGTTGTATTTTTTCTATATACTAGCAATTGCATGCGCACAATGCAATGTGAACATCGAACGGTATATGTTATTTGATTTAGAGGAATAGTAATTATTTTTGAAGTTGATTTTGATAAGGGTTGTGATTGATTTTGTAAGTTTAGGAATATAGATGAAGCATTACATTTAAATATTCTATGTCTACATTTCAAATTTGTTACAAATTTGTACATATACACATTTGTAAATCTTATATCATGAATGATAGTTTTTGAGACTATTTTATTTGAACTAAACATGAATAAATGAAGACTTTCATACATTGAGGTGCGCAAAAAGGCTATGAGAGCCTTGGATTTGAGGGCTACTTTTCAAAATTCTGCATTGCAAAGAATGGAGAAATGGTAAGCGACTCAGTTTGTTGTTATGTATTGGGGTCTTGTGTGGTGTTTCTTAGCCCATTGTGATGATAGATCTGCTGGGTTTTGTAAGGGTGTAATGCCCATTAAAACAACCCACTTGAGACCCAAGAACAACCTAGGATTAGTTAGGAAAATTATGGAATAATTTTTTTTTTTAAAAGAATCTACAACCAGGTTACAAGACAACAATTGTCACTAACAGGTTCTAGAACAATTATAATCTACTAGAATATACTTTTCTTTTATTAATAATTAATAGAGGTCATAAGGTCCAAAATTTAGGGTTAGAAGTTTCAATTAGGTTTAGAGGGAAAATTCCTCACCATACCCACTCTCTAACAAGCTTAAAGTTTCAACTTGATTTTTCTCATACTTAACACATTCAAATTTTTCCTAAATTACTCCCATTAGATAGGAAATTTCTCACCTTTCCATTGATATAAATAAGTCCTCCTAACTCCTCATATTTTCAAGTTATGGGTCGGCGGGCCTTGGGGTGAAAATTTTCCCCAAGGGCGGGCCTGCGGCCTAGGGGAGAGAATTTTCCCAAAGGGCGGGTTGGCACAGGGGCCGGGGAGACATTTGGAAAATTTTTACCACGTAGGGAAAAAAACACATTTTCACCCATGCTCCCATGGGTCCGCAAGTCCACAAGGGACACGTGGCACTTCCAAAGTAGCAGCAGGGGAAAAAGAGGAGAATGGGGGGGGCGGGGACATTTGTAAATTTCTCCCACGCATGGGTGAAAAGTCATCCTTGCGCCCACACTCCCACGAGTCCATAAAGGACATGTGGCATCTCCTAAGCCAATGCGGGGAAGGTGGGGTGGTGGGGAGAAAAATTGACTTAACGCCCGAAGGGCTAAGAGGGTACAGAGACCCGTGCCTCCACCGACACCTCGCGATGCCACGTGGCAGCCCCCCGATTGGTCATGGGCCGGGAAAATAGCAAAGGAAAACTTGGAAAATTTTCCAAAAATTTTTTCAAAACAAAAAGAAAAAAGGACTCCATTCCTCCGCCCGATGCCTCATGACACCACGTGGCATCACCTGATTGGTTGCGGTCGGGGGAAAAGTTTTGGAAAATTTTCCCAAAATTTTCCGAAAACGCTAAGTTCAAAAGAGGATCCACCCCTCCGCTATCACCTCATGGTGCCACGTGGCAGCCTCTGATTGGTTGTAGGTCAGCAAGGGAGGTGGAGAAAATTTTGAAAATTTTCCCAAAAATTTTCCTAAGTGCTTAAGGGAAAAATTCGGGCCACGGGCCACTGCCAAGGAAATTTTTCCCAAAATTTTAACGCCAAGTGAAGAAAACTTCAGAAGGCCATAACTTTGATAGAGAGCTTAGTTTGGGGAAAACAAGGACTTTATGGAAATCTCTCAACGTCCTCTTTGCACAGAGCTCATTAATTTTTGGTTTTGATAAAGTTTAAGGGGTCAATTTTAAGAAAACATCCTGTAGGCTTTTATAGTGTGAACTGGTAAATTTTAACTTGTTAGATCTGTTCAATTTGATCTTCTTCCTCTCTCAACATGTCAAATAGACATGGGGATTGTTCTTAGATGAATTTAGGATAGATTTCAAGGGTTAATTTGTTTGATTGAGGCTCAATTAGAAATTTCCAACATTTGACAAAAAATGACTTTAAAAAGACAGTAAAATGGTTCAAGCCGATTTTACTAAGTTTTCTAAGAAATTTTCTTGAGTATTAATGTCCAGATGAATTCTTTTAGAGCCTACCACTTCAATTTAATTATTTAATTTGTTATTTTATTGTTGCAGGTTTGAACTATGCATTTTTGTTTAGATAATTGTCAGTTTGAAATTACAAATAACAAGGATCAAATTTTAAAGGATCTATTTTCCATTTTCATCTTCTAAGTATTAAAATTCATTCCAATTCCAATCTAACACATTTTATTTGATTCAAAACAAACCATTCAAGACCAAAATGCAATTTTGATTTCCAATTTTACACATTTCCAAAAGACAAAATACTATATTTTTCTCACACGCATTTCTTCCTTTCAAATAGAGATTCCAATACATTGAAATGATCAGATTCAATACTACAATGCAATTTGAGAAAATAATTACATTAATTTTTTGGTTCCAATGGAAAAATTTACAACTTATTTCTTTTATTCCTTCCAAAATCATTTATTGACACAGGGTAGAATAATACATTTTCTTTTCACGTGTTTCACATTTCCACTTTCAAAACAGGACTTCCTAGTGCATGATAAACACAAATTTCCAATTGAATAATATCATATGAACAAGGTAAACACTTCCAATAATTCCAATGAAACTCATACAACCTCCTTTCCATTTGATTTCAAAGTACAATATACAAAAAATATCATTCTTTCACATTCTTTCCAAAACAACATACAAAGTATAACTCTTTTACATTTCCAATTTCCACTTGCAGTCAATACAACATCTTTCCATTACAAACATTTACAAGGTCATCCACTTCAAGTGGGAAAGGTTACAATGAGATTTCATTTCACAAGGGATTGTCAAACTATCTTTTCTCAGCTCTAGAACAACAACATGCATTCTTCTCTTTCTTCCAATTTTGATCACAACAAAGGCAGGGGAAAGGCAATGCTCTCCACCCAACCAAGACATCCAATGAAAGGAGAAGCCATCCTTCTTCATTGGCCCCCGAGCCCCAACCACAATGCAATAAAATATGTGATCCAACTCATGGCACAAGCTTCCACAAACATAACAATCTTAACATATTTCACAATAAAACATCCAAATAGAAAATGTAGTTTTACAACTACATTAACACATGACAAAATACTAAGGCTTCACCAAGCAAGCCAAAGGAGCAAGAACTATGGGGGATGCTTCTTATGCCTCCCAAACGGGAAATGGGTATCACCACCTGAGTTACAAACCACCAAAAATAGTATATCAAATCCCTGACATTCCTTATGCCTCCCCAAGTACCCCTTATTCCTCACATTTCCTTATGTCTCCCCAACCTCTTATGGCACCCCATAATGAGTAAATAAATGCAAGCTATTTCTTTGTAAGGTGGAACCCAAATCCCAACTCCCTCCACCCTTATACCTCCCTAAAACACACTTGTGCCTCCCACATAATAAACCCCATAGTCTTCTCCTACACCATTCCTAGGCCATCTACCCACAACCCACAACAATAACAAACATACCAACATTTACATATTCATAAAATGGAAAAGAAGAGTATTTCCAAGAGCCAAGCTCTTACCTCTCCATGATGGAGTTTGTTCCAAGTTCAAAACAAGCAAGCTCCTTCCAATGCAAGCAATCCAAAAATCAACCCAATACAAGCATGCAACAATCTTCCAAAAATCTCCAAGCAAGAGCTCCCAAAACAACAAGGAAATTCAAAAAAGTCACCCAAAATGAAGTCTCCCAAAAGTGAAGCAACCCAAAACAAGGCAAGAAATTCAAATTTTATAGAAGAGGGAAGAGAAGAGGATGAGGTGGATCCATGTAGGATGCCACATCACACATCCTCAACCCCAAACACAAAATTCAACTTCATTCTCCAATGCATAATAAATAGGTGGGTGAATAATATGATAGTTTTACTTACACACTCAAACCAACCCACACCCCAAAGGACTGAAATTAAATCATGTAAGAAAAGTGCAATTAAAACCTACAATTTGTCTTCCCAAAATGCATTATAAAAGTCTAAATTTAACCCTCCAACCATAGGCAAGGTTGGTATGTAAATTTAAGAGGTATGGGACAAGTTTAACTTGTCCCACAAGCCTCCAAAATCAGCCTCCAAGGACAAATTCGAATTTCCAAGAAGGTGGAGTGTTTCACACTCAAAAGTTAACTTACACATCACTTACATATTACTTACACATTACTTACACATTCTTACAACACTTTAAAACATGGCCAACAACTCTATTAATTACATTCTTATGACATCTTTTAATTAATTAACTAAACAATATGATTACTCACAATATTTACACACCATTAAATAAATAATGAAAGGGGTAAGTGCACCACAAAATAAACACATGCAAAAATAAAACAAAAGGGACCAAAATAAAAGAAATACATAAAATCCCTTGGTCACATTTAAAGGTGATCCCCCATGGGAATCCCTAACACTAACAAACACACACACAAACAAAACTAGTTGCCATGGTGACCTTGTTGAATTCATCTAGAATTCCAATGTGGTTGGTCTCCAATCCCCGATGTTTGTTGTGATATTTTTAACCTACAAAAATACAAATACCTCCTTCGGCCTCATGGCCATATCAAAACATCCAAAATAATATAAATATAATTTCAAAATCATAAAATATATATATATATATGAATCACAACAACATCAAAGAATAATCAACAATATCACTTATAATTTCATCAACAACTATATAATCATCAATTTTAAATTCAATTTTCTCGGTCTACTCAATATATCCAAATATCACATGTCCTAACAACATCCATATATATATATATGTCCATATATAACATGTCAACATCATATAAAATGTCTCTAATAATCATCATGCATCATATATGAATCAAGTCAACAATAATCCATGATCTAACATCTAACACCATACTAAATCAAAACTATAATAATGTCCATAATATAGTCAGTAGTATCATGATCAATATCAAAAGTGTCAAAGGGAAGTGGGCACTACATCAAGCGCCTACAATTTTATCTAGCAATCTCTTGATATTTGTTTGCTTATGTATTAGCCTTTGCAACTAGGTCATCAATCTCCTCTTTTTTTTTTTCGGGTCTTCACGCTTCATTATTTTGGATCTATTCATGGTTATTGATGGAAAAATTTAATTTATCTACTTCACTATAAAGGCTAGGTTCGCTGTGAAATTTTGAAGAGTCCAACCCATTCTGAGTGGTAGCCATTTCCTTCGATTTTGTGCACATTTCCTCGTCTCATTTCCTTCTTCAATATCTTTTGTGACAATTTTACGGATTTCTCCACCTTCACTTGAAAAAGAATCTCTTCTCTCTAACTCCATGATTTGAGCAGGAAAGACCTTGAACCATCTTAGATCATTGAGTACAACTATTGTTATTATTCATCCATTAATGTCACAATTTTGGTTCATTTTTACTATTCAAGGATGAATGAATGCCAACTTCTTAAAATTTTCAATTCTCTTAAATGACATTTTGAGCCCTTTTTCAATGAAAATCAATCTTATTGCTATGCATTATAAGGTATTTCATACTGGGTACATTTTAGTTATTTTTTGTTTAGTTAAATATTTCTATGTACAGTGAGCAGCCAAAAATCACTTACTTTATTTTATTTCTTGTAGGTCTCGAAACAATGCAAGGAGGGAATATGTTTATAAGTAACTATATATTGTAACTCCTTTTGCTTAATATAATGACAGACACACACATATTAAAGTGTGTCATGCCTTCCCGTATCTCTTCATTTTCTTGAATCTTCTAACACTTTTTTAGTAGTATATATGCATACATAGATGTACTGTGTTGTCTATGGATAGTTTTAATATAAGGAAACACGATCTTTTGGTTCTTGGTAGAAAAGGATGAAAAGAGGGTGTTTCCAAAATTGGAATAGTGATAGGTGGTGATTTGAGTCATAGAGAATGTACAATGGACTTATGACAAAAAAAATGTAGCAATAATTATTTTGCATCGATTTTCTAGTAATCCAATACATATGTAGATGTTAGTTGTCTATAGATGTTTTTTTGGAGCCTTGAATACAAATGCATACATAGAATTAGTTCACACCTTCCATGGAAAAATAAACCTTTACATCAATCCCCATATTGAGAGAACCAAGCGCAGCAAGTGCACCATATGTTAGTGTTATAAGCTTAAAAACAAGTCATTAAAAAAAGTCATTTTGACTCCCCAACCCATAGGTAGGGTTGGTGTAACAATTTAAGAGGTGTGGGACAAGATTAACTTTTCCTACAAGCCTTCAAAATCAGCCCCTAAAGAAAGATCCAAATTTCAAAAGGAAGGTGGAGTGTTTCACACTCAAATTTACTTTTTGTCTTGCACATTACTTCTCAACACATAATCCAAGAGCCATCAACTCTTGACTAAATGCATTCTTTTGACCCATTTTAATTAATTAACAACATGATTACTCACTAATCTTGACACAATTTAAACAAATAATAAAGAGAATACATCACCAAATAATCACATACAAATATTAAATAAAAGGGAATCATATAAAAGAATACACATAACCCTTTGACACATTTAAAGGTGATTCTAAGCATATATTAACCACTAACAACAATTCGACATACACAAACAACAATTACACATCAAGTTGTCATGGTGAACCTTGTTGAATTCATCTAGAATTTCAATGTGGTTGGTCTCCAATCCTCCGAAGGAAGTTTGTTGTGACATGTTTACCATCCAAACATAAATACCTCCTTCATTATGGATGCATCAAAATGTCCAAATAAATATAAAATATAACTTCCAAAATCATCTATATATATATATATAATATATATAACTATATATATATATGTATATATATATCATAATCATTACTTCGATACCATTTCAATTTCATCCATAACCATATGATCACAAGATTTGTTAGTTTTTCTAGGTCTATTTGATATGACAAAATATTTTTGCACATGTATAGGTAATATATATATATATATACATGCCCATGCCAACATATATCAACATCAATATAAAATATCTCTAATAATCTCGGGACACATGATATATGAATTCCAAATTCTCCATGATTTCTCAATCATGGGTAACCATACCAAAGTATTTAGCGCTGGAGCCCCTGACCCGATCCATGTTCATAAAGTATAGCTCATCAAATCATAATGAACAAAAAAATTGGTGTGGTTGTGAAGTCTCCTCTCTTGCACATTTTTTTTATCTTTAATACTTTAGGGATCGCCTGCAAACTAAGCTAATTCTTCTCCTCTCTCTTATTCACTTTTGGGTCTTTTTATTTCTTGGGATTATTTTTTATGTTTCAAATATGTATTTAATTCGTGTATTTTAAATAAGGACTATAAAATGTATAGGGTTTAGTAAAATTATAATATTTGTTAAATCATTACTATCATCACCTAATTTTACATTCCAAAGACACTAAAGCACTTCAAATGCATCCATCTAACATCCATTCAAGGAATAAGGGATACATCAACTTTTAATACATTACATAAGAATGGGAAGTCTATATCTATTCCATCCACACATGTTATACATTTCTACATTATAGATCTACCTCGTTAACATTGTGTAACTTGCACACAGGCATCCTTAAGGAACAATTTATACACACACACAAAGAACTACATGGACTAGGAGATATAGTGCAACGCTCAACGTAATTTCAATCTTGGGAGTGGCCATCGGGGTCAATCAAACTCCCACATTCTACATCTTTTTTAGGTTTAATGTGATTTGTGGGACATGTGTAGAGAACATATTTTTTACAAGTTACAAGTACCCTCGGCGATCATAATAGCGAATATCAAGGTGAGAGATACAAAGAGAATAAAATCTTTTGTGACATGACAAAAAATATCCTCGAGCTTTTACATAGTCACTAGTGCCTAGATCAAGTCACCACCTCCCAATAACATGGACTCCCTCCTACCCAACCTTGTTCATGAGTTATAGAATTTAAGAGATTGATTACGATGTTGTTTTCATCATTTTCATCACTTCTCCCTCCCCACATCAATGTCAGATCACCTCAACAACTAAAATCAACTTATCTCATCTTCTTTCTTAGGGTTTCATATTTAAATGCTTAGTTTGCTTGAGTCATTTTTGTATTTTATCATTTATACATCATTTATTTAGTAATGACTAATTTGTAATTAGATTTAATTCAAATTAAATAAAATAAGTTTGTCAATGAATCTAGAAAATCTAGGTGAGGCCTTTGAATTCAAAGGTATATTGATGACAATGAAATTAGTTTATGAAATAAATAGTCTATCATGATTCTAGTGGCAATGTGTTATGTTTAGCAAAATGTAATTATTTATGCAAAACCATTTTTGAATACTAGTTGATTATGGTTCCCAAAAATGTAAATATGAAATGTGGTTTTACATACATTACTCTAATATAATGAGCATATCTAGAGGATGATACATTTTTGAATTAAAATAAATGATAAATTATGCATAGCTCAATTATTAACAACGCATTATATAGATAATATATATGATAAGATAACATGATCAAGTTTTTCTCTTCGTAAAATTAAGATTTGATGTAATATACACATAATCATGCAAATGTGGATATATTCATTGGTGTCAAGTGGTAGAAAATAGGTTCTACTAATAACATGTATCAAACTTTGAAATGAAAACTAAAACATACATAATAACCATTTCTATAATGGATACTTGAATCATAAAAAATAATGTTATGGTTATGGAAATGATTTTTCCACAAAGTGGGGAATCAAACCTTGTCTCCAATGTTATTTTACAAATGGTACAAGTCAACACTAGTCTTGACAACCCTCTCTCAATTTTCCTTGATTCGACGCAAGTCATTAGAAAACTTTTTCTTTCCTACAACACTAAATTTATATTAATTACTTTAAGCACCCATGAAAATAGAGAATATTAATAGGAGTATGTATTATCCTTCCATTATTATGATGGGCCCTTTACGTATTGAGAGATTTCACATAATTATACATAGAATTAGATTTAGAAGTCTACTTCTACATTCATTAATAATCCTGAAAAAGCATCTATTGTATGTAAGGGTACCAACACTTTATTTTAATAAGTTGAAACAAGTTGTAGATTCTATTTACTTCTCTATATTCTTCAAGTATGATTTATGTTCGAGATGTTTTAGCAATAGTAATATAATTTCCATATAACTCTAATGTGATCACTCATCATTATTTCGTGTAAAGATGGCCTTTATGTTAATGTTCAATATAAACAGTGCATTAAAATAATCAACTAGTGATGTGAAGGTATGCATAAATCCTTGAGGTGACATAAGGAATGAATAAATAACATAGTATATGCTCCAATCACAATTAGAAAATCTAATGAAGGACTCGATAGACCACGAAATCAAAGTATCGTTGCAAACATTCAGTGAACACCCACAATAAACACGCATATAGAACATGAAACAACAAACATTACTATATTAGCACTTAAATGTAGGAATTGCAATCTCATGGATACAATGAAAGTATTTTTTTATTAACAAGTAACAAAAAAATTGAAAATACCAAAATAAGGCATTCTATTGGACCCCATCGCATAAAGTGCAACAATAAAAATCAAGGAAAGTAATAAGTGGATTCAATATTATATTGGAAGGTGATCAAATATATGCTTTTCCAACCAAAAAAAAACATAGGATGTGTGATAAAACTCATCTTTGGTCTAGCATTTGGAACTTTTGAGATTGAAAATTTGAAAAAAAAATGTACGGTTTTATCGAAAATTATATGGGATGGTGCAATTACATCACTATGTGCATCACCTTTTGTCACACTTTGCTATTAAATGTTTACTTTGTTTATTAATACACAAATATGACATTGTTGGCATCATTGACTAAAAATTATTACATTTTTAGTCAATTTTAAAAAACAACTAAATTTATAGGATTGAAACAAATTTTTTTGTTTCTATTTTTAATAAAATTTGTAAATCTGATATATCTTTTAGTCCATAAAACATTACATTTATATAGTCAGGCCCAGATATGACTCGAATAATTACATTTATATAGTTACTCCTAAAACATCACCTATAAACTTGAGATTGTACGTACAAAAAAATTCTAATTGTTAACCTTTTTTTTCCATGTATTATGTGGGAAGTGTTCTTGTAGTGCCCAACACATTTAAAATAATTAAATTTTTTTTTTTTCATTAAAAGTGCGTTTGAAAGTCATGGTGGAGGGAGTTAAGAGGAGTAGGTGAAGTGAAGGGTGAAGTGATGGAGTTGGTGGATATGGTAAGAGTGGATGAAGGCGTGTGGAAGGAGTTCAGACATGGCGTGGACTTCCATCAGTGTCCATTCAGGCCTATCACATTCCTTATTTTCCCTTTATTTCATATCAAGTGGCATTGACCACGCATGAGACCCAGGTTAACGTTTCAAATTTAGAAGTATTTGGATAGTTGTAGCAAAGGAAAACGTGGAAGGAGAGAGGGAGATACAATGAAGGCTATTAGAAGCAATTTCAAGGTATTTTTTTGGACCCAAACATCTATGTTTTTATTAGCTCCCTCTCAGAAGTATAAATGACAAAGTACGTTACCTTTGGATGCATGGAAAATAACTTGGTTTCAAGGAAAAAAATAGTTTTGTTACAGGAGTGTTGGCACCAGGAGAGTGCAAAACATATTGTAGAATCCCTTTGGCAACTATGACCTTCATGTGCCTGTATAGGAGTTCTGTTGGGGCGCATGAAATATTTGAAAATACCTTAAAATAGGGTAGGGACAGGTTTTTGTCAAAGGTTGTAGTTGCAGGTGTTATGAAAACATTTATGCAAAATGTGGAAGCTTAGACAGGAACATGAACTGTTTGGCAGAATGTCTAAAAAACAAAATATGGTTTTGTGGATAACATTGACTGCATGATATGCATCAAATGGATTTTTTGATAAGGCGTTGGAAGCTATTAAGAAAATGCAGTCAACATGTTTCCACATGATTGTTTTCACCTTATTAGAAACCTCCTAGCCCACAATGGATAGCTCTCTCTTTGAAACACAGGACTGCAAATGGTTGAAGTTATGTAGAAGGGTCTGCACCATTGTTTTGTTGGACACCTACTGCTTGCTCTTGGTGAAACGGTGTAAATGTTGTGTGATGATACACATGCCTTTTGTTAAAGCGCCAATCTATTTTCTGCCAGTATATTGTCAACCTATGCAAAACGTGGCAGTAATGGTGTTTTCAGACAAAAGCTTGAAGGAATGCGGTCCCATGGGGTATGCCTTATTTTTTGTTATACTCTTCCTGTTGCATGAAAATTTGTGGATGGGGATTATAATACTTCAATGGCGTAGGTTATGCCCTACATTCCTCCTACACTGTGCCAAAATGGAAGGTCTAGATAGGGTATGCGTACCCATGAGGAATAAAAAGATAGCATATTTTTGTCAGATGTTGTAGCTACAAATACCCGGGTACACATGTATATGAAGGTGGAGAGGCATAAACAAAGTCAAGAAATGTTTGAAAAATTCCACAAAAACAAGGGGACGTATCTCATTGGAAAGCTTTAAGTATATGTTGCAGGCAGTGTTGATTTGTTAAAAAGGTGCTAAAAAATCTTATGGAAATGTAAAGAGCAAGGTAAATCCAAACTTCCACAAGCGTTTCCAGCATCCTCCCTTCCCATGCCAAGTTTCGAAGCTTTGATTAAGAGTTTTGACGTCCAACAGGGCACAATGGATAAGGGGAGTTTCTTCAGACATTACAACTGCAAAAACCTTGTGAGACATGTACTGAAAAATGGAGAAGCTTGTTAAACACATGCAGGGGAGCTTGACGAAATGCCTATTAGAGATCCAGGACCAAATCCGACGATTTTGATCAACTTTAATTCACATGCATGGTCTAATTACCTTCATATTTTATAATTTTCCTATGAATTGGTTCTTCTTTTGAAATATATAAAAATATTAAATCATTAGATACTTAAACAATTGGATATTTTAACCGAGGGATAACTAGTTGAATTAATAAAACAACACCCGTAATTTATGCTACCGACTCACAATTTGACCCAAAACTATGTTGTGACCACAACCTCATGCATTGCTAAACCCAACTAGGTGCTCATGTCCGTTGGTATTGGCAAGAGATAGATGATTTAACTAAAACAACCATTTATGTTTACCTTGCACCAAGTTAGAAAAACACAATATCTAGAGACTTGCAAAACAACACTTTGAGCCCCGTAAAAGAAATGTCAAGCATTGTATGTGTTTCTTTTTATGTGGAGATTAGCATCAAGCATAAACTTGACCTCATTTGACGGTTTCACTCTCTTCTCTGCTCCTTTAGGATCCTTGTTACTCCGTTTTGCACTTTTAGGAAGTACAAACTAAAACTAAAAGTTGGGTTTTGTTTTGGCTCACCGTTTGGACCCCTGAACAACGAAATGTTTATCTATCTTCACAAACCTCTAGTATTTTTGCTATAAAATCACTTGCATCCTTCAGGTTAGGAGAAATCACTTTTCTAAATAGTTTTCTGAAGGGGTTTTATAGGGCTTTGGACGCTAGTTGACTAGGTCAAACTAGAGCAATTACGATCGATGGCTCTGGAAAACCTGTCACCATTTATAACTTGTTTTCCAGTTCCCAATTCTGTGACTCCAAATAATTTCCAATATATAGGAGAGCACATAGAATCTTCCCGTGAGATTCCATCCATCGAAAAATTCAGTTGTTGGATGAGGTGTCTTAGCCCTCGAGCTAAAATTGGGTGTTGTGGCAACCAGCCCAATTATGACCGATGGCCCCGTAAAACTAACCGCCAATCAGAAAACCATTCACTAGTTATGAAATCCATCAGTTCCTATGAGTTCTTGGTATATAAGAGGACTCAAATAACTTAATTTTTTTTTGTGTATTTTCTCACCAAAATACGCTTTTGAACATGGTTTCTTAACCTCCGAGCCAAAATGGGATGTTTTGCAACTAGTAGAAAATGTAAAATAAGGTAACCAAACCCTAGCCAAGACAATAAACCATCGTGAAAACTTGTTGAAATGTATAAGTAACTTTATGAAACTCTCCTGTGTGGCTTGTGGTGTGAAATGTGACTTTTGGGAAAAAAATAGTGTTTTTCTCTCTCTTCCTTATCTCTTTCTCTCTCGTTAGTCAAGAAATGAAGTGAAATGAATATATGTCTCTAACCCTCTCCTTTCTAGTGCAAATAGTAATTACTATGTAAATGGAAAACTAAAAACGTTAATTATGCTAGATTTAGATGGATGCCACGCCAACGATTTTATTGTTAATTTTATGCTCACATGGTTTTGCAGGATGCAAGTAAGATGGTGAAATGCCTTGGTTGTAACTCATTGTGTATTATTGTAATCTATGAATGTTAATGGAAATATTTACATATGTATTACTATATTACAAGTAAAGTTTATTAATGAAATTTGGTAATATGTATGAGATGTTAGTTTTAGGGGTGCTTTGGGAAATGTGCATTTTACCATAGGCATTTTTAATTCATATTTACAGATGGTGAAAAATTTGGGGTTAGATATATATGTTAAGTGAAATTGCATAGGATAATTCAACATTTTGCGAAACATTAAAAGTTTTAGCATTCAATTTTGTAATATTTTTTAGATGCTAGTGTTTAAGGGAAATATTCATCTAAACATGGGTATTATTTTCATTCCCAAATTTTGTATTGTAAAAGTTGGATAAATATGTTAAATGAATTTGAATTTGATATCATATAGTGCATTCTTGTTGTGAAATTTATGATGAAATATCTAGAGTGTTGTGTTATTTAACTAACAAATATAGAAAGGAAACCTAAATATAACAATCAAATTTAGCTTAAAACTTGTACATATCTACCCTTCTCGCATGATCTTTCTTAGCATAGAAGAAATTAAAACCTTAGAATGAACTTAAATATTTACCCTTGATAAGCACCTTCTAGCTTAAGTAAACAAGTTCCCTAGGTTTGAGTTTATCGTCATAATTTGGTATGCTTAGCAACATTTCCGTGAACTCGACGGTTAGAAATGACATGGTCAAACTATGTCTTGAGTATGTGGTTCTCTGCAAGGTTTGGTAATCATGTGTGTAGTAAGAAGAACATGTTCTCCTTGTTGGTATCCAAATTGATTCTCCTTTCGCAAGCCGAGCAAGCATCAAAGATTTAACAAGAAGCCTAGAGACAGATAAATCATCATGTTTGTCATTTTGTAGCTAGGGAGGCAATTCAGCTAGCTTTTTGCCACTCATATGTTGGAGAAATGGATAACACCATATAAAAGGATTTGATCTATCCTCACTTTTTAATCCATGCCTTTACGACTAGGGTGAGAGGACCTATTTTTGAACCTCTTTTGGTAAAGGAAGATGAAAATATCCTTCTTTGCACAAATTTGAAAGGAAACCTTGAGAAAATATGATCAATGCACCACAATTTAACTCTCATGAGTTGTCACTTCTAAAGAATGGTGATATTTTATAAGAATTTTCCATTGGAGTTGCGGATCAATTTATAACTTTGCTCCTTTTTATAAAAGGGAAAAACTTCAAAATGTTCCACCGACCCACCATCCCGCCAGAATGGAAAAATCTGCCACATGTCCATCTTCGGGGTCAAAGTAAGACTTTTTACCTGCCGCTTCATATTTGTTGAATAGCCAATCGATGCTATCAGGCGGGGCCAATTTGGTATTTTTTACAAATGAGACAAAAGTGGTCAATTTCCCAAATACATTCCTTATGACATTGAAGGATTTTTCACCATCCGAGCATGGGTAGGGATACCATTACATTTGGGGAAACAAGGCCTTTGCAAGAAGATTTATCTTTCTTAGGAGTTTCTTTTGAGGTATTAGTGAGAACTAGAGTTTTATGTTTGGCCCGAGGCCCCGCCTTTTTCGAGAACTTTACTCCTAGTGTTATATTCTTTTTCTTGGGCAACTAAAACATTCATTAACAACTGCCTATCCTTCTCAGATGGGATTCCTCCATCATACTTCTTAATCATTAATGCCCTTAAGTATTCAAAATAATTATTATGTGATTCAAAAGCTTGTACCATATCTATTTCAAAAGTATGAGAGGGGAGGAAGGGGTAATATCCGATGAATGCAATCCTGAAATCTGCAGCGGTTGTGACACTAATTAATTTAGTTGAAGTTGCTCCTTACTATGATCTTGTAGAGTAATCCATCATACATACATGATCATCTGTATCATCATCACTAGCTTCTTCCTCAACTTCCTTTTCAACACACATGGAGAATGTGGCAATAAACATATATCACACCACTCAATTTCATTGGCTTCATCAACAACAAACTTAGGTAGCTAAAGGATCGTAATAATTTTTTCTCGGGTTGGGGTGTCATATTTCCTAATCCCATGGGCCCTTTACCCTCGCTATCTAATCTATGATCACCTCTGGGATAATTTGTAAATATTTCTTGACCTTGTGGCTTGTGCTGACCTTGGGAACCTTGTCTAATCCCCTTCTCGCTCTAACCAGCTTTATAGGATATTTCCTAACAGTACTCCAACCAATATTTTTACAACCTCCTCCAGATTCACATCTTTACTTGGCCACCGAGGCTTCTCTAGATAGATCACCTTGATGCCTTCTCTCTTAGGAGGTTTACCAATTGCCTTGATGTTATTTTAAATCTACAAATCCATGGTGAAGGCTTGCCTCAATGTTGTTGGGTTCTTATTCCTTTAATAATAAGCATCCTTCTTATCAAAATTATCGTCAGTATTTTATCGACAGACAGAAACATCACTTGGCCTCGTGGATCACATGTAGCCTATTCAGGTCTTATTGAATCTTGTATTGAATTCATGAATGATTCATTAGTATTCTTTTCAATATTTTCAAATTCTGATAAAAGAAACCTAAGGTCTATTTTATCTCCATACTGCCAATCTAAAAGCATTCTTCATTTATGTACTTGAATCAATAGAGTTGTTTGAAAAATATTATACCAGATCCCCACATCCTCCTCTATAGTATGAATAAACAATTTTATGTACACATCCCCAAATTCAATCTCAAAGTCTTCCATCATATTGAAAAAAATATTTAAGTGTTGATCACCGGTAATAGCATAATTTCCTTAAAATTTAGGCCGTCTATTTCTAACATCCTGGGCACAACATTTGGATACTCATTGGCCATACCTAAAATCTATAAGACCAAAAGTGTTCACAACAAATAGAGGTCTAGGTGGGGGCTAGGCCATATTGTTTTTGGGAGGTGGATCTACAGGGTGATCTTACAGGAGAAACACAAATGGAGGTGATCTTGTGGGGCACATGAATGCAATTATCAAAATGAATGTTCTCTAAAAAAATTGTTTCTTGGAAAATCCTATCATCTTTGGAGAACACAGGACCAAATGAGACACAAATTTTTCAAATACAAAAGAAGGCCCCTCTCTAGATGGAGAATTCAGATCTACAAAAAGACTACCTGATTCAGAAGCACTTGAGGAAGTATGGAAATATTCAATGACAGGCTGATCAGTTTCCACAATTGATAACTCTTTTCTTGATTTTTGATCTCCAATAACTTTCCATATTCTTCTTCCTTTAGAATTTGTCTTTCCTAGTTCTGGAAACAACTTTCTGGTAGGGTCTCTAGTAAAGAAAGATCTTCTTCCTTCCATCTTTGCAAAGATTAGTGATAAATTTCAATTGATAGAGGTTAAGACACTAGCATTTATCAAAAATTAATTCAACACGGAGTTGCCACTAAGGATTTTCACCTTAGTTGTGCAAATGCACTAAAATTGATCTATCAAATGTCTTTCAACACTAAATTCATGCAAATCTTCATAGATATGACCTTCCTTTACCCATATTTAACATTGATAATGTAAACTTAGTGCAAAAACCAACAAAACTGGAAATATTGCACACAAAACTTGAACTTTGCAAATCTTACAGTATCTCAACAAAGGATGACATTTAAACAATGTATTTGCACTTAGATCATGTAAGAAACATTACGGTGGTCGGTAGGGTGAACACCTTTGTTCAATAGTCCCGAAAACAACACCAAAAGTGTTGTTGCCACACAAATTGGTCCCAATGTTAAAATAATCCCGGCTTAAGAACGGTGCCAAAAGTGTTGATGCTCGACAAATAGGTCTCATGCTCAAATAATTCCTATGACAATGCTAATAAGTCACTGGAATGGCACTAAAAGTGTTGTTTCGTCTGCAAAATAAGGTCCCGTGATCAAATTATCCTTCGCAAAGAACGGTGCAGAAAAGTGTTTTTTCCACACAAATAAGTCCCAGAGTTCAAATAATCCCTAACAATGGTGCCAAAAGTGTTTTTTCCACACAAATAGGTTCCATTGCTCAAATAATCCCCAATAATGCTAATAAGTCCCCCTTCGACAATGGCACCAAAAGTGTTGGTATCCAAATTGATTCTCCCTTGCAAGTCGAGTAACATCAAAGATTTAACAAGAATCCTGAGATGTATAAATCATCATGTATGTCGCTTTTTATCCGGGAGGCAATTCAACTGGCTCTTTATGTCACTAAGATGTTGGAGAAATGGATAACACCATATAAAAGGATTTGATCTATCCTCACTATATTAGGTTTGTGCCTTTTGGCCAGGTGAGAGGGTGTGTTTTGTAACCTTTGTTAGTGAAGGAAGATGAAGATATCCTTTTTGCACAAATTTGAAAGGAAACCTAGAGAAAATTTGATCAATGCACTACAATTTAACTCTCACAAGTTTTCACTTCTAAAGAATGGTGATATTTTCTAAACATGGTTAAGGTTACTAAAGACATCATGGAATCATGATTGCTTCGCATATTTTATTAGTAGAATTTATTCATTTGTGGACATACAGGGCAAACACGGGTAGTTCACGTAGGATTCACTATTTTTGAATACTTTTTGGTGGGAGATTAAGCAGATAAACTTGATTTTGCTAGATCTTTGAGAACCTTCACAACAATTAGAAAACTAATGACAAAATGCTTCATAATAGCTAAAATATTCCTTCATCTGAGGTGTGCATTAATGAAGGCCCAAATTTACACTCTGCTTTCACACAATCTCCAAGAATTTAACATGAAGGCTCGAGCTACGAGACTCCAATTAAAAATTAAAGACCCCTGGTTCCTAATGCTAAGATACACTCAAAGGCATACAAAAAAATTATCAACAAAATGACAATAAAGTGATTCTAAATTGATTATCTCATCACAGGATGAAGGATATTCTCGTAATGAAATTGCAAATGCCACTAAACTATCACAGGGGTGAGATCTTCACTGTGATTCGGAGGATTTTAACACAAGATTGCAATAGAACAAGAAATACTATTTGCAGACATTCTAAAATAAAGCAGACACAAATTTTCCTAAGATTAACAGAGATTAATTTGAATTTGATTAGATTCATCAAAGGCGGGAAGGTTTTTTAACAATCTCGTGAGCTTTTCAATGGTCAGACACTTCGCAACCAACTTGACATGATAAAATCTAAAACATAAGAGAGATTTACAAGAGTTTCTCGTATGGTCTCGAAGATGGGATTTCTTAAATTTTCTCATAAGAATTCAACCCCCACCATTTACATGACTAAAGCATGCTTTTTAAACCACTCAATTTACATCCATGCTTTCCCCAAGAAAATAATATTTGGGGACCTTTGTTTGTTACATGTTTGATCACGATTTCAGTAAAATGAGGTTTAACAGGGTTTGCAACAAAATTTTGCTTGTTCAAAAAGGTGAATCATTACAAATATTTCCATCATTGTTTTAATCGGTAGGGTACCTAGTCATCTCCATTAAGCAACATGTTTTTCATCCTTTGCACCTGCAACCTCCATCATTTCATCCTTTTCCCATTTCTTTGCTCTACAACTTTTCTCTGCATCCAACTTCTCTGGTAATTCACATTTTTCCAAGTGCCCGAGCAATTCCAACTTCAAAATATCAACCTTTACATTCCTGAATCATAAATTAAGCTCTAAATCCATTCAATTGCACTTTGAAGAAAAAAATGACAAGGAATTTCATCAAAAAATGATTAAAATCAATGTGTATTTGCATCTCCTGGAGTCTTGGAGCATAAATGGTGGCAAAATAAGATGCAATGCACAACAACCATTTATTCTTCCTTTCTCAACTCTAGATTAGAGCCATCCACATGGAAAAATCTGATTCGGAAGCGGGTCAGGGCTACCTTTTTTTGTATTTTATGAATTTTGGAGAGAACACACAATTTTCACATTTTGCCTCCACCCCTCTGCCTTTGAAATATGGGATCAACACGTAGCTTAATCTAGGTCTTTAATGGAGTTCACGGCTCATTTCTACAATTTTACCCCTTTTTAACAAAAAGGAAAAATTTCCAATTTTCCTCTCACCGACCTCTTCCCGATTTTATCTTTTGATGCGAGCCCCAGCGGAGTCAGGTCAATTTACAACTTTTCTCCCTTTACACAAGGGAAAAAAACTTCACAACGCCCCGATGACCCGCCTTCCACTTCTAACTTTTAAACATGCCACGTGTCCTTATTCAAGGTCAAAGTAATACTTTTCTCGTAAATGGGGTCATGGATCAATTTATAACTTTGCTCCTTTTACAAAAGGGTAAAAAACTTCAAAATGTTCCAACGACTGCCATCCCACTTCAGAATTTGAAAAGCTTTGCCACATGTCCATCTTCGGGGTAAAAGTAAGACATTTCCCCCGCCATTTCATATTTTCTCGAATAGCCAATTAGATGCTATCGAGGCCGGGGAAAATTTAATATTTTTTACAAATGAGAAAAAGGTGGAAAATTTCAACAAAAAGACCCACTGGGCCGCATCCAATAAGAAAGGATTGTGTTTCCACAAATGTTGGGACAAAAATTGACACGGAAAACAAAACATGATTGTGGAAAAATAGAAGGAAAGAGAAAAACCCAAATTTATGCCCAAGTTACAAATTCTTTCTCATGGACAGAGAGGAACGGAAAACAAATTTTGGACTTAATGTGATCCTCGACCAAAGGAAAGGACTCGATCATGGTAACCAAATGAAGGAAAGAGCTTTCATGCATCAATATGGGAGACGAGAAAATATGACAGAGTCCCGCAGATTGAAAATTTTCTAGAGAAAATGGGCGTGATCAAATTGAGTAAAAGACACTCCTAAGGTAGTGCTCCATGGGATTCCAAAATTAAACATAATTTAAAATGCTCTTGGTTTGACACACATGTAGAGTGAAGAGTGTTAGGTGGAAAAGATCGCCAACTACCCTTCAAAGTCACCTTTAAGGGTTGGGATCATAAATAAACCCGATACCCAATCTCAATTTTCGTTTTGGTTCTATAGTGCAATACTACTTAACAACATTTTAGTGCATGATTAGTTTGTGAAAACATAACCATAAGATGATGTGCTTGGAGAAAGGTGAAATTTAGATCATTCTTATAAGGATCCACATTGTATAAACTCTAAAGTGATCCTTAACCCTTTGAACGATGGACTACTCCATATTTCTCTCCCACTTGTCCTATTATGTAATGGATGTATGATGTGAAACTTTGTGTAGTGGCCCACTTCCTTTCGGACACTTTTAGATACAGATCTTGATATTGTTTCATCTTATTATGGACACTATTATGTTTTGTTTTAGTATGATGGTTAGATGTTAGATCATGGATTATTATTGATCTGGATTCGCTTATTATGCATGGATGGTTACTGAGACATTTTTATATGTGGATGATGATATATTGTTTCACATGGACATATTATAGATGTTGATTTGGACTTGACATTGGATATTTTGAGTATACCTAGTATGGAAGATTATTGATGATGATATAGTTGATTAATTAATTTAAAATGATAATGTTGAGTTCTTGATGTTGTTGTGATTCATGTGTTTAGATGATCTTGAGATGTTGTTTATATCATTTTGAATGTTCTGAGCATGGCCACGAGGCTGAAGAAGGTCTTTGCGTTTCAGGTTAAATATCACAACAATGTTTGGGATCCCGGAGACTAACCATATTGAAATTCTAGGTGAATTCAATAAGGTCACCATGGCAACTGCTGTGTCATGTGATGTATGTTGTTAGGGATTTCATGGTGGAATTTCAATTATATGTGACCATGGGTTTGTGTAATTTATTAATGTATTCCTTTATTAATGTTGCATGTGTTTATTTTTGATGTGTTAACCTCTTCTTTAGTTATTATGTGTGTGTGTAATGTTGTAGGTTAATCATGTGTAAAAATAAATAAATCAATATGTCATAAGAATGTAATAAATGAAGTTTTGATTTTAAATGGTAATTTTGTAAGAGTGTGTAAGAAATGTGTAAGGTGTAAGAGATATGTAAGAGTATGTAAGATAGATTTTGGAATGTTAAACACTTCATCCTCTTAGAATTCAATTTGTCCTTGGAGGCTAAATTTGGGCCTTGTGGGACAAGTTGAGCTTGTCCCACACCTCTTAAAATGATTCACCAACCATACCTATGGTTTGAGGTTAAATTTAGGCCTTTTAAATGCATTTAGAAATGACTATTTGTAATTTTTAATTGCACTTCTCTTACATGGTTTTAATTCAACTTTGGAGTATGGGTTATTTTGGAATGTATAGTAAGTGAATTTTGTCATTTTATTTATTGTGTTTAGGTGCATGATGTTGAATTTACTCTTGGGGTTGAGGAAGAATGATGTGGCATCCTACAGGATCCACATCATCCTCTTCTCTTCCCTCTCCTTTAAATTCAAAACTCTTTTCTTGTTTGTGGTTGTTGAAACTTTGTTCATTCCTCTTGGGGGCGATTTTTGCTTGGTGTTTTGGGAGCTTGTTGTGGAAGGAGTTGGAGTCTTTTTGCATGCTTGGACATTGCTGATCTTGGACTGCACTTTGACATTTGGAAAGCTTGTGGATCTTAGAACAAACTATATTATGGAGAGGTAGGAACTTGAGCCTTTTATAGAATGTTTTCTTTCTCTTGCATTCATGTATGAAATGGTAATGTGTTATGTGTTCTTGGATGGTTGGATAGATTGCTTAAGACATGGTGTAGGAAAAGGCTATGGGGATTTCCCAAATGGGGGCATAAGGGAATGCAAATGGCATCTATTTTATTGTGAGAGAACTTTTGTTTGGGATCCACTGGAAAATAAATAGCTTGGATTTCTTACTCTTGGGGGCATAAGGAAAAATTTTGGGGGCATAAGGAGGTTGGGAGGCATAAGGTTTATGGGTTTGATATGTGATATTGGCACAGGTATGACTCCGTATGTGGATGCCCAATTCCAAATAGGCCAGGCATAAGTAGTTTCCCCATAGTTCCTTGCTCTTGTTAGGCGTGCTTAATCAAGCCTAAGTTTTGTGTGAATGGTTTCAAATGCATTGTGGAATTGCTATTTTTACATGGATTTGTGTTTTCTTATTCTTCATGCATGTCGAAGAATGTTGTTTGGTTATTGTGGAAGCCATTGTTTTCATGTGTTGATTATCATCTCCTATTCCAATATGGTTTGGGGCTCGGAGCCAATGAGGAAGGATGGATTATCCCTTCCCATTGGATGTCTTGAATTGGGGTGGAGAGTGTTGCCTTTCCCCTTCCTTTGTTGTGATCAAAGTTGAAAAGATGGAGAACTAGGATGTGGCACTGTTTTGGAGCAAAGAACAGGCTATGGATTTGTGACAGTCTCATTCTTTTAAGCAAGTTCTATTGTAACCCTTCCCACCTTGAGTGGATGAGTTTTATAATATTTGTAATGTGAAACCAT